>SRMA01025468.1:0-259795 GCA_007224835.1 Danionella cerebrum | reverse complement strand
ATTATTCAATTAACCTAACCGCATGTTTTTGGGATTGTGGGGGAAACCGGAGTACCCGGAGCAAGCACAGGGACCACATGCAAACTCCTTCCTTCCAGGAAGGTCACCGGTGAGCCTCGAACCGATAACCTTTTAACTGGAAGGCCACAGTGCTACCAACTGCGCCACCATGCCGCACTACTCATAAACAAAGCCTTATATATAAATAAATTTTTTCGTGAAATTTAATGGTTTCAAATTGGACACGTATTTAAAAACCTTGTAAATATCATTATGTTCTAAGAACAAAAATCTTATTTTAATTCTGAGATGAGCATTATAATATAAAATGCTTAATTATGTTAGAGATATGTAAAGTAAGAACTAATATCAAGCATAGAACTATTTCGGTTTTAGGCACAAAAAATAATAGTAGTACATTAATAATGACAACGAAATGTAAAAGAAAACCCTAAAACGCTATTGTCCTGTAGACTGTAGTAACACACATGGCTTTCACCTATTGATGAAATGGTAGGTTCCACCATAACAATTGACTAGATGGATTTCTAGCGAGAATCCGATGGAATGAGAATGAAGAATAGGAGAATGAAGAATAACAAGAAAATGGTTGTCTGACTGTTGTGTACGACGTTGTTGGAACGCATTAAAGTCATCATCTGACCAAAAATGTTTTATATTGGTGATGTGACCTTCAATAAAATCCCAAATGGGATTCATCATTTACTTTCAGCCCAATTTTAAACATTAATGATAATAAAATGTTGGTAGCAGTTCCAGGTTTGTTATGCCGGGGTTGTTCAGCTGGATTTCTGGGTTAAAATTGCGGCTAATTGAAATTGACAAATGGAGTTCTGTTTGGGGTGACATGGTAAATTTCAACATTGCCTTTAGTGTCAACTCTGTGTGTTTCTCAGGTATCAAGAAGCCATTGAGAAGTATGAGTCAGTGATGCGAACGGAGCCAAACGTGCCATTCTACACCAAAAAAGCCAAGGAGAGGATCTGTTTCTGTTTAGTCAAAGTATGCCATGTTAGGAAACTCTTTATTTATTTATTTTTAAACCATGAGAACTGTAATTTATTTGGTATGTAATATTTCTGAGTCTGTCTCCTTTTGTCTCTCATGACTCCTCCAGATGAACAGTGCTGAGGAGGCTGTAGACATTTGTTCAGAAGCTCACCAGAGAGACCCCAAGAATATCCACGTCCTCCGTGACCGAGCGGAGGCCTACATCCTGTTGCAGGAATATGAGAAAGGTTGTAGAAGATGCTGTTGTAGACCCTACAGTATTCCAGAGTCTCAGTGTTCTGATGTTTCCTGTTGTGCTTCTCAGCCGTGGAGGACTATCAGGAGGCTCGTGAGTTTGATCAGGAGAACCAAGAGCTTCGTGAAGGTCTTGATCGAGCTCAGAAGCTGCTCAAGGTCTCTCGTAAGAGGGACTATTACAAGATCCTTGGAGTCAGCAGGTAAGTGGATCACATTATGAATCTGTTATAATTGGAAGTCGTAAGATTATTGTTGATGTGTAACTCAATTTTGTCAGGAGTGCTAACAAACAGGAAATCATAAAAGCGTATAGAAAGCTGGCTCAGCAGTGGCATCCTGATAATTTCCAGTCTGAAGTCGACAAGAAGGAAGCAGAGAAGAAGTTCATTGATATTGCATCTGCAAAGGAAGTGCTTACAGATCCAGGTGAGAGAAGGTCTGGGAATACGTAATGAAGTGATCGCTTTATCTATCTGTCAAAGTAAGAACAGAGTGTAAAAGTTCAAATTAGACCATAACGTTCTGGCCAGGTACAGATACACGCAGAAACTATTTCTCTTCTGAACTGAAACATGATTTGTGTGTGTACAGAGATGCGTCAGAAGTTTGATTCGGGCGAGGATCCTCTGGACCCTGAGAACCAACAGGGTGGAGGAGGAGGAGGGGGTGGAAGCAGGGAATGGCCCTTTGGCTTCAACCCCTTTGATGGCGGAAACTTTCACTTTAAGTTCAACTTTAACTGAAAGCAAAGTGACTGAAAAGTGGACATTTGATTTGGAAGCTAGCAAAATAAACTTTGAAGGACATTTTATTAATACGAGAGTTTTTTTATATTGAGACTTGAAACTGTTGGATTTCTCCGGAAACAGATGACGTTATGGAGCAAACCTTGCTACACTGCAATTTGGAGTCTTAACCCCTCATTCGTTTACCTCAAAATGTCAAGTCTCTTTAAGATGTGCCATCTCAAACACTCCTTTGGCTCTCTCATGACTGGGTTTATTTTCTGCTGCCAATACTTTCTTTTTTTCTAACACTCCAGAACTGAAGGTTGTGGTTTCTCTTAGGCTGTGCCATATACTCTATTGCAGAATCTCATATTGGAGCTCTTTGAACCAGGATGTGGGAAGTAGATAAAATAGTGCTGCATGCATCTTTTTTGTTCCAAACTTTACTCAACATTTTCTGTTTTTACCTCCATTTGCCCTCTAGTGAATTTAAACAATATTTCCATCATGCATTCGTTAGATTTAAGGGTTTACAATTGGAATATTTAATATTTGAAAAGGTTTTTCATGGGTTATGGCAATAAAATTGCATTATCCTGTGTCCTCACTCAACAACATGGGATTTCCTGAAGTTTAATGCCTGTCATTTAATGCTTCTATTATTTTGGAACTGAATGCTCAGTTTGGTGTTGTGTATTTCTTTTTATGTTGGAGCATTTTTATACTTTGAGCAAAGGTCAAAAAACAAGTGAAGAATTCAGAAAAATGATTATCAAATTATACTGTTCAAGAATTAACTCAAGATAAATGTTGAATGATCTCTTTCAAAACCTGTTTCCATGTGCTAGGTACTACTTTTGGTTCTAAACACACTCAAAAACTGTTGGTGAGGTACTTAAACAATGAATATAATATGAATTCCATCAGAGACATGTTTGGTGAGAAATATGGAATTATAAAATTTAGTTTTTTTTTCTGTGGAAGCTTTGGAACAACACATATAAATGTGGTTTCAGTATGTTTGAACAAGATTAGTTTAAGGCTGCTGTGTACCAGGTACTGGGTCATATAAAGTCAACAAAGTACAGTGGTACCCCGAGATATGAAATTGATCCGTTCCAGGGTGGCATTCGTATCTCGAAGCAAGTTTTACATGTAAAACGCCTAATCCGTGCAACGGCTCTCAGACAACAGCATAAGTAGATTTCAATCCTTAAATCTACACATTGTTAATGTAATAAATGATAATAAAACAGAATAAAACACAAGCAAAATACTTATGTACACAAATGTGAAACCTTACCTTGAGAGTGAGGCAATGTGTCGGAGGAGGTGAAACGTATGGCAGAAAACATTACAGCACCATGGTTGAAAGTTAACTTTCTCAAGATATTTCATGAATTACGTACTGAAACATGGTTTCAAGCACAAGTGCAGACAGATGGAGAGAGCGCTTCTGAGAACAGCACTTTCCACATTATAAATGTTATTTATTTAGGACGCCTTGACTCTAACATTTGTTATTGTACATTATTGATAATCTATACATATTGTTTTGCTCGATTTAAAGTGTTTTAAGGTGTATCAGCCCCTTAAAGCACACTTTAGGCCAGGACCCGGAAGCGCAGCCCTGTTTGTTATTGTTTGTATCTCCAATTTTTCTTTGTATCTCGAAGCAAAAGATTTCCTGTGTGACCTTTAGTATCTCAAACATTTCATAACTCGAAGAATTCGTATCTCTGGGTACCACTAATGCCCAGAGGGACATTAAACCTTCCTCAGTGAAGGAATATATTGTCTGTGTGTGTGCATGTAACTCTGTTGGCTGGAACTTTATGATTGGTTGATATTAGGAACTATTTACAACGGGAGAAAGGATAACGGTAACGGATTACAGAGACTCTAGGCCTCAATTTGAGGCTCATGGGTCTATGATCATATGTCTAAGAACATAAGAATGCTTAAATGTTGCATTACTTCAATAAAACGTTATTTTGAAAGAGTTAGATTGAAGCTTCATTCAATACAGATTTTCAAAGGAATAAATGCCACCATGACGCAGTGGGTAGCACTCTGGCATTCTAGTTAGGTTGCCGGTTCAAAACTCATCGGTGACCTTCCTGTAAAGAGTTTGCATGTTCTCCCCCTTGCTTGCGTGGGTTTCCTCCGGGTACTCTGGTTTCCCCGACAATCCCAAAAATCATGCGGTTATGTTAATTAGATCTTCTAGAAGAGGTTAATTAAATAATCTAAATTCCCCTTAGGTGTGAATGTGTGAGTGAATATGACCTGTCCAGGGTTTAGCCTCTCGCCCAATGTGCGCTATAGACCCGGCCGCGACCCCAAAACGGGAATAACGGGTTGAAAAATGAATAAATAAATGCCACCACATTGTCGCATTCCACATCTTGCGACTTTAAAATTCAAATAGTTTAAATATCCTGTTTTTCTGAGTGAAGTATGTTTAAGATGAATTTAAGCTTATGCAACATTTTGTACATTTCAGACCCAGTTACCACTAACTAGTGGAATAATCGTATGTATGTTACACGGTCACTTTTCAGGTATTTGGAAACTTCTAGCATTTCATACGATTCCAGAATGTAAACAAAACTCGGATGTGTTTTGTAAAGCGATTTAACCATGTATAGTTGTATTGATAGAATCTAAAATTGTAACATTATTAATGAAGGAACGCAAACACAATGTTAGCTAGCAGCATTAGCAACGACACACTTAAATAGAATTTTCTGTTTGCGCTTTTGGGCTTCCGTAGTGAAGACGTTACCCTGGCAACAAAGGTAGCGACCAGTGAGCTTGTTTCTGTTTGCTCACAAGTCAGTGTTTCATGTTAAAGAACGTTTCTTCCAATGGGCTAATGGAGCGTACTAAATATTTCACACCAAAAGAGGTGTCTCTCCACAACACAATAAAAGATTTATGGGTGTCGTATCTGGGTAAAGTTTACGACCTTACTCCACTTGTGGAGGAGCATAACGGTAAGTTTCCTGAATCTTCTTTGTTTGATTGTTACCAAACTTTTATCAAAAGCTAAACATGCAATTGAAACTTGTCTGTTAGGCGATGTAATATTGAAGCCTATAATCGAGTGCGCAGGGAAGGACATCAGCCACTGGTTTGTCCCGAAGAAAAAAGACGTAAGGCGTTCTAACACAAATAATCATAGTAATCCATTTTATTTGAATTGTCTTTGCAGGATCTCAAGGTTACAAAGAAATAAATGCAGTTGTATGTTGAGATATTTAAAGTGTTCAATCTTTAATGTTGGGTCAGTTGTAACTAGATAGCTTAAGTTTGCACACAAACTTTGATGTTGGCATGTAAAAGTGTCATTTAAACAATTTTTCAAATGTTGTCAATATGAAGCAGCCTGGTTGCTATGAAAAAATAATGTTCCCCGAATCAATATGACTACAATAAACTAACCTTCATGTCTCCATTATTTTCCCAAGCTGAGAAAGAGATATGTTAATTTGGCTGCTACAGTAAACAGTGTGATTGCTAAGTGTGGTTCCCAATGCCACTTTGAGTAATATAAACCAACCCTTATGTCTACTTTTTACCAAATCTGAGATATCAGAATTTTTGTTACTAGGGTAAAAAGTTTGGTTACTAGGAAACTGTCAGTGATGTCATAAAAAAGGTTGTTACTTTGATTAGCATAAACAATCCCCATTTCTTTATGGTGGTGTTTTTTGAAGCTATTTTCATTGCATTTTCCCAATTTGTTTCCAATGGCCCTTTATAAGTCAATGGTAAATCTTTAACCCTCTCTAGAGCCTAGGGTTCAAATACTTTTGCTCAGTGATTAGTATGTTCTTGCACAGACTGGTCAGTTTAAAGTGTTATTAGGTTCTCTGTTTGAGTTACAGTTTTCCAAAGTTTGACCCCTTGTTAAGTCAATGGAAAACTGTATTTTATTTCTCAGCGTTTTCCTCTTTTTTTTTTAGATTCTTACTCATGTTGACCCCTTGACTGGCTGCATCAAGTACCACACTCCCAGGGGGCGCTTCATACACATACCCCCTCCATGTCCTCTCACCGACTGGGCTAATGATTTTGGAAAGCCGTGGTGGAAGGACAGTCGTTATAAGGTTGGGCTGCTCTCAGCTAAATCACGTTGGATTCGCATTATCAACACTCTAACGTCCCAGGAACAGAAGCTGGAGGTACATGGGGCATCCTGGTGCAAACCATTTTCTCTTTTAACACAAGTTAGATTTAATTTTCTTGATTTTACCCCAGAAAGCACATATTTGTCGAAAAGCATAAATGTGGTTCAGTGTTTAACCTGAAGGGGGCAATATTGGATTGTTTCTTTTCTTTCTGACTTCAATCCTCATCCTCCTCTTTGATCTCCTGATCCAACTTGCGGATATTACTACCATAACCTTTTTCAACCAGACATAAAGTCTATGGCCTCTTAAATAACCGGGATTTACTTGTAAATGATATCCTTTTTTTATACAAACCGTTAACAAAACAACAAGGAAATCAGATCTACCCCCAAAATGATTTAATGAGAATAATTGAACACCATTAAGTGGTCAATTTGAATCCATGGAATAAAATGGCACAAGATGTTTTTGACCAAATGTTGTGAGGTCACACACTGTTGTTTAATTCGTCAAGTTTTTAAAAATGATACACAAGGTTGATGACATTACTCATGTCGTGTCAGTCAAGCTCTTCCACACTAAACTGATTCAACATCACCAATGACTGTAATGCTCTCTAAAAACAATTCAATCTGAAAATGCTTGAAGCGCGACGTCAGATGTGATGATGACCCCCTCTACTTACCATGAACCTGCCCATTGTGTGTCATCAGTTCCCTGTCTCTGCGTGTACCACAGTCACTTGTGTATCTGTAGCTAGAGCTTCAGAAGTGTGATGTTCTCTGGTATAAAGAAGTGTATATCTGCGCTTATATGCCCATCAACTGAACTGTTGAGGACGCAGTAGATAGGTTTTTTTTCATGAAGTAAATGCACTTGCTCAAATGGTTTGTGAAGATGAGGATTGCCAAGATGAGATGGCTCATCCAGTCAGTGTTGCCTATTCCGCAGAAAAAAGTTGACTCATCACTAAATTAGCATATGTAAATATGCTTAGATTCTAAATGAAGGAATGACTACACAATCTACATCGGTTCAGTTTTTTTTTTGGTGGGGTGGGGGCTGGGGTGTGAACGAAAGCTGTCTCTGCGATTGAACTCTCATTTTCAACTCTGTGAGGAATTGGAAGACCAGATGCACTGTTCTGCTTAAGCCCTGAAGTGACAGACCGAGAAAAATCTCAGATAAGCAGAAACACAGGATAGTAAGAACGGTCACAGTCAACCCCCAGACCAGCTCCAAAGACCTACAATGTCATCTTACTGCAGATGGTGTCACCGTACATTGAATAAATTTGGATTTTTAAATCTGTAACTTATATGTAATACCTTTTTACTGTCAAAGAACTAAGATTTTAGAAATGGATATAATACACACACAAAGTTGGTTTGCTTTGGTTTAATGGGGTCTGGTCTCGAGGGCATCTCAACACAGACCGTTGCTCTGGTTGCTGCTCGCCATTAAAGCAGCTTTTTTATCTGCCAGAGGAGAATGGCTGCACCCGCTACTCCATGAAAAGAGTCAGAACAATCATATCAAAGTCACTAAGGAACCCCCAATAGATTTGTCTCCACATTTAAAAAGTTGCTAGATTTAAAAAAATGTAAAAACAGCCTAGTGACAAAGCTGCTAACGTAGCAACACTGGATCCAGTCAACTCCAGAACAAGTGAGTGCATTTGTTTTGTAAAGAATATTTCTTTACACTTTGGAGAAATTGACACAATGCCTTTATATAGACCTATAAAAATAAGAGTGACTGAAAATTAAATAAACAGACTCATTTATTGATATCACATTTATCACTCGTTAAAAAAATGGCATTATACAAATCTGCCCCTTAATAATAACAGGTAAGTAAACAGAGGGGAGTCGTGGTCTCATTACCATGTAAAGGGTCAGACAGACAGATTTATTGATTTGAATTAAATTTTTAAATACTAAAGAGAAATATAACCATAGTTCATTAGAGACCTTTCATTCATTCAGTAGAGAATCGTATCACAACTTTGCATTTTAAAAGGCATGCTCTTCTGAGTGACAGCTGAAGATTAGAGTATACTGTAGAAAACTTGCGTAAAGAAAATTAAAGTACTGTATAATCTCTCATAGAAAAAACATGAATTTGACCTGTTCTACAATGTGTTTTTGCATCAAATTAAATTTTACTGTACAAACTGTTTTTTAGCAACAAAACTATGTTAATTATACTGTTCTAAATAGTTAATAGCTTAAAATCTGTTAAATGTAAAGTACAATCCCGTAAAACCGTTAATGGTGCTTATTTGACTTTAAAATTCTGGCCACCCAGCTGCCCTTTTTTTTACTGGCTACACCCACTTTTTCTAATTTCCCTGTTAGTAACCCAAGGATATAGATAGGCACCGTCAGACCCCCGTGACCCCAAAAGAGTGAATAAGCAGGTTGGAAAATGAATGAATACGGATGACATCACAGATATTACGTCTTTAGTTTTATTCTGCCGTCAGATTAGCAGCAGTAACTGTGTGCTCTGTCTCACTTCATGTTTTTAAGTCTTTTCGTTACCTTGTTATTATCAGTTATAAACTCTTACATTGATGGTAAATTTCTGTTTCGCAGGTCTGCTCTGAGGAAACTTTGGATGAGATTCTCCAGCGATACCTTCTCTATAACACTCATGCCAGCAGCTACACCTGGAAACACAATGGCACAAACCTAGACATGACCAAGACTCTGAGTGAAAATGGTGTTCCTGAGGAGGACGAGTTTTACTGTGGAAGCCCAGACTGTGACCTCTTCTCTCCATCCATATGTCTGTACTTCAACGACGACCTCAGTGAACTCTAAATGCATTCGTTATTAATATGAACAATGGTGTGTGATTGATTAGAATATCATATCCAGTGAAAGCAAATTTATGTTGCAGCCATTTGAGTGAGAGGCTGCATCAACTATTGATGTGTTTCATCGATTCCTTTCTTCGCTTCTCTTATTGCAGCTCTCTGGTTTCATCCAATCAAAACTGAGCTACAGCATAAAAAGATGAATGCCTGCCTACATACAAAACCCCTGAACCATAAAGTGTGCTGGTTGCCATGGTGATTGCTGGGAGGCAATGCTGCAGCTATGGTACTATAGGCAACAGCGGGCTCTCAACTTTAATTAATTAGCACTGTATCAGGGAATCATTTCATGCATTTGATATTTCGGTTGCATCGCGACTTATTGCAGGGTTTTAGTCTGTTCGAATTTTTCCTAAGATAGTCTTTGTGCTTGATCATATGGAGAAGACTTCAAGACTTTGTTTAAAGAAAAGGTTGAAATCTACTAAAATAAATAGCTACGTCTAAAAACAACTTAGATTATCACAGAAATGTTCTATAATGTAAACCTTTTACATTTCAAACCTTTATATCCTGAGGTTTTAATTATTTTTAAAGCGGGACAGAATGAGTTTTTGTATGCTCTATAAGTCTATAGGCCACTAGGAAGTCAAATGACCCAATAAAACTCCAGGGGAGGGTCACCGACACTCTCCACAAGGAGATAGTTGAAAAATATAATCCTAGAGAAATGGGTGGAAGGAAAAAGTGTGGTGAGAATATGAGGGAAAAACTACCTTGAGAGGATTGACAGGAAAAATAGAACTTGGGAAAGTTTCACCGGAAGTGGATTGTGGCTGGAGTCAGCAGATCGGGAGCGACTGTTCACATGACCTACAATTGTTGCATTTCTCATTAGTCACTCTTGAACCAGAAACAACTGTGGACCTGACAACTACCCAATGCCTCAGAGCTCTCTCTCTCTCTCTTCAGATTAAAGTCAATCTGGAATTTAATTTGAAAACCAAGGCCCTAGAGTCTTAGGAAGAATGTAGAAGCTATGTTTTTATAGCTTTCTTCACATTCAGCGTTGCTTTGAGCTGCTGTATCATCTGCTGGGGTTGTTCCACTCTGTTTTCTGAAATCCAGTCTCAATCCAGCATCAAGGAAAATATTAGAGGGTGCCATGCGTTCTACTTCTGAGTTTTAAAGAGATGCTCAATCAGAAGTGTCTTAATGGAGGATTTCTAGCCAAAATGTGTGAACAAGGGACTCGAGTATACATGAAAACATAGGAATTGAGGTGCAGACATGGTGTTCTGGACCGATAAATCAAAAATCTAAATACTTGGATTAAGCAGAAGACAGTTTGCTTGTCAAAAGTCACGAGAGAGGTACAATAATGAGTGTCTGCAGGCAACAGTGAAGCATGGTGGAGGTTCCTTGAACATTTCTGCAAATTAAGATGGAGATTTTGTACTGATTAATTGTGGTCTTGATGCTGAGAAATACAGGCAGAAGTAACTTCATTAGGGAAGTATATGATGATCCCCAAAATTCATTCTGCAATACGACAATGACCCCAAATACACAACCAAAGTCATTTAGATCTATCTTCAGCTCTTCAGCATTAAGAAGAATAATAAGTACTGGGAGTGATGGCATGACCCCCACAGAGCCCTGATCTCAACATCATCAAGTTACACAAAGGTACATAAAGATATGGGGGGGGGGGACACTAAGTGTCTGCATTTTAGATATTTGTTTTACTTGTGTCTTTTTGGCTTAATAGATTTTAACAGCAGACATTGCCTTTTCATCTACATTTAAATTTCTGTGTTTAATCATTTTTTTTTAGATTTAATGCATAGATTTTTTGCAGTTGGCAGACGAACAACAGGAAAATTATATTTTATTGCTTATATTCTATTTTATTAAATTAAACATTTGCGACTTTTGACTTGACTTGAACTTGCCCTGCGTTTTCTTGTGACTTGACTTGGAAAGTAATGATTTGGTCCCACCTCTGCGTTTTTCCCTTCAAAAGGGCCAGTGTTTTTATTTGATTTCATGGACTGCATATTTCTCATAAATAAATGAAAAATAAATTGTTACTTCCATTTCCGAAAGCATTCTGTTCACAGCATTTTTCGCATCTGCCTAAAACTGTTGAACAGTACTGTACATTGTGAATTTTGTTTTTGTATATATTGTCATATTAGCATGTGGAACCAATACTTGAATTCAGATTTGCGTTTATTCAACAAGGTATAGTGGAACCAGAAGGTGTTTTGCTTCCTTTGTCTAATCATTTATTGGCTGTTGGGCAGCTGTGGCCACTTTCTTTGTTGGGCTGTCACCTCAAACAGTTAATTTTTAAGCAAGGCAGCATGATGTAAGTGTGGGCATGGCTGCGGTGGCGCTTTGCTTTCCCTCAGACCAGCCTCTCCCCACACAGCACCTCCGCTCTACATTTTTCATTCGTTTTTTTTTTTTTTACAAAAAGTGGGGGCCTTAAAAGAACATATGGACAGTGCCGCGAGAGAGCGCGGAAGTCCATTCGTGCATTACCGGAAAACTTCGACATAGTAACCGTCCAGCCTGCAGCAGTCCGAGAGCGACAAAACGAGCCGAAATACAAGTTACAACTCCCCCCTCAAAAGCCTTTACAGTTACCAAGTGATAATGTAAGGAAGGGAGGGGAGAGAGAGCGAGAGAAAAAGAAAAATGAAGAGAAGGAGGGGGCGTTCTGAAATAATATAGTCAGCCATTTTTATGTAAGGGGATTTTTCTTATGGGGGGGGGGTTGTTAAAAAATAAATATAAGGGCGGCCATCTTTGTTTCTCTGCCTTGTAGTGTAAAATATTCCAAAACGCCCCCCACTTTTTGTGTGTCGATTTGAATATTACATAAATATATTTTGGAAGGACCGGACTTTTATACCTCGCGGAACGGGGTCACCGACGGGAATATCATGTCCTCTCTTCTCCGTTCTTGTGAGGAAGATGAGGGCACGGCGGTTAATTCCGAGGGAGGAGATTTTGATGAAGAAGATGAAGAAGACGACAGGGATCTGGATGAGACTGCAAGCGACATAAACTCACCGGTGGCACCTCGGGAAACTGCAGCGAGAGCCGTGCCAGGTACCGAGCACCAAACTGCGCGGCTGCGGAGTTCAGTCGGGATGCTCTAATGCGGTTATCTACGCGGTAGGCTTTATCTATCCGCGGGCTTTTCGCTTAAGAGTTGCGTGGAGGAGTTTGGCTGAAGTTGACCGTTCCTCCCTCTCTCTGTCCCGTCTGTGCCATTCATCAGGTCTGTCGTATGATGGGGCTCTTCATGCCCCGCTGAGAGCTGACAAAGGCTCATTAAGTCGTCACCGTCTTGCTTTTGTTTCCCTTGAAGCTTTCTTAAGCTGATAAAGAACAATAAGCCGATGCAGCGGTGTGACTGCTGGACGGGAAGAGGCGTGAGGTTTGTGACAGTGTAAATAAACTTGACCCGACCCACCGCTTCAGCGGCAGCGTGGGGCACAGGTCTGCGGTGCTTTCGCTTTGAAAAGTGACAGTCTGCCGCCGCTGCCCTCCGGCTGTTTTCACTGGGCGAACGTGTCAGTAAAGCGGCGAGGTTGTATATCAGTGGGTTGTTATCAATAAACACGTTTACTAGATAAAACGTACCAGAAAACATCTTAATTCTTTAGAATAACCTGGTCACACGTGAGGCTCATGAATCAATTAGCACGCGTCCCCTGTCTCACCCCCGTGACCTTCCTTCGCGGGTCAGCCGGTGGTCTGCTCCCCGGACGCACGAGCGGAGCTTCGGCTCTCTGTTCGCGGCCTCTCAATCACCGAGCCCCGAGTGTGTGCTCATGCCGCCTCTGGCTGCCGCGCGCGGGAAAAATAACGCCTCTGTTCGCGCGCAGCAGCAAGAAAGGGGCCGTCAACTCAATGTTACGTTTATTGCGACGCGAGATATTGATAAAATGTAGCTGAGCATTTCTTAAAA
This sequence comes from Danionella cerebrum, assembly GCA_007224835.1. Taxonomy (NCBI): domain Eukaryota; kingdom Metazoa; phylum Chordata; class Actinopteri; order Cypriniformes; family Danionidae; genus Danionella; species Danionella cerebrum. The sequence goes on along the minus strand of SRMA01025468.1, from coordinate 246,847 downwards.
CCACCGGTATCTGCGTTTCTAAGGTTTTACACATTTGTTGCCACGAAGGAATCGACATCACTGTGCAACGGTTTTAGGCAGGTGAGAAAAAAATCGGGAAATGTTCACTTATTTTCAATGTCAATGAACAAAATGCAGTAAACTGAAATCAAATCAATATTTGATTCCAAAACTGCAGCAATTCTTCTTGTTACACTTGCGCACAGTTTTTGAAAGAACCCCGGCTGATAGGTTGTTCCAAACATCTTTCTGTGGCGTGTTCAGATCGCCAGAAGAGGGTCTTACGAGTTTAAAAAAAGCTTCATTGGTGTGATTTAGATCAACCATTTTATAGAAAACAAAAAAAAAAATAAACACCAAGACACCCAGTGTTCACCGTTGTCTGGACGTGTGCACATTTAAAAAAAATGTAAAGTCTAAAAATAATGTTTTATCAACTCTTACGTTTGATGCTAATGAAATAGTTAATAAAATCTGTATTTCGCTGACAAGCTTGTTCCCTTTCGAGATCACTGGGGTCTGCTGGTGCTCACTTTGTGTGAGAGGCCTGAGTACACCCAGTCCAACGGTAGCTCACGAATGGATGAATGAAATGTATCTCGGATGGTCGTGAAGAAGGAACAAATGAAAGAGAACCACCAAATATGTCTGAGCTTTGACCTTGAAGAATTTGTGTCTGTAAATGACATTAAAGGTCAAGTGTCCAGAATACCGTGATGTCCACAACATTGTCTACGTTAGCTTTCTCGCTTCCTTCTCTTTGTGTAATCCCAGACACACTCAAAGATGTTGAGATCAGGGCTCTGTAGGGGCCCATTTAGTATGTTTTGTTCTTCTTTATGACTTCTGTATGTTTGGGGACATTATCGTGCTGCACCGTTAATCCTGACAAAATCTCCAACTATATGTGAAGAAATGCAGCCTCAAACTTTCTAAGATCCTCCACCATGCTTTACTATTGGCTGCAGACACTCATTGTTATCAGACTGGGGGTAGTCGTGGCCTAGTGGTTAAGGTGATTGACTGGAGATCAAAAGGTCTGTTCGATCCCCAGCTCCACTGGGAGTCGAAGGTGGGATGAGTTTTTAAACTCTCTCCCACCTTTGAAAACCGTTACTGTGGTGGTCTTGAGCAAGTCACCAGTTTCCCGTTGTGTTCACGGTGTGTTTGTACACTGCTGTGTGTGTGCGTGTGTGTGTGTGTGTGTGTGTGAGAGCACTTGGATGGGTCAAATGCAGAGCACATATTCCTCGTATGAGTCACTCCATACTTGCTCCCAATGTTACTCTTCAATGAACAAACGCCAAACTTCTGTGACTGCCAAATAACCAGCTCTCTAACCAGCTTCCATTTTTCTGCACCAAAGTTCCTTGATTCCTAGTTCGCTAGACCAGAGTTTGTGCTTTCTTGTGTTGCTTGGCCTTGGCTGTGTCAGAGGAATGGCTTTTTGGCTGCATCTTTTACATGGAGACCACTTCTGTCCACACTTCTCCTGGTGTCTTTCATCTGCTGCACTTAGTTTGGTTGGTCGACAACCATGTCTACAATTCTCAATGTTTCCCATTTCCTTGTGCTTCTTCAAAAGCAGCACATTTTAAACCCTAGTTTGCTTTGAAATCTTTGTCTGGGAGAAACATTGTTGCTGTGCTCAAGCCTGCATTGTCTTTCTTATTCTTAACCTCACCTTGATAGCAGAGCTGTGGCTGTTCCTCTGCCAGTTGTAAGCCTCCTACACACTTTTTCTGCTTCAGTTCCTGGCTGAGTTTCAATCTGTGTGTGACATTGATGATAGCACTGGTCTGGTGTAATTGGTGGAGCTACACCTGACTATAGTTCTACAGAATCCCCAAAATGTTCCTGAATGAATTGATGCTGGTTTGAAGGCAAACACCAAATAAAGATTAAGATTTTTTTTTCTTTTCTCAGTTCACTTCACATTTTATAAATGTACAAAAATATCCATCCATCCATCCATCCATCCATCCACCAACCCACACCTCCCTAAAACTTTTGCACAATACAGTAGCTATTACTTTATATAGTACCAGACTTCCCTATTTTAATGATTAGCCTATTTTCACATAAACCAATAGAGTCTATAATATTCCAATTAATCTTTTACCATGTATTTTTATTGTAATCATTTTTTCCTCTTCAGAAAAGTGTTGTTCCATGCAGGAGGATTTCTGTTTAATGGGTTTCATGTGTTAGCATTCCGTCATTGTTCAATTGTTTTGCATGTTTGCTTCAGATCAGCCAATAAAAAGGTGTATAACTCTTCCTCCAAATGCAGTTACAAAAAACGTTGATAGCTCAGTATTGAAGTTGCTCGTAATTAATCTCTCTCACATCTACGATGACCCTCAGACAGTGACTTTGCATACAAGTCACGAATATGCAAATCAGTAACCAATAGGTGAGTGTGGTTTACAGAATGTAAATCTCAGCCCATTTCCTGAATAAGTCCGGGCTACAAAATGAAGAGATTGAATTTGGTTTTAATCAAAAATCACATAGATTTGATTCCACATTCTCACTGAAATTCTCCAATTCACCCGACACACGCAGGAACAGGGAGTGTATGCAAACTCAACTTGTGATACTTTTCAACCGTAATTAAGTACCAACATGACAGCCTCGTATGGTTTAGCTTTCACTCCGCAACGTCATTTTATTTCTCTGTGGGGAAATCTCTGCAAAAGCAACAGAAATGCACATCCACAAACAAAACAAAACTGAAGAAGTGCACAACTCTGAGCAAACAATGGGAACTGCTGAACAAAACGCTTGGTTTAAAAGACAGATGGTTGTACCTTGTTTTTGTGTTGTCCACTGTACTGATGCATGTAATTGTAATTGTACTGATTGTTTCAAAGACGTTTCAAAGTGTGTTCATTATTAAACTACAGTGAAAATGAAATTTTATTCAGTTTACTAAAACTAAACATGAACCCAATGTTTATTCATCAGGAGCCAGTCAGTTCATTCATCCTAGCCACTAGGGGCATTTGTGCCCCCCATAAATACTTGCTCTATCAAAGAGCAAGTAAGGTCGGTCATTGTGGGAAACAGTTTAAACCACATAGTACACACGTCTCTTTATTAGATTTGCTTTGTATGTTGAATGCATTTTTTGAGCACATTACTTTTGTTTGTTGGGCTTTCTTTTATGTTTTGATCAAACTTGAATTTGAGATTCTTTGAGAAGACCTAGGGGAGAGCGATGTCTGGGTATCCCTGACTCTTCTACCTGCGACGTAGCCCCGAATAAGCAGCAGAATTGGATCAAGTTTTGAGAATTAAGAGTTATGTGTTGACCTCAAGCCCGGGGGCATTCCACTCTGTGGGTGCTGTCAGTCTCCATGGGAGTGGGGTGGGTCTGGCTCTTTGGTCCAGGTCACTGGTCATGTCATTCCGTGGGTTGGGAGGTGCGGACTGAGCCATCAGGTTGCTCTTGGACATTTTTGGGGTGTGGTCTGAGGCAGAGCTCACATCACACCTGGGTCACAGAAGGCTAGATATGACACCTGGGACGTTCTGTTGCTGCTTATGGATTAATTCTCCTGTCCTAGGCACTTTATAGTACACTCACATATTTTTTTAATATGTCTATGTGTCCTCGTTTGGATCAGATCGTAATGTGACGCATACGACTCTGTCCACTCCCCAACCGTGATCTAGCATCTGTATTATAAATGGCCTCATTGTTAATCCGCATAGCTCATTAACTGTGTGTTTGTATGTATATTTATATCTATATGTATATTTATATCTTTCCCGCTCACCTACATCTCTCATAAACTCCCCCTTTCCTTTAACACCTTCCTGTCCTGATGTAATTTATGCAAACTGGTCCATGGGAAAATAAATAAACAAATAGTTACATAAATCCACGGCTTCCATCCAGAGGAGGAAACTCCACATCATATGTTCACTCCCCTGGAGATAACAAAACTGTCCAGCTCAAGCGAAACACCTACCCTCCCATGTGGTGGCTTTTAAGCAGGACAGGATCAAGTTTTGTCTAAACAAATCAGAGATTCTGTTTTTATGTAAATTCTTGCTCTTGTCTGAGTTATTTTTCTTTAAGTAACTAATCACATTTTCCTGAAATTCTCATCACATAGTGGGGATTACTTTTGACATTTCTTGGTTAAAAAAAAAAACAACTCTTGAGAACAGTTGTCGTACTTAGGCCACTTTGACTATCAAGTTTGCAAGATTAGTTCATTAATTCCTACAGCGTAGTCAAAATGAAATGGTGTGTTTTTCTAGTGTCAGAGCAGTTCTCGTTTGATAATTGAAGTGAGGAATTATTTAAAGGGCACTTCAGAGGCTCACAAAGAATTGTGTTTGTTCTATTCATTTCCCACGTTCCTTCATTTCACTGCATCTCTTTCTTTCAGATGATGGAGAGGACTTTGGTGAGACATCAGACAGGGATAAACTGGGAAAGAAGAAGCGAGGCCCTAAGAAAAAGAAAGAGACCAAGAAGAAAGACAAGGAGGGAAAGATTGCCAAAGCCCGCAAGCGCAAAAAAATTGTATGTGACTCTTTTATGATTCTAAAACATCTAATATTTGAAAAGTGATTTTGTAAACAGTTTGTAATTGTTGAAGTTTTGTAAATTTTCTATTCTAAATTACAATACATTTTTGCAAGTTCCATGGCAAATCAGAAAAAGTTTGTGATGGAAAAGTTATTTAAAGAGCCTATATCATCATTTATTAAAATTTATAGTCTTTAAACAGACGTCTTTGTATGCACCGGTGCGTGTGCCAATCACTCCTGCTGTTTTGAATTAGGTTGGAATGACGTAACCAACCTATCGTTTAATTTTGATTTCAAATTTAATGTGTAGGTTTGCAGAGTATAACAAATTAAATGTGAGGAATATACGCAATCGTCTTTCAGTTTAATTTTACAGACCCCAAATCAGTACCATCGAGTGATAAAAACAAGGAATAACCCTTGGAAGTACAATACATGTGATATGGCATGTGTTTTTCAAAGTTCTGGCACAAATGCACAAAAAAGCTTTGAATAGTGTATAAGGTTTAAAAAAGGTTCACCTGGGTTTTCGAAATAATTTTCACACTGTTTTGCCCATTTCTTTGCTTTTTGGGGGGATTTATGAATTTTTATTTTGTGTCAAAACTTTTGATTTTTGTTAAAAAAACATAAAAAACTGTAAATTTTCAGTACATTTTACTGAAAAAAAAGAAGAATAGAGCATTGCCACAAAAACAGTTTAAAGGTAGTTTATTATAGAAAGTTGTAAGGCCCTGCATGAGCTTCTAAGGGTTAATAATAAAGAGTCAACTCTGGGACTCTGAAATGATTTCTTTTTCCAACCGAATCTTTTGCTGAAAATCACCTGATACTAAAAACGTTTAGTTTCCTGAGATGCACTTGACACGCAGAATCCAATGAGAGCACACAGTTCGAACTACCAAGCATCACAGGTAGCCTCACATAAAAGAGGAGTTTTATAAGAAGAAGTCATGAAATGATTCATTACTGTCAGTTAAAAATAAATTTATATTAAAAGATAATTTAAAAACCTTTCATCCAGTTGTTGGAGACCTCCAAATCCTAATAATTACATTTTCAGAGTGATGATATAGGCTCATTAAAGTTTCCATGCATACAATTGAAAATTCAAATGATTAGTTCTATTTATTTTTTTCTCTTCTAGGACAGTGACATAGAGCGAGACTCAGAGCCAGACTATGTCATGAACTCAGACAGTGCTGCCAGTGAATATGGAGGGGAGAAGAAAAAGAAAAAGAAACACAAGGATAAAAAAGAGAAGAAAACCAAGAAAAGGAAGAAAGAGGATGAAGACAGCACACATGAAGAAACCACAAAGGTTATCCTTTATGCGTTCTTGTCACGCCTACAGTTTGGTAGATTCAGTTTGTGTTGATTTCCTTTCTATCTTTCACTGTCAACTCTGTATGAATTGGGATATTTCAAGTGAATAGAAACTTTTTGCATAGGCAGCCCATCCGTCATCTGTACCTGCTAACTCCTAATAGTGAAAATGAGGTCTGCTGAGAGGAATATGAGGAATAAAACCCATCAAATCCTTCACAGCACCATATGGTGTTCCACAAGGTGTTCCATGTTTTAGTAGCATTTCACATTTTTAACTGTTTTGTAAAGACTACTCGGCTGGATTTTGCAAACTGTTTAGGGCCTTTCCATCATATTTTATGCCTGTTTTGGTGCCTATTTAACGCAACATCCTGTTGATCACTGACTGGTCAGTTTTTGTGCTTACTGATTGGCCTACATAAGTATCGTCACTACATACATCTGTACAGTGTGTGACACAAAAATAGCTGTATAATAGTCTTTTAAAACTGTGCTTTTCATTTGAGTATTATAAACCAACACATATACAGCATCAAAAGTAACTCTTCTTTGATGGTTCTGTGTTATAATCAATGAGCGTTGAGTGTTCTTTTCTTTCGGTTGTTATGGGGGGGGCAGTGCATTAGTGCCTTGTACGCTATGATGTCACTAAACTAAAATTACATAGTGGAGTGACATATCATGAGTAAAAAGCCTAAAACCAGCCCCATTAGATCTGATATTGGAAGTCAGTGGAAACAGAAAGGAGAACTGTGAGAAGTTGTTGTGCCTTTACTAAAATTTGGTGGATTTTGGTGGATGAACTCTGTTCATGAATCTTTCAACACACTGAGCTAATCGTATGCCCCATGAAGTTAGCAAATTGTTGGTGACCAAGTCAGTTTCTGATGCTACTCTGCCATTTAATATCTTTCTGTTGTCAAGTTGTATTGTTTACTTTTCACTATAACACCATTACAGTTGACTGTGGGATATTTAGTTGTAAAGAAGTTTCACAAATGGATTGCTGTAATGCTGACTTCCTTTCATTGTACCATCCCTGAAATCAGCTTCTGAGAGTGGCCCATTCTTTCACAAATCCAGTCTGTATGCCTGGGCAATTGATTTTATGCACTGGTGTTCATGGAGGAAATTTTGAATTACTTTTAGGAGTTTAGTTTATATCACATGGTACTGTATTTTAAATGTTTCCCTTTTATGTCTGCAACAAAGAACCATTAACTTGAATTTTTATCCAGCGGTGGAGTCTACACGTGCCCAAAGTTACTCATTAGTCATCAAATCTGTAACACTCAATAAATCCCAAATAATAATCCTCTACATCCTCTTTTTTTTTAGCCAGTAGAGATGAAAACTTCAGCCCAGCTGGCTAGAGAGTGGGGACTGGAAGATGTTGATCACACTTTCACTGAAGAAGATTACCGCACACTAACCAACTACAAAGCCTTTAGCCAGTTCCTGAGGTATTGACTTGCATTAGAGATGTCAGACACATGATACTATGGTTACCATTTATCACATTTCTAAATGCATTGTCATCTACAGACCAATGATTGCTAAGAAGAACCCTAAAATCCCTATGTCCAAGATGATGACCATTCTGGGCGCTAAATGGCGGGAGTTTAGCTCCAATAATCCATTCAAAGGTTCAGCAGCAGCCGTAGCTGCAGCAGCAGCCGCCGCCGCCGCAGCTGTTGCCGAGCAGGTCTCTGCTGCAGCAGCCTCCCCTGAGCCTCCACCCCAACCACCACCACTTCGGAAGGCAAAGACCAAGGAGGGCAAAGGTAAGTGGTGACTGCTCTCTGGGTGAAAGAAGAGTGGTCCTCATTCCAGATCTTTGCCACAAAAATGAATACCAATCAAAAAAGACTAAGGCTATGTTCCCCATAAAATGATGCAAAGACTATAGCAAACCAGTAGCTGGCAGTCGATTACAATGCTGTAGGTCACATTGGCCTATCAGAATCCTTGTTTTTGTAAATGAAGAAGACGCTGGACAGTGGTGGCAAGCACAAACCATCCCTTCAAAACTTCAGCATTTTCAAAACAACGCATTTTGGTCGTCAATTTAAAAAATGTGTGGTAATATGAAGACGATTCTGTGTTTACATGTAGACGAACAGTATAACCTCGCAAAAACATCCCACCTTAGAAGTGGCAGCAGACCTGAAACCAGGACACGCAAGGCTGAAACCCACAACCACTGCGCTCTACGAGTAGAGACATAAGTGACATAAGAGACAAGTGTCACTGAAACGCATCAGCAGTTACCGCATAAACTGCAGGGGATTTGGGAGAGAAAACCATTCTTGGAAACAGAACAGAAAAGACGTTCCCAGTCCAGAGCCCTAAGAGTCTTTTGATCCCAACTTATCTTCAGCCAAAGAACCAGTGGCTTCACCAAGTCACCAAGATAGCTTGGAAGATCCACTTTGAGTTCTTCAAGTGTCTTGATGCTGTGGAGCTGTTTGGCTGCCTCTGCAACATACCAAGATATTAAGGGCAGTTCATCTGGAGTGGCAGACCAGGGTGGTGGACCCTTTTTAAAGAAAGGGGGACAAGATGATTTGTTGCTACTGCAGTAGGATCACACTCTTCAGCCTCCCTGGGAAAATCTATGCTAGGGTTCATACTAGTTATACTTGGTGTTGGAATCTTGAAGAAATGTTTGCCATATTAGAAAAATATTGGTTACAAAACCCACGGATACCAGTTATGTAGGCGAATACTTGTCCTTGAACTTCATCTCTTCACTGTTGGTGAATTTTGAAGGTATATGAAAAAACTGTTTGTAAATTGCTTATTAACAGGTCCTGGCTACAAGAAACGAAGCAAGAGTCCTCGTGTCTCTGACAAAAAGAAGCCCAAACCCAAAAAAATGGCACCTCTCCGCATTAAACTGGGCAGTCTTGGTAACAAGAGGAAGAAAAGCAGTTCGGTGAGTGTGACTAGTAACTGATGAGGAAGGTTGTTCTGCAGTGGTAAGGATTTATGGTGTTTATGTGTGGTTGGGATGCAGAGTGAGGAGGTGGATGAAGATGACTCTGAGCAGGAGAACTCAAGTGTTCACAGTTCGTCAGTCCGTTCCGACAGTTCAGGACGGGTGAAAAAGAACAAAAGAGGCCGCCCTGCAAAGAAGAAGAAAAAGGGTGAGGACCAAATGTCTCTTTATACATCAATTATATTTAGACGTTTAGTCCTGGTCAGTGAAAACATGGGAAACTCTACACATGTCACCTGTCCATCACACTCACTCACTGTTAACTCTGAAAAGCAATTTGAACTGCCCTCACAATTAATTTACCTAGGAACCCAAAAGCATTCAAATGGAAGTGATTGGTGACCTGTCACGTGCCTTTAATTCAATGCTTGCCCCCTTGTTGTTCCTATTGTTGCATATAGAGCAGGGTGATACAAGCTCATTAAAAGTAAAAATGTGATTTCCTCTTGAATTATTAATAACAATAAACAACTCATAGTAACATCAGCTGGGTATTCTAGTGGGGTGAATGAGGCACAGACACCTTTGTTGTGGATTAGGGTTTGTTGCTCATTAGCTCCTGTGCACCTTTTACATTCCTACTTCAGGATTTTCAGTTTGTCTGTTCTTTGTTTAACCCTTAAAAGTCTCTGTACAGACGCGTGTGGCAATTACACTTTTTAAAATAAATTAGGAATTATCTAACATTAATATAATTATTCCAAGTATAATGTGTAAGTTTCAGTAGAGTTGTTAGCTTTGGCATTTTTAATATTTAATTAAATATTACAGACTTAAGACACATTATTTTTAAGGTAATTCAAATTAAAATGTGAGATCAGTTTCAGTGCAATCTAGTGAGGAAAGATGGGATACCCCTTGGAACTAAAAGACCTGTGATAATGGCTTGTGTTTTGCACTTCTGACACAAAATTCAACACAAACTTCTGACACAAAATTGAGACACTTTAGATGATATAAAACATTAAAATGGTTCGTTCATAGGTTTTGAAATGTTTTCACACTAAAAAAATGACAAAAATACTATTTTTATATAACAATAGGTTTGCTGTTGAATTATTGTGTAATGCTATGGAAAAATGTGGAAAAGAAATCGAGCATTGCCACAACAGTTCTAAAGGTAATTTTAGAGGAAATTATAAACTGTAAAGTAGTAAAAAACACCCAAAAAGGCCTTTCTCATTGTTAACACAATGTTGTGTTAGCAGCTATGAGGCTTATATAAAGAGGTACTCCTGGTTTTCTGTTTTAACCAGCTTATAATTCTCTTTCCTTATTAGTTACTTTCCTTCCAAATATAAATATATAATTAGACATTCTTTTCACCTCCACTCTATTTATTAGGGAACCCTAACAAGTTTGTAGTGTAAAAAATACAAAGCACATAATACAACGTTTAATTTTTAAGTAGTCAGTTTATCACACAGCAGCCTATTTTATCATCTGCTTATTTTTTCTGGTGTCATCTATCATAAATTAATACACAAATAAATCATTGACCGGATCTGCTGTTTTTATTGGAACCTAATTGGAACCCGAATCTTCAACATAGCGTTTTCTACTCACACCAGTTCACTGGTGAACATACATCAATCATGCATTAAAGCTTTGGATACCCGCTCTGCTTTTCTCTCTCAGTGGTGGTTGATGAGGATGCCGATGGCTATGAGACTGATCATCAGGATTACTGTGAGGTGTGTCAGCAGGGAGGAGAAATCATTTTGTGTGATACCTGTCCCAGAGCGTACCACCTGGTGTGCCTTGAACCTGAGCTGGAGAAGGCACCCGAGGGCAAGTGGAGCTGCCCTCACTGCGTAAGTCACATTTTAGTAACATTCAATTTAAATTCAGAGGGTCTGGCCCAGTGGTGTAGTGGACAGTGTACCAGACATACAGTTGTCCTCAAAAACCAAACCAATTTCTTGGCAATTTTTCAGAAAATGTGAATGATAAATGTTTTCCCCACTCATGGTTAGTGGTTAGGTAAAGCCATTTTTGTTAAACAACTGTGTTTACTGTACTCTTTTAAACTTATAATTCCAAATTACCAAAAGTTTACAAACCCCAACTGTAAATATTTTTTATTCCCCCTTTAACATCAATGACAGCCAGAAGTCTCTTGAGGTAGTTGACGATGATGTTCTTTATCTTTTCTGAAAGTAAAGCAGCCCATTCTTCTTGGAAAAGCCTACAACTCTTGTCACTCCAGAACCTTCACTTTGTTCTGCGTTTACGCAATGACGAGTGGACTTGGCCTTGTGTTTTGGATCATTGTCTTGTTGGATTGTCCAGTAACGTCCCATGCACAGACTCTAGGCTGATGAGTGCCCATTTTCATCCAGTATCCTTGGAAAACAAGATGCATTTATCTTCCCATCAATTTTGACCAAGTTCCCTGTGCCTTTGGAGCTCACACATCCCCAAAACATCAGTTACCCGCCTCCGTGTTTCACAGTGGGGATGAATCTTTTCCAGTAGATCCTTGGATGAAAGAGACAAGGGTCTATCAGGAGCCTGAAAGTCAGAAACCTTTTATGCACAGACATTGATTCCAACCGAACAGGTCACAGACGAGGATGGTTACCTTTAGCAGCTAGTCAAACCCTTTTGTGTAAGGTTTTGTGCATTTTATTAAACAAAAATCACCAGGGATTATAAACTTTTGATCAGGGTTATTTTGAAAGGTTCTGTTGTCATTATGATTTAAAAAGAGTAAACACAGCTGTTTGACAATAAATGGCTTCACTCGACCACTAACCAAATTTTTCTGAGAAATGGCCACAAATCTGAAAATTTGCCACAACATTGTAAAATGACTGACAACAGCTCTCACTCGCCCTTGAATCGCTGTTGTGGAGAAAGGTTGTTTTGTCTTATTGTAGAGTTTTTCCGCATCGCTAAACATAATTTTGATTGTAGCTAGTCCATGGTATTTGTAAGAGTTCGAGTTTAACTTGGAGCACGGTTTAAAACTTAGTAGAAAAGTGATATTTGATATTTGCTTTCACTCACTCAAATCATTGTAGTGGAGGCTTGAAACTTTCCTTCTAAAACGTTCTGCACTTTATGCTACTGGTACTGTTGTCAACTCCAGGAGCACAACTGGTTATAGATAGTAAAAGCAAAGCAATGCCAAGTTTGTGAGCCGGAGCCTCTTGTGGAGCATGGAATTAAAGCTCAACTCAGCAAATGTTTATTTATACAGCACCACAATGCAGCATTGCTGTTCTCCAGGGCGGTGAATCCAGAAATACACTGATACAATGCAAATCCAGGCACAACAAATGTACACTAAAGACAAGCCATGCATAGTAAATGTCACTTTTAAAAAGGGTGGCTTTCATAACCGAAATAATGGGGGTTTGCCTTAAAAGGCCAAACTAAGTCCAGCAAATTCCTCATGAAAATTGCTGATTGATGAACAGAGGAATAGGGTGAAAACTGGGATGGGACTGATGATGGTTAAAATGGTTTCAATTATTTGAGCAAGTACTGTCCTACAAGAAGTTTAAAATGGAAACTTACGAAGTTCCTTTTAGCCCAACCCCCATCCATGACAATTAAGATCTTCCAATCTTCTCCAAATAACTTAAACTTGTCCTATTCTAAAGGATTATCAGGAGATGCCCAGTGCCAAAACTTGTACTACTTACCATCTAATCGTGATGTGAAGAAAAACTGGATATTTATTTATTTTATAGTAATATAATTGTTTAAATACAGAAGAGCACAGACCCTTGCCATCTTCATATTTAATGTTGATTATTTATTTTTTTTTATATATAAACCTTTTATAATGCTTAAACTGAGCTTTCTCAGTTGTTGATGGAAACTTTTCAGTGAATAATGTATATATTTCTTACTCGTTTACTCACTCGCTATATTCTGGACTCTTGACACTTTAATATTAAATATTTTTAAAACACAAAATACATAAACACACTGCCTCCAAATTATTCGTCTGATAAAAAAAACAATCGGAATGGGTTGAGATTTTTTGCATTTTTTGCATTTCCTGGAAGCTATTTCAAATGGGTTCAGTCCTTATGCTCCCAGAGGTAGGTAACCGTCATTGACTTCAGACCTGATGTCTCAACACAGAGCTTTGTATCTCATGTTGTTATTATCATGCGTTTCCAAAACTGAAACATTTTCCTTCCTCTCTAGATTGGATGAACCAAGCATTTCATTTTCTCCTTTTGTTTTTTTTTTTGTTTTTGTTTTTTTGCAAAAGAGAGATTATAAGAAATTCATCCTTACTTCTATGAAGATGCCTATATTTGTTTGTGCGATTTTTACACAACAAGTTAAAATTTCCAGTGTGTAAAGCTTGTGGATGTAAAAATGTTCAGAAATATTTTTGCGCAAATACGCAACAAAAGTTTCACACTTTCAGTGTGCAAATTCTTAAGTCTATGGTGTGAGTTAACCACTACGTTAACTCATTGTTGAAACAAAATCTCAAATTGACCACAATAGGTTTAAATAAAGACATAGTTGGCTGTTTAAATGGGGAAGAATCTATTCAACTTATCGTTAAAGAAGAAGAGAGCAGCTGCTGAATGTCTACAGTTCTCCTTTAATAATAATAAAAAAAACTGAAAACTGCACTCTCATAGAGTGGAAAATCGAAGCGCAGCAGATTGCTGGTTGCTGGTTAGGCCAAAAGTCCTCCAGGGTCTTCTAGTCTTGCTTGGGGCTGGTGGCTTGCTATGATTTAGATCAACGAATTGGCACAGGCTGACTGCGGTTCCACAGCTTATATCCAGAAGAATCCAATAGAGCTCAGGTGAATCCAATCAGCCTTAACAGCCACACCTGAAATCAATGTAACAACCACACAGCAATCCCAAAAACTACAAAATAAACCTCCATCATAACTCATTGTAACAAAAGGAAACTTGTTAAATCAGTGAAATATACAACTTCTATACAGTCTTCTATACAGTTATTATTATGATGCAAATAATCAAATTATTTTTGGTGTTCATCATGGCTTTTCTGTTTTGATTCTTCCCAGAGAGCAGTGCCAGATTGTTTGTACTGACAGTGTGTGTTTTTCAGGAGAAAGAAGGGATACAATGGGAGGCAAAAGAAGAAGATTTTGAGGACTTTGAAGAGGAGTGCGATGATGTGAGGGATGTAGAGCCAGGTCTTGGAGGAGAGGAAGAGGAGGATGATCACATGGAGTTCTGTCGCGTATGTAAGGATGGAGGGGAGCTGCTGTGCTGTGATTCCTGTCCTTCATCCTATCACATTCACTGCCTAAATCCCCCTCTGCCTGAAATACCCAATGGAGAATGGCTGTGTCCTCGCTGCACTGTAAGTGATGCACTTGACTAAATATCATGCTACAGATGTTTTCCTAAACCAAAAATAAACATTGTAAAGTAGGTATTTAAAACAATGAAAAAGTTCTATAATTTTGTGAAAATAAAACCCATATTATACATATAGAATATATCGCCTGAAAGACTTCCTGAGCGTTTAAGTTGTCACTCATTAACATAAAACATCATTGGAATGTTGACTTAAAGACAGCCATTGACACATTCATAAGGAGGGTAAGTCTTAAAGGTCATTGGTAATGAAGCTGGTTATCCAAGCATATTCATAGAAAGTTGAATGGTGGGTAAAGTGTGATTGGAATAATGCGCTGCTGTGAAAGGCTGTGAATTATGTGGAAATTACCAGAATCTGGGCGAGATTCACAAGGAGCGAACTCAAGCTGGAGTCATTGCATCAACACAGCAACACTTTTCTTTCACGTTTTACCAGTCTGACACTGGTGTGGGCCAAAACATGGCTTTTGTTTGAGAGCAGTGGTGAAATGATAGTATTGTTTTAGAGTTTTATTTTATTTTTGTGCAACCAGAGTTGAGCCAGATAAAAAATGTAGGAAGAGCAACAACTCACAGATGAGTTCCACAGTGTAGAGGTTTTCATCATGGTGTAGATGTAGTTTCATGGATGAAATTGAGACAACGACAAAATAAAAATGACAAACTATAAAAAAATGGAAATTTTACCAATAAATAAAAATTTTACATTTGAATAAAATAGTCAGCAGTCCAGTAAGGCCTTTACACATTGAGAACGATAGGGATTAACGATTTGAAAAGGCAAATATTTCATACACAAATTAAACAGACCGTTATACACAGTTTTGAAGAATGATGCGCTACAAGAATGGATTCCTCGACTAGTGAAGATTTTTTTTTGTCAAGTCTCTTTAATAAATATGTGTGACATGTTCAGATGAATCATAGAACCTATATGTGGTTTTAAAACGTTAGTATGTCGACATAATTGTGCATCAAAACAGTTTATTACGTAATAAACAGGTCATGCTTTGTTCTACCTAACATCGATTTCTTTAGCCAAATACATTATTAAGCTAGTAGTTGACCGGCTAAAAAGGTGTTTGGTTACACTTTCCATTCAATAAGTTTCCTATCTCAAACACAGCAGTCCACAGATTCTCCTTCAAGTCTTTGTCCTCATAGTTCTTGTCTATTTTGTCATAAAATGCACTGTTTGCATCCACAAAACTGATTAATGGTTTCAGCATTCATCGTTCTTTCAGAATGTTGATGTTTTCCTTGCCTGGCAGCAACTGCATTGTGATTGGTCAGACGTGTTTCAATCATCTGCAATGGCGGGGAAAATCGTTTTATGCCTTTTCACATCGCAAAATGACATCGTGGATGTTAAATTCCTCACTAACAAGTATTGTTTCGAATTATATTATCACTTTGCGATTAAAATGCACATTATAATCTCAGCTTATGTGTAAAGACCTTAATTCAGAAGTTGCTGTTTCACATGTTTAAATGAACTTTAAAGAGTTCCTAATTTTTTCTTTTAGTGGGTAAAAGTATGATCTTAAGACATAAAAGTTGTCTTAGATTTTGTTTTCATGATCCCAACTCTACCTACTGCCCAAATTTAATAATCTGTGAGTGATGCAGTTCCAAAATAACACACAGTTACGCCGCCTTTTGAGAAACCAGCGATAAACACAGCATCCAGCATATTAAAAGTCATTGTAAACAGTACAGTAATGATTGTGAGATGCTACACACAGATACAGGATGATTAATTTGTTCAATAAGTCAATTTAAATAAATGAAATCGTTTCTACAAAAACTCATTTATCATTTTCTAGTGTCCTCCAATCAAAGGAAGAGTCCAAAAAATTCTGCACTGGCGATGGGGTGATCCTCCGCCCCCAGTTCCTGTCCCTCCACCTCCTGATGCACCCCCTGATGCTCCGCCCCCTCCACCCATGAAGGGCCGTCCAGAGAGAGAGTTCTTTGTGAAGCTGGTGGCACAGTCCTACTGGCACTGCACCTGGATCACAGAGCTACAGGTGCGAGAGTAAGACAGATGTATAAGATGGATTGACCTGACACAAGACGAACAGACTCTCCTCTCATCCGTCTGTCCTTCCTCAGCTCGAGATCTTCCATTCAGTGATGTTCCGCAACTATCAAAGGAAAACCGACATGGACGAGCCGCCCAGTCTTGACTATGGTTCTGGAGGAGAGGAGGATTCTGGGAAGAGTGAGAAGCGGAGAGCTAAAGATCCTCAGTATGCTATCTTGGAGGAGAAGTACTACCGATACGGCATCAAGCCAGAGTGGATGGTAGTGCACAGGGTAATCAATCACAGGTTTGTTTTTAAGTTTATTCGCGATTGCACGCAAACCTTTCAAAACTATTTAGACAAACCAGGATATATGCAATATATTGTCAGCGTTTGTAAAAAGACAACTTTCTTTTTTCCAAGAGTCTGTCAGTGTTTCCATCCAAAGAGCCGAATTAAATTTATGCACAAAACTGGAATGTTGAATAAAATACTGGTCAATAAAGCAATAAAGTTTCCATTCGACAAGTTCAAGAAAACAAAATCAACACTTTCTGATAAACTGGCACCAAATATCAAACGAAAAATGGAAGTTGCTGCGTTAGGAGAAGGCCTTTTTTAATATTTAATTACTTGCGTCTTAGATTACGTAGACTAAACGCAATATCCTCAGTCATATCATTTTTTTAAAACTGCGCTGTTTTCCATCAAACATGGTCATCACTTCTTTCTTGTGTATAACATTTAAAAATGTTCCGACTTCATCGTCCACCCAAACATACCTGTCACTTTCCGCCGTTTTTATTATCACATGATCTGTTGCATTAAAATCACATTAATTTTAGATGCCGCATACTGGGATTTTTTCACTAAATGCGTTTCCATCATGGTCTATTCACATTTTTGTACATGTTTTCAAAATACATGTGAATCTTGGTGTTCCCATCCAGGGTTTTTTATGCCCCTAAAACCATGTAGATGGAAACGCAGCTATTAATGAAGCTTAAACAATATGTGTATTGATGTGTGTGGTTCTTTGTTTGACCAACAGTTTTTCATTTTCAAACATAAACATTATCCCTGTTTCAAAAGCCAAATTAACCTCCTAAGACTTTTTAACCAAACAAACCTAAACCATTGTACCTAAATGCCTTAAATATAACCTGATCATATCAGATTACCCTAACAGAAACTAGTTTCGGGAGTTTCTTCCATCATTTATTAAGACACGGGCATCTCAAAAAACCCTGCTATTGAACCAACACTGAACTGCATTCACCCTAAGTAGGTTACACATCTGGAGGAAGCCTCGAAAGGACTGCGCAATTTTATTTATCCCCTTTTGGTCAAACTACATACACAAAATAAAAATACACAATAAGAGAGGAAAACATTTATGTATAAAAATATTTTTTTGAAAACAACCACATGTTAGATATACGGTATATTTTAAAAATTAAGATACTAAATAGTTTTTTGCTTAACTGCCCTTTGTTTATTTTAGTTTATTACGATACTGACTTACTTCTAATTTTGAAATAGTAAACAGGTAAAAATAATTACATTTGTTTACTCGATTTTATTCACAATTTTGGCAACTGCTTTTCCTTTTTCAAACAAGCTACATACATACACTATAAATGCATTCAGTGCACAAGAAGTGAATGACAAAACATTTCACAATGAAATAACAAAACTGTAGTAAAATTGTCTTTAAACAGACAATAAATTAAGATTAACTAACGTCAACTCTAGTTAATAGCATACAGTACAGTGGAATCCTGAATATATTTTCAGAAATTGCACGTCCTGGAACCGAACTTTGCCTCACATTTCCTTTAGGAGCTCCAGAAACTTGTTATTGTTCTATCAGTTCTTAGTTGTGAACAAATAGAGCATTTTTTTGTTTCTTAGTTAATGAACCCTTTGTATTCATTTGTGCATAGTGTGGATAAGAAGGGCAACTACCACTACCTGGTCAAATGGCGAGACTTGACGTATGACCAGTGCACATGGGAGAGAGACAACCTGGATATCCCTGAGTTTAGTCTGAACAAAACAGCTTACTGGAGGCACAGGTACAGTCTAAACCAGCGTCCACTCTTCCATAAACTGGTCTGCAATGGCTGATGGATTCAATAATGTTCAGACTGGCACTCACTGGCACTATTATTGGACCACACCGATATACTCCTAAATATTAAAATATAAAACTGTTCAGAGCAAAGAATTATGATACTTGAATCTTTTTTAAATTGTTCAATTAATTGTTGACATAACATATTAATAAAAAAAAAAAAAGAATTAAACTCCGCAATTTAGGATAAGTTGTTTGTACCCCTATTCTATCATTAACGCGTTGGCGGTACCAAGAAAGAACGTATCGTAAACCCCAAATGTGTTAATTAACGTTAATAAATGCGGAGAGAGTTAAAGTCACATGTCGTGTGCTATCCAATAGTCAGAGAGTGCCAGTCGAGTCAGTTAGAAGTCACGTGATAGCTGCGCAGTCATACTAGTCTCTAGTATGTGCTGTTTCCAATGTTCTCTTTGACTCTTTGCTCCGGAAGTCTTATCTTTCCTTTAGAAAAGAATGTGATTAAGAAGCTTTTTCACTGTTGCTGGTTGTGTTACCGTCACTGAAACCACCACAAATCAACCAACCTTTATTGTTTCCTTCACTGTTGCAACTTTGAAATGTGAAAGGTTTTCCTTTTGTTAATCTACACAGGGAGGAAGTGATGAAGGAAGATTCAGAGAAGCCAAAGAAGATGAGGAGGAGAGAGGAAAACGATGAAGCCCCAAACACACCCGTTAATGATGTGAGTGTTTTCTACATATGATTAACTGAAAAGGCCTCTGCTCCATTTGAGGATGGGTTTACTCGTGCCGAAAGTAACGTGTGAATTACCATCTCCACCAGCCTACCATCAAGTACGAAGAGCAGCCGGACTTTGTGTCGGAGACTGGAGGAACTCTGCACTTGTACCAGCTGGAGGGCCTGAACTGGTTGCGATTCTCCTGGGCGCAGGGCACTGACACCATCCTGGCTGATGAAATGGGCTTGGGGAAGACCATCCAGACCATTGTCTTTCTCTACTCACTTTTTAAAGAGGTTTGTGTGGGTTCTGTTTCAAAAATGTATGTTTACGGTCTTCTCTTGACTGTTCTTTCTCTTCAGGGTCACACTAAAGGGCCGTTCCTGGTGAGCGCACCACTCTCCACAATCATTAACTGGGAGAGGGAGTTTGAGATGTGGGCCCCAGACTTCTATGTTGTTACTTACACCGGAGACAAGGACAGTCGAGCCATCATCCGTGAGAACGAGTTCACCTTTGACGACAGCGTAGTGAAGGGAGGAAAGAAACCCTTCAAAATAAGGGTAGGGCTGGAGAGATGTTTGGTGATTGGGGGGAGATGTTTGGTGAAATACATCTATTATATTTTTACCTTCATTTTCCTCTCAAGAGAGAAGCGCCCATCAAGTTCCATGTGTTGCTGACGTCTTATGAGCTTGTGACTATCGACCAGAACGTCCTTAAGTCCATTGACTGGGCATGTCTTGTAGTGGATGAAGCCCACCGCCTCAAAAACAACCAGTCCAAGGTAAACGGGAAATCTGGATTATTTCTTGTCTCTCTTCTTGTGTTTTTAGTTTCAATATCTGAAATGAAGATTTAACACAGGAGAGGTGAATTACATTTACAT
This sequence comes from Danionella cerebrum, assembly GCA_007224835.1. Taxonomy (NCBI): domain Eukaryota; kingdom Metazoa; phylum Chordata; class Actinopteri; order Cypriniformes; family Danionidae; genus Danionella; species Danionella cerebrum. Next base: position 226,889 of record SRMA01025468.1, on the reverse strand, counting down.
ATGAATTTGGTGCAAGTGAATAAATTAGTTACGTTCTGATATTTGACATTTTGTATGTTTTCAGTTAAATCCATAAAAGTTATACATTTTGTGAGTTTTATTAGTTTGCTCAAGTAGTTACATTTTGACACTAAATGTATTAATTGTGGGTATTTCAGGGTTAAATTTATAAATTTGGTGTATTTAAATTAAGATGTTAATTTGTTTAGTTAAATTGTTACATTTGTTGGATTTTAATGTTCAATGTGATCAATTTAATTGCTCAAATTTATGAATTTGTTAATAAAGTTGTTAATTTTGGTGCATTTTAACATTAAATAAATTTGGCGTGTTTCATTAGTTTCATTTTGCCATAAAATTGATTAATTGTGGGTATTTTAGGGTTAAATTCAAAATTTGGCAAATTGAAATTTAAGTTGTTGCATTGTTGTGTTATATTGTAAATTTGGGGGGATTTTAGGTTAAATTTGGTAAATTAATTTTGCGCATTTTAAATCTTGTTAATTTCGGTGCATGTTACCACATGTTGATAATTTTGGTGTGTTTTATTAGTTTGATCAATTAGTTACATTTTGACATTAAATTGATCAATTGTGGGTATTTTATGATTAAATAATACATGTGCTGCATTGAAACTTAAGTTATTCAAATTTTAAGTTAAACACACATATTTGGGTACATTTTTTGGCTACACATATTTACAAAAGATTATATTATGTACTATATTTTTAAATATATAAGGAATCACCAAAGCCTTGGGTGGTTCTTCGCCTTCACAAGCTATTTGCCAGCCATTGATTATCCTGTCTGTGCCAAGGTCACTTGCCAGGATTCACATGTTACATTTTATTTATACCTGGAGTGCCTCATATGAACCTTTGGCAACACCTGAACGGGGTATCAAATTAAGAATACATGTCTACACTCATGTTTATTGTTTTAATGTGACCCTTTCACATTGAGAACCACATGGAACCTTTCTGCTCTCCCCAAAGCGGCCAGACTCCATGGACAATCCATGGAATTTACAGCAGAATTTTTTTTTAACCCTGCTGCTGACAGTTTCTTTTTATTTTAACTAATATTTTACCTTTTTAAACCACTCATTAGATTGAAATGAAGCATTAATTAGATCTCGACCATTTGACTGAAAGCCATAACCCAGAGTTCTTAGGTGTTTTGTTGCTTCATCTCAACTTCGGCCGTTTTCTGCATTATTTTTAAAATGATCCGCTTGTAAAACAATGCAAAGAAGAAATCCGCTAACTACACTCACTCTCTGCTTTAAAATCTTTCTTTAGAAACCAAGGAAATCCTTCACAAGCACATTTATCAGAGTTTTAAATGGTTTATGGTTACTATGTAGCATCTATAGGATATTAGCTGAGCAGTGTTGTTTTCAAAAGTGCCCTTATTAAACTAAATACTCTTACTGTCTGCTTTGGAAATGCCATCCAACAAAATCTTTCAAAAACATCAGTTTATCATCATTTTACACCGTTTCTGTTTTAAAGTCTTGCTCACCAATGTTTGGGGAAAGATGTTCCAGAGTAAAGTTGAGGTTGTGATTATGTAGCACTTTTTTTCTATAAACTAAGCATGTCATTTGTGCTTTGTTAGTTTTTCAGGAGACTGAATGACTACAAGATTGACCACAAGCTTCTGCTGACAGGAACTCCTCTCCAGAACAACCTGGAGGAACTTTTCCACCTACTCAACTTCCTGACCCCTAACCGCTTCAAGTGCGTTCAATACATGAAAACACAATTTAACAGAGGCACAGCTGTAGAATAAAACATATTGTGTTCTCAAAATCTTATTTATAGTTATTTCAAATTCGATTTTGTTCCTCAGCAATCTAGAAGGTTTCCTGGAGGAGTTTGCTGACATCTCTAAAGAGGACCAGATCAAGAAACTGCACGACTTGCTCGGGCCACACATGCTCCGGAGACTCAAAGCGGATGTGTTTAAGAACATGCCGGCTAAAACTGAGCTGATTGTGAGGGTGGAGCTCAGCCCCATGCAAAAGTGAGAGCACCACACCCACAACCTCAACATCATGAGCTAAATATGTTGATGTATGGAATTCTACAAAACTACGTTTTCACCAGCTTACATTTTGTCAACCCTCAGATATTGTCCTGGTCAGATAAGAGTTAAACTACAGTGGAATGATATGAAAAAAACACTTAAGTGACGTTTGAATAAATGAGTTTTGGGAGGAGTGATCACAGGTGTCACCAGTTAAGCTCACCAACACTGAACGTTTGACGTTCTTCAGGCAACCTCACCCTTACTACACTTGGTTTCTAAGACATTGATATTACGTCAAGCTCACGCTACTAGACAGGCCCAAATAATGAGATCTTGAAAAAAAAATGGCTTCATTTGGGCCCGTTTTTAAGTTAAATTGATAAATTTGGGGGATTTCTAAGGTTAGATTGAAAAAATGTAAGAATTTTGTGCATTTTAAATCAAGTTGTTAATTTCGGTGCATTTTAATACATTGAAAAATTTGGTGTGTTTCATTAGTTTGATCAATCAGTTACATTTTGACATTAAAATCATAAATTGTGGGTATTTTAGGGTTAAGGTATAAATTTGGTTCATTGAAATTTAAATAGTTACATTTGGGGTATTTTTAGTGTAAATGTTATCAAGTCATTTGCTCAAATTTACGAATTTATGATTTTTGGTGCAAAATTAAAAACAAACAACAAAAAAAAACACATTTCAAATCAGGATTTTATTTGGACACTTGGAATTTCACAACTTTGATCACTGAAGCTAAAAATATTTGAAGTGAAAAGGTAAAATGAACATCAAATATCATAAATAATTTAGAGGATGTGCACATTCCATCACAGTACCCAGACCTCTCAGCGACTGGCATAAAATCTATGTTTGCTCCAGTAGTGAATGTGGGTTTAATCCACATAATCTCTGAAAATGGGGGAAAGCTGTTGTGTGATTGACTGCTCGATCTGACTTTAGGGACGTTGTTCTACAGTCTGCCCAAAAACTTGGAATTTGAATAAGTTACTGAAGTCCATGTTTGATAAGTCATTCTACTAAATCACCATATTCACTCATCGTAAATTAATTTATGTAAAATTACATTCTTAGTCGTAACTGTGATAACCAGATTTCTTCTAAAAAAAAAAAAAAACCTCAGCATTAATTTGTGTGGTTCAAAGAACTTTTTACAATATTTAAAATTCATTATTGTACGGTATTGTATGTTGTACGATTGATGAGGATTTGTTGCTGTTGGTGCTGATAGAGTGAGTTAGAAACTTTCACAAATACCATAGCCTAGATTGCTAACAGCTGCTCTTATAAAAATTGTTATAAAAACGAAAAGACAAACGTTGTAAAAGTGGTGTTTAAAGCTATTTTGTATAAGCAAAATGGAATGGTTGCCAGGGTAGAATTCTTGGCTGCTGTGGAGGAGTCATTGACATCATTCAAAGTTCCCCTTGCCAAAACGAGTAATATAGACCTACCCCCATGTCTATGATTTACCTTATCTGAGATACTTATGGTAAATTGGTTGCTATGGTCAACAGTCAGGTTGCTATGGAGGAGTTAGTAACATAATATAAGGTTTACTTTAAACTATGTAATCCATCTTCCATCTCTTTGTCATAAAGCTATGATAGAGTCCAGAAAATGTGGTTGCCCTTGTAAACAAAGCCTCTCTTACAAGCCAACATAATGATTTGTTCATTCCTGTCATTCCTTATGTGCCCCCGACAATTGCTTTAAAGTACCTGCTTTAAAGTGTTACCAAGCGTTGAGGCTTTTCCACACATTTAAACTTTGTTCATATACCTTTCTGCTGTTGAAGCTAATTTGTGCATAAGTTTCATAGAAAAGCTGTACATCTGTTGTAGCGTTTGCCTCAGTGAAGAGGACATGACCTCGTCAAAAAGTGATGTCAATGCATACCCTCTATTATTTCTTCATGTCTACCCAGTTATGAATGTTAGTTAATACAATGTAGTGTTTCTCGGTTTCCAGTTTTGTGTGTATTTTAAGGGGCCGAGGTATTTTAAGCTGTGAAAAATTACACATCATTTGTATTAGCTATAGTCAGGTGAAATCTGCTTTTAGGAACAAAAACTCATAGCTTAAGTTAGCTTTATTAATATGAGGGAACTAAAATAATATTTAGGCCTGACACTTTTTTTTCACAATTTCAAATGAAAAGAAGCATTTAATATAAAATATAAATTTGTATATTGTGTGTAAACAGAAAATACTACAAGTTCATTCTGACGCGGAACTTTGAGGCGCTGAATTCAAAGGGAGGCGGGAATCAGGTGTCCCTGCTCAACATTATGATGGACCTTAAAAAGTGCTGTAACCACCCCTACCTCTTCCCTGTCGCTGCTGGTGTAAGATCTCACTCCACCTCTTCCGACCTACAACAATTTTTTTGGGCAAAACTGGTGCTGCCATCTGCTGTCAAAAAATACTGGTTTCCTACTTTTCGCTACGCAGTTAAAAACCTTGTCTTTTTCTCTTTGTTTGTTCAATCAGGAAGCTCCAAAAACACCAAGTGGAGCATATGAAGGTTTAGGCCTCACAAAGGCCTCAGGGAAACTCATGCTGCTGCAGAAAATGCTCCGAAAGCTGAAAGAACAAGGTCATCGTGTGCTAGTGTTCTCTCAGGTACATTCAATACAAAGGTATCAGCACCTCTAAATTGAAATTGCTCATTTTTAATATTTGATTTCCTAAGTAATTGTTTAGTCAGAACAATCATAGAGTTGGTCATAAAAATAGAAATAAATGCATTACCAAGAATTTTCAAAAATGGTCAACTGTAACTGTCAAAATGACTCCTTTCATTTGCCCCTATGTATATCTTCAGTGCCTATTTTCAGTCTTTCAAGAACTGAACTCTGAGGGACCCCAGGTTATCCTTGTTTGAAAAGAGTTAATTAAACAAATGGAGTATGTTCAGTTAAATAAGAATGAAAGCCATAGCTTCGTGACCAGGGAGACTCTTGCCTTTCACCCAGTTAAAGCTAGACTAGGCCTCAGCAGATCCAGATGTGTTTTATTGGGGGTTTAAATAAACTCTGTGAGGCTTGGACAGGTTGCTTGGCTCATGTCTTACTACATTGATTTTTTTTTTGCCATTTCACGGTTCTTTTTCAGATGACCAAGATGCTGGATTTGCTGGAGGACTTTCTAGATAGTGAAGGTTATAAATACGAGAGAATAGATGGAGGGATCACTGGAGCTCTGCGTCAGGAAGCCATCGACAGATTCAATGGTAAGAAATTAGAAAAATAGGTGAATGGAATCCTATCTAGTGATGAAAAAGCAATGGGTTGCCAAGCTTTGGTGGTAACATAGGTGGCTTTAATTGTGGTGAGGTAACGATCTAGCAAAGACACTCAAAATGAAAGGAAGATAAAACGCCTTCACTCAAGGAGAAACCAGTACTACCCATTTAATGATTGAGAAGAGAGGGATGAACGGATGACAGACAGAAGAGAAACACAGAGCCATGTGCTCAGGCACAGAAGGAAAACAAACCGGGAAAATGACACCAAGCCACAGAGTGAAGAATCACATTTGGCTGTAGGAAGACAACACAAATACCAAACCGACAGATCCTGCTGCCAGATCTCTGCCACAACCACCTACACCAGCAGAAGACCACACAGGAACCACTTCTGCCAGTTAAGAAGAGGAAATTGTATAATAGAAAATTGGAAAAACGTGTCTGGTCTAATAACAGTGTAGATTTCTGTTGAGACATTCGCATGGTAGAGTCAGAATTCATTGTCAACAACATGAAAGTATTGATCCATCCTGCCGTGTGTTGACTGTTCAGGCTGGTGGTGGTGATGTAAGGGTGTTGGGAATATTTTCTTGGCATGCTTTGTACCAACTGAGCAACGGGTCAACGATAGGACAACATATAATAAACTTTATAGAACACACATAACAGCATCTTCAAACTAGCAGTGGTGATGTCACCACAACTCCCCACCAATAAGTACCTGCCATGGTTCGACCAATTCCCACAATATGACATTCATTCTGGATTAACAAAATTCTTTCTCTGCTACTCCATCTCTTCATCCATTTTACATTTTGCTTTAAATAACATTCTGGAATAATTTCTGTCATTTGTTTTACGCAAAATAAAAAATAGCAGAGCCAAACTTTAACGAAATCTCTTAAGAGGAAGGTTAACCAACCGTGATGTTTCTGCAGTGTACATACAAAGGCATCATGTTTTTCAAAGCTGTATTACAACAGTTGTGCTGTTTTTAAAAGCTTGCCATTACATTGGTTGGAAAATTGAGTTGCCGCTTTTGTGGGGTCTTCGGTTGATTTCTGTGGTTTCACGCCATTTAAATCCACGTTTTGTTTATTATCACTTATATATCACATAGAAAACAGCCGGACTGTTTTATTGATGTCAAATAACAGTGAAATTAAATCTGTTTGTCTGTCTGAAAGCTCCTGGTGCGGTTCAGTTTTGTTTTCTTCTCTCGACACGAGCGGGTGGACTTGGCATCAACTTGGCCACTGCAGATACAGTCATCATCTTTGATTCTGACTGGAATCCACACAATGACATACAGGTAATACTGGTTTCAAACTGTGATAGTTTCAATGAGATCCCTATTTATTTTAGCAACCATTAAACTGTAAAATAAAATAAAAACACAGCATTGAAATGAATTCCAAGACGTCATCACATTTGTGTTTTTGATCAAATGGTGAAATGTTTGGGTTTTATATTGGGGATGTCTTTTTCTGTTGCATTCGCTATGATGTCACAAAGCTGAACGAGATTGGCATAGTGGACTGTGTCTAAATCAAACCCAGGAAATACTGTAAGACGGTGGTAACACAAAGGAGAACCATACCATGCCGGGTCACTCCGTTACTAAAATCTGGCGAAAAAGCAGCAACAGTACTTTTTCATAAGCCTTTCCTTTGTAAATTGTGAGTGTTTTGGATCAATGTCCTGCTTCAATACGTACCCATGACCCATTTGTAATGTCCTGACTGAGCAAAGGAGCTTTTCACACAAGATTTTGATGGTGAAGTGTAGGACCAGATCATGGCACAGCAAGACTATTGTGATATTGCATATAACAAACCCACTCTGATATAGTGATACTATAGTCCAATGGAAAAGTTAAGGGTTACGTAACCAAAATATAAAAAATACGTCAAAAGTTTTGGCCCCTGATAAAAGTTAAAATATAGAGGGCTAAGTACACGCTATGAAAGACTTGACTCTTTGGAGTGTCAAAATTTGGCTTTTCAAAATTACGTCTGCTGAGATAAAGAGCCTCTGATATTTTTGCCACTTGACTGTTTGGTTTGTGCTGTTTGCCACCTAGTGGACAGTTGAGGTGTAGACTTGTAAATATATTTCATGATAATTCCCATCAGCTGTTTTTACATGTGATTTCTTTCTGCCAGGCCTTCAGTCGAGCTCATCGTATTGGTCAGGCTAATAAGGTGATGATCTACCGGTTTGTGACTCGAGCCTCGGTCGAGGAGCGAATCACGCAGGTGGCCAAAAGGAAAATGATGCTCACGCATCTTGTGGTACGGCCAGGCTTGGGCTCAAAGGCTGGATCCATGTCTAAACAAGAACTAGATGACATCCTCAAGTTCGGCACAGAGGAGCTTTTCAAAGATGAGATTGAGGGTGGGAATGAAAACATGAATCAGTGAAAGAATAAGTGAAACCTTATTCAGTTCATAACTTGTTTGTTGTTCTCAAAGTTTAGAAACATGTTTCTTTTTTCAGCAGGGGACAATAAGGACGATGACAGCAGTGTGATTCACTACGACAATGCTGCCATCGAGCGCCTGCTCGACCGCAGTCAGGACGACACAGACGACTCTGATATGCAGAACATGAACGAGTACCTGAGCTCCTTCAAAGTGGCCCAGTACACAGTCAAAGAAGATGACAAGGTGGGAGATGATTGGATGTAAGGTAAAATGATGATTAGAAGATTTAAAATATTTTTTTTAAACAATCATATTAATACAAAGTTAATTTTGCTTGAACAAGATCTGTTAAGAGGACTTGGTCAAAAAGTTTGTGAAAGGAATGTGCCAGAGGACTCCTCAGCACTCTTTTAACAGAAAACTTCTGGAGATGTCTGGTTTCTTCTTGCTTTAACTAGAGTTTTCTGTTTGGATGATACAAAAGTTGGGTTTTTGAGAAGACATGGACATATTGGAGAAAGGAAAGAACATTGACAGATAGCTCCAGTGCTAGAAAATGTGATTATTTTCAACAATTAAATTGACTCAAAAATCCACCAAAGTCTTATCCTCCTCAGTATTTCCATCTGAAAGTACACAGTTCACCAGACCAGCAAGCCTGAGTTTATTATAAAAAAGAACCACATTACAAACGACACTAACTAAAAAAAAAAAGTGACATTAGGACCAAGTATGGAGTGACCCATACAAGGAATTTGTGCTCTGCATTTAACCCATCCAAGTGCACACACACACAGCAGTGAATAAACACACCGTGAACACACACCGGCCTCCATGGCTGCGGCGCCCGGGGAGCTGTGGTAACTGGTGACTTGCTCAAGGTCACCAAAGTAATGGTTGTCACAGGAAGGAGAGAGTTTCGACACTCATCCCACCTTCGACTCCCAGTGGAGCTGGGGATCCAACCGACAACCTTTTGACCTCCAGTCAATCACCTCATCCACTAGATCCCGACTGCCACGAATTATTGCTAGAATCTATGAATTCACTCTTATTAAGGCTTTCGTTAAGAAAATGACCAGTAATTATGGTAAGATCACTAATAGCCTGTGCTTTATTGAGTTGTTTCTATGATAATTCAGGTACGTATTTGGGTTAAGTGGATGTATTGAGACATTTTGTGTTCAGGTTTGCTTGAGATTGGTACTATTTCCACAACACCTTCACCTGTCAATGGATGGCTTTCAAGTCTGTAGAGCTTGACGATAGCAATGTACACCAATTGCAAAGCTATAAATGTCATTTTTCTGGATTACTCGTTCCAATTTGTCTCCTAGATTTTAAGAAAGCCTCATTTGTCATTTTGTCCTTGTCCAGATCGAGGAGATAGAGAGGGAGATCATCAAACAGGAGGAGAACGTGGATCCAGATTACTGGGAGAAGCTCTTAAGGCATCACTACGAGCAGCAGCAGGAAGATCTGGCACGCAATCTGGGCAAAGGAAAGAGAGTCCGCAAACAGGTCAACTACAATGATGCCGCACAAGAGGATCAAGGTACAATCTGGCAAAATAAACCCAAACAACGACCATGGAAATAGTCCCTTTGCACTCGTCTGTGAATAGTAATCAGGCTAATGATGTTTTGTTGGGGTCCTATGCAAAAAAAAAACAAAAGTTAAATCCAACACCAACCCAAAAATTGCTTTTTAAAAAATCACTAGACTATTTTCACTTTTCATATACGTACTTAAATGTGTAAATAATCGGCCATTTACAAAAATGTACAAACATATACTTTAATATAAATCATCTTCTGCAGTACATTTTGAGGCATCAACCCTTTGCTGATTCTCACAGACAAAGATATCTCATCTAAGCAATAGTAGAGAAATACAAGTTAAGAAAGTTTTAAAAGGTTGAACCCTTTTCCAAAACATTGCTTTTTCGTGCTGGTCATGCTATATTTGCTCTATGGTGAAATCAGTATTTGACCCCTTCAAAAGTATGACTTGGTAGTTATGTAACCAATCGCAGAGGTCAGAGGTCGGTTTATTGTACACAAACTTTGATGTTGGCTTGTAAAAGTGCAGTTTAAAAGTATTTTTTTAATGTTCTCAATGTAATATGAACCAACCCCCATGACTTTCCTAGGCTGAGATAAAGATATGTAAAATTGGTTGCTAGGGTGAACAGTTTGGGTGCTAGGAACCAAATTTCTCTATGTTTCATCTTGAATATATTTTCTTTGCCTTTTTCCATTTATTTTCAAAGGCCAATATAAGTCAATGGTAAATATTAAACAACAACTAGAGCTTAGGGCTCAAATAATTTTGCACAGTAATTTTGCACAATCTTCTCAAAAAAATCTTTCATCTTCTTCATGTAGAACAGTTGTCCTTGTCCCTTTGTGGTGAAAAAAGCACAAAGCATAATGTTTCCACCACCATGTTTAACAGTGACAATATTTTGGGGCTCATTGTCAGCATTCCTTTTCTCTGTCCCCCAAACACAGCAAGCTTGAGTTTTGAGCTCATCTGACCACAACAGTTTCACCTAGTTCTCCTCTAAATCATTCAGATGTTCATTTGTGAAGGGGACTTTGTTGACATGGCAGGATTTGCGTTCTGTGCAGCATAGTGTGTTAGATATAGTTTTCTTGGCCATTTGGAAGATATGTAGAGATTTCGCACATGGTCAGTGTCCTATGTACAGTAGTCTCACCTTTTTCTGCTCCTAGGGCCCCTTTCAGGCATAGCACCCCAAACAGTGTTGTACCTTCTGCATTGTTTAAAAAAATCTCTAAATGTTGAACACACAACTAGTATTTTGCCGTTAATGAAAGTTAATATTTAATAAAGTAACTTAAAGTGTGAAATGAGAGTCATGGACCACTGCACATATATCTTGAGTATTTGTTAAAAGCAGAAAAGAATCCCCTTGAATCGCATTTTAGGACACGCAATATATTCAAGATTATGGCTCCTTCAACAGCAGACACGAACTCCATGAACTTTGGTGTGAGTTTGAGCTTAACCTGATGATGAATTTCTTCTTTGGAACAGAATCAGGCCGTCTGTACAAAAGAGTCACATGACTTTTATTGGATTCAGTCATTTTGAATGTTTCCTGTTTGGGATTGCAAGAAATTCATTGTGGTTTCACTCATTTGGACCCTGTTTTATTTGAGTTATCAATCAAGAAATTTCAACGGTGGTTACGCTTGTCATATAAATGTAGCACATCATCGCATTTAAATCTTCAAAATTATATCATGTCGAAGATTTGTGCTCTGCGTGTGTTTTGCTACTTGTCTTTAATTAAGAGGGGAAGAAAGACTATTGCACAATCTGCATTTTTGGTCTGGTTTCCCAGCCACATGCAACTGACTTTAAAACCTCTCCTTTCCACAGTACCCAGGGGACGCAGAAGTGTAGCTTTTCATTTGTGTCACAACATCAATAATTTGAAGAAAAAAGCAAATATAGTCAGGGAAAGAAGTATTTCCCTCCCTGCTGATTCGGAACATATGGTCAAACTTGTTTTTTTCTTTCATTTTTGTATTGAAGGATTAGTTTATTTATGAGTGAGATAGGTATTTGGCCCCTGATCAGAATATTGATCTCAGGCTCCCAGGTAGCTTTCAGAGGGGTGATATTCTCTTAATGGGAGTATATGGTCTTTTTGTTGTTCTGTCATTTTGTTGAAACTAAACAACAATCTAAGGCTTCAGCTTTCGAATAACTTGATTATTGATTGATCCACCACTTTCTGATCGAAATGCAACTGAGTAATAAACCATGTGTAAGAGTTAATCACAGATACCTGTATGCATTGCAATATACTTTTATCAAGCTTTGTAAAACTGTAACTGAGAACCTCAAAACACTTCAAACCGACCACACTTGTAGAGGTAGGTTATCAGTGTGCAGAAACATACCAACCACTGGGCAAACGTATTTGAACCCAAGCCTCTAGAAGGGGTAAAAAATATACCATTGACATAATATCCATTGAATATAAATGGGAAACAAAAGTAAAAATATCTTCAAGATGAAACATAATCATAGTAAAAAAATAAAAATTATATGACCACTGATAGCTCCCTAGCAACAAAACTGTTTACCCTAGCAACCAATTTTTTTTTTATCTTATATTTGGTAAATGTTAAAGACATGGGAAATGGTTAATATAACTTATAGTGACAAAGGGAACATTATATTATGTCGCTAGAAACCAGACTGTTAACCCTAGCAACCAAATTTTTTGAAACGTTATATTTGGTAAATTTTAAAGACATAAGGGATGATTTATATCATTTATAGTGATAAAGGGAGCATTATATTAACAAGCTGACCCCTCCATAGCAACCAAACTGTTTAACCTAACAACCACATTTTTTCAACTCTTATCTTTGGTAAATGGAAAAGACATGGGGGAGGATTTATATAATTTATAGTGATAAAGGGAATATTAATTTACTAGGGATGCAACGGTACACAAAGCTCACGGCTCAGTACATACCTTAGTTAGCGTTCATATTTTTTTTAATAATCATTTGTATGGATGCCCCGAAGAGATAAAACATAGATAGATTGGATAGAATTCACTTTATTTTGCTAAATCAAACAATACACGTCTTCAAAAATGGACACTTTAAATAAACAAATAAACAAAATAAATAAAACCTAGCAAGTACTGTAGAACAGTATTGTGTACTAGTGAAACATACGGTAACTTATTTTGTGAATCATTCAATGAAGGTCTTGCTCTCTGTGGGCTAGAATCAGGCTTGCAGAGATGCTGCGTGATGACAACACAGACGAGCGCCAGATTTTCACTTGTTGCTTATAGCATAATTACATCTGATAAAACAGTGACATATTTGTTTTCGTTCTTCTCACATCCTTGACGTATTTGACAGCAAAGCTCTGCTTTGGTCACGCTTAGAATGAAACACGAGAAGTCCCACCCTCCCGCTCACTGATTGGATATTTACACAAGGAGCAGTCATTGATTGGATATTTGCTCCAGAAATGGGTTCACATCTGTATACAAGAAGTTCGACAGGCATTTTGAAATATTAATACAGACGGGAGTTATTCATATAAGCAACTGAAAAAATGCAGTTAAAAATACTTTAAATTGCACTTTTACAAGCCACTTTTTTTGCGTACAAACTTTAGCCATCTAGTATGAGCTTTATCATACCTTGTCTTGAGTCCACTGCTTGTTCCTTAATTCCCTGGGTTCTTTCTGGAGTGCAAGCTTTGTCTTGCACTGTGAGGCTTGAATAGTCTTCCACATTCCTTTAGCTTGAAATGATCTAACTATCAAACTATCATGTGTCTGGTTAACATACCCTGAAAGGGATCAACTGGAAGTCAATACGGCCTGAATGCACACAATTAAAAAAAAAATTAAATGAAGAATTGATTACAAGAGTTGTGTGAAATATTTTTTTGTAATCAAATTATATTGGATAATTCAACCATTTCATCACATCAACAATCAAAAGAATGAACTGCCACATGATTTGCAGCAAATATTACACATGTACAGCAGAACCAGCTGAAGGTATTTTTAATGCCGCAGATATGCGCCTGTGTTCCGCACTGTACAGATAAATAATTTTCTCTGACAGAAGAATTTAAACAGAATGTGTTTTAGTGAACAGATTTTATAACAAACCGATCAACTCTAAAAAAATCACATGCATCTTTTTTCCACTCATGGAGAATGTTTCCAAATTAGTTTGTGCTGTGATTTGAGGATTCTGCTCAAGGGAAAGGGTTTGAGCACCTGAGCATAGAAACGATTCAGTTGTTTAATCTCAATGGTTACTCTTTAAGACCTGAATTATTTGATATGTTTAAAGGGAAATTAATGTGGAACCATTGTTTGCTTTTATTAAGCCTTGATTAAACAACATAATACATTTTTTGTTCTTTCATATGTTTTCTTGACCAATTGAACATATCTAGGTCAAAACTGACACTGGTACTTTTAAACCATATACCAACGTGGAAATAAAAATAAAAAACTATTTGCTATACATTTTTATGTCAAGTTAACATGCAAATAGATCAATAAATACAAAGAAAACAGCTTTTTCCTTTTGTGTTCGAGTCAGAGATTTCTTTCAGTTTTATGAAAGCAAGCTTAAAATGTAATAATTCTCTAAAAGTAAAAAATAAAATAAAATATTAAGTGCTTTCTGCGATGGGCTGGCGACCTGTCCGGACCCAATGTGCACCGGAGATAGCCACCGGGGTTTGAAACCATTTTAATGGATACGTGGTCTGAAGGGTGTTATTAAATGTTAGTTAAAAAACCAAGGAAGAAGACTGAAAGCAAGATTTAAGAAGATTTAACAGAAGAAAGGCTTTATTTAGCTTAAACATTTGTAGATGCATTTAGAACAAAGAATGGGGGAGGGGAGAGGGGGAAGGAGAAAAAAGAAGAGCTGCGAGAGCCTGTAGCATTCTCAGTATCAGGAGACAAAGAGGGAAGAACCCAGTTGTGCTACTTTATTCAAGCAGTTTGCAACTTCCTGTTTGTGATGTAACTTCCTGTTTGTGTTGTATTCCCTGTTTTATCTCAGAAATCAACCAGACAATGGGATTCTAAATATTGTTTTCTATACCAAGGGTTTAAATGACTGAACACTTGTTTATATTCTGTTACAGAGTGGCATGCAGATATTTCAGATAACCAATCAGAATACTCTGTGGGCTCAGAGGAGGAGGATGAAGACTTTGATGAGAGACCTGAAGGTGAGGAATAAACAGATGTTTAAATTGAATAAACTAAAAAATAACTAGATAATGAACATTTTTCTACAAATCAGACAAATTGATTGTAACTAATAAAATGACAATGTAACATGTTTTATGTTTTTATTGAGCTACAGATTTGTTTTCTTGCTTATTTAAATGATTCAAACGGTCTAATTGTACATTTGGCAGTGTTCTAAATGGTTGTCATATTTTTTGTTCAATAGGAAAACTCTGTGTTAACGTTTTTACTCAAGGTTAACCGTGCATCTCATCCTGGCCCATGTCTACTCAATTCTTAGCAGTTTACTTCCAGGTTTTCCACACTTAAGGACGTCTTGTTATCTAAAGCCGCCTTGTCTGCTGTGTATTGAATATTTTGTAACTATTGTGTTTCAGCCATACAATATTGTGTTTCAGACTATAAAAAGAAACTTCCATTGAAAATAGTTTTAAAACAGCCATGGCAAAGGATTTCTATGCACTAATGGTGTGCTGATACACACTGGTCACAATACGATACACATCATGATGTCCATGATAGGATATGCATCACAATATCTATCAAAAATCACAATGTAACCATTACAAACCCAATTTACTGAAACTGATTGATAGTTAAAAATATCTTACTTGTAAAATATCTACATTTTTAAAAGTCAGCAATAAAGTTAATAACTCCAGGGTCTAGTTTGATATGCATTGAATTGTGTAACATCATACTGCCTCTAGGGGGCAGCAATAGCTTTGTAATCTCAAACAATGAAACATTAAAAAAGAATATGTATCTTAAACAAAGCTGTAATCAAAGAATGCTTTCAGAAATATGAATAATAATTGTTATTTTTGAAAAATGTGAGTGAACCAAATTCTAAAGTTAATTTCTATTTTTGTCTTCAAACCAGAATCAATTCTTAGATATCACTTGCACAAAGTCACAGATTTCGAAGGATTATAGTCAGGTGTGTGATCAACCAATTAAATCAAACAACTACCGATGATCCTCAATGTCACCTATATTGAATGCCATTGTCATTTGCTGAGATGGAAACAGCTGTGTAGGATGCTTCAAACTGGCGAGCAACAGCCAAACTCTGCTACCATTGTGAGGTTGAGGAGGCAAGATTGAACTCAGCAACAAGACATGAGATAGTTATACTGCCTCAACAGGGTCTCTCCAAGGCACAGATTTCAAAGCAGACTAGTGTTTCAAGATTTGGGTAACATAAGGACTTTGGAGACAGTGGGTGGCCAAGGAACATGTGCAGCAGATGAAATTAGTATTGGCCGATTGACAGACAATCTACTAGTCTGAAAATAGCAGCAGGTGCTCAGGTCTGATGAGTCAACATTATAAATATTTGAAGGCAGTGATAGCTGTACAAAAATGTCAGTCAACAGTGAAGCATATCGGAAATTCCTCAAATGTTTGGTCTGCATTTTCCCATCTGGATTTGATTAATGGTGTTGTCAAAGCTGGGAAATGCAGGTTGATACTATTCCATCATGCAATGCCATTAGGGAGACCCCCCCCCCTAAATTATTAAAAGTCATCCAGGATTTTTGAAATAATCAGAAATCTCAAATTTGTATTTTAATTCAAGAGTGCCTGGTGAACAGTAATGTGTGACTTGTGTCATAATGGAGCATTTTAGACATAAGTTATTAACCCTTTTCTGGTAAAAACATAAATTTGGCACTTTGCAGATAGTCCCTTGGCAATTCTGTCTCAGTTTGATGAGCATGTTTGCAAAAATGTCCACTACAAACACGTAAGTGTTTTTTGTCTATTGAGAGTGCTTGGGTCTTGGGCTACTGAGCAGAGAAAATGGAATCTGGGAGTCTGCATTAAACTGAACTCTGCTGTGGTTGCCCAGGTGATCTGGCGAATCTCTAACTTTTGCATGTTTTGACTGTCTCTTATGCATTTTACCAGAATGCTAACGTTAGCTAGCATGTTGATTTTGAAATCATTCGCATTGCAGCTGCGTCGTCATGTAACAGGTGGTAAAAGTCCATCCGAAAATGGACGATCATTAGCTTTTTCTCAAAACGATGTGTGAATGACAGCTTTCGAAATTGGAAATTTCGCCATAAGCAGGAAGTTGATGATAACTCAGCCATGCAATGTCCGATTAGGCTCAGATTTGCCTTAAGAGTCCATGTCTGAACGTATCTCAGGACTCTAGACTAACTTTTTGCACTGGTTGCACTGGTGCGCCTAAATTTTTTTCTTAGGTGCACCAGCACAAAAGTTAGGTGCACCCAAATTTTCAACCGCATCACATTTAACACCGCATTTTCACAAGTTCACTTTTTTTAGTTATCTATTTATTTATTCTTTTTTAAATCACTGTCCATATAGACAATATTGACTTGTAAATGATTTACTAACAACCTGGTCAAAATAAAGTTCTTTATTTGAAGCACAATTCTACAAGAAAGGTAACGAAAACTTACTGAAAAAGTGTTTAAAGTGCTTTACTGAGCTGAAATTTAAACTTTAAACTGATTTTGGTCCCTAAGAGCAGCAAATGCTTTCTTTGAAGCAGCATTAATTCCTAATTAAACAAATAAAAACGATAATACCATTTACTACCCAGATCAAGAGTTTATAATGCAGCCTATTTATTTATTTTTTCATTTTTAAGTATCAGAATATTATGGTTAATGCAGTAACGAGACGGTAGGCATATTATTGACATAGGCTCCATGACATGACATGGTTTACCTTGGGCATGAGCATGCTCGACCTCAATGTGTTCAATAATATATTCATCGGTCTTCCTTTACGACTGTACACAATGACAAATTCCTTTGTGGCGATATATGTGTCTCCGTCGATCAGGAATTCCATGTACGCACTGTTCACAATTTGCACAGACGTCTTTTATTTTTCAATGTATCTGTGATGACTTCTATAAATTGGGTGCGCGCGACATCATTGCTGTACGTCGGGTTTACGTTCAAGCCATTTTTCTTCATAAGAATTATTTCGGACTTGAATTTAGTGAAGGGGAGTTCTTCTTTTGCAATATTGTAGGCAACGAAAAACATAATTATCATCTCGTCTGATGATCTGTTTGCTGCTGCCTGCCGCTGAAAGGCAGCGGGGAGAGGGGACACTTGAGCAGTGCATTTATCGCGGCATGTTATGTTTTATAGAAAATTCTGAAGTTTAGTTTCAATTCTAAATGTATTAGAGCCCGTCACAGGGGAGGTTGATGGCTCCGTGTCAGAGCATTGGTTATGATTTTCACGATCTTTCTTAATGAAAAATCTGTCAATCGTTCTTTTCATCTTCTCTCGTAATGCGCGGCTATATCCACTGTTTACCTGATGGACTCACCTCTCTCTCTGTCTGACTGCATCACATGCATTTTCAAACGAACGTTCACACACATACAGGAATATCTGGACCACGGCCAATCAGAGGGGGGGTGGGACGGGATACGCTCTTCACTATCTCTGATTGGTTTAGACCACGATATGGGCCTAATGTGTGTCTGTTGTTGAACAACAGGGAGACTCACGGAGTTTCGTTTTTTTCCCCTCGAACGACAGGTCGCACCGGTGCAACCTTTGATTTTTTTTTTAGTCGCACCATTGAGAAATTAGGTCGCATATGCAACCAAATTGGTCGCACTCTAGAGCCTTGTATCTATATTGCAACCTCTAATTTTCATCAGTTTATGCTACTATTTCTGAGACTGTTTGAAGAACATATTTAACATTTGTAACACTTCTGTTTGGGTTCAACTCCTACAACACCAAGTTGTAGGAGTTGAACCCAAACCGATAGGAAGTCAAGTATTTAGAATTTTCTTTTGAATTTCATTTGATCACCATGAAACTGTGGCAGTCTCAACTACCAGAAATATTTACTCATTAGTACCGACTGGGGGTCATGACACTTGATGTGTTTAATTTGCCTGTCGCGTTCAGTAATGTAACAATTCTCGCTTGAGACGTCTTCTAAATCAGGATTTGTCATAGTGCTACAAACCGGCCACCAAGAGGTGATTGTGCCGGGTGAGGGAGCTCGAGCCTTTGTTTCTCTGCATGCAGCTTTAATGTAGAGTTCTTTTTTCAGTTTCTGTATTTTGTTGATTTTTGGAAAATAAATCATTTAAAAAAGGATCATTTGACCGCTTTTAGACTTCATTATCTGGTGAATTTGTCTCCCGTTTGCTATGTCAGGGGACATTTGTGGCTCTGTCAGGCTTTGTGATTTCTCTAGAGGTGCATTGACAGTTTATGTATTGCAGCTGTTGAGGATACTAAATCCTTCCTGAAGCGTCAGCCTGTTTCCTGATGCTGGCTCCGAGAACTAATCTCTTGGCTGACTCTCCTCTGCCCTCCTGCAGGTCGAAGACAGTCACGCAGGCAACTCCGAAGCGAGAAGGACAAACCATTGCCACCGCTGCTGGCCAGAGTTGGAGGTAACATCGAGGTACGGTTGGTTTGTTTTTCTGGAGCATCACTTTATTTTTCTGTTCAGTGTAACGCTACAACAAGCCTATTGTCTTATGGGATTAACAGTTCAATTTCCTGAGCGTTTGTTTGTCTAGTAGTGCGTATATTTAGAACTCTGGGTTTGTGCCTCTCCTAATTAAATTGACTGACATCGACTCACAGCTGGAGATAACAGAGCTGTGCTTTTCCGGTTTTGAGAGTTATCCAGATTCTTCATGATGTCAATAAAATCATGTCTGTTTTCCATATGAGAGCTGATTAGATTAAAATAATTTACTTATAAGTGGAATCCGTCATCTTCTGTTTTCTATATTTGCTGGAATATAAACATTTTTTATCTTCCAAAGCATAGCGCAGCTCTAAATCTTTCTTTGTGTCCAGCACAAACTCCAGCAGCAGTTTACATGTTATTGATACCGTACAGTTTGTTCCAGTGTTATCTCGTAAATCCTTTTCGCACAGAATTAGTATTATCCAGGGGTCTCCGGATATTTGTAATAATTACTGAGGTCCTCGGTGCTCTGAATCCAATGCCAGGGAATTGGACATAAAAGTTCCCTTTTAATTTACCTACATTTCATAGAGGTCCTGAGGAAATACTTATCCCCTGCAAATCAACATTTCAGAGATTTGCTCAGAATTTCAGGGGTTTGTGTTTCTCATTTGAGCTTTGTGTGCATCACAGTAAAATCCTTTTAATTGTTAAATTAATTCCACTCAGAGTATATTTGTCACACTCTGTAGAGTTAAACTTACTCTCTGGAAGATCATTTAATCATCTTTATAATGAGATTATTTTGTACTTTTTTTTTAATCTGTATAGATAGTAAAATGACCTTTGATTCAGAGAGAACCAAATGCACTATTAATTAAGGGTAAGATAGTGACAGATTTGGGTTAAATGGGGTATTGATGAGAATATTTAAGTATTTTTGATCATGAAGAGCATTTGTTGTTAACAAGCTAAGCTGTTTACAGAATCCCTTTAGGAAACTATTACAGTTTTCATTTGCAGATTTGGATAAAAGTGAAAGAAGCTAATTGAATGCTAAATAACTCTTCCTCAAAGTCATCAGTTTTACTGTGTATACAATACACTCTAAGTAGAGTTAATTTAACTCTTAGGATTTGATTGTGTATACTTTAGAAAGCAAAAAACTATAGTGTACTATTTTGAGACATGTTCAGAGTATTTTTTTTGTAGTAACAGTTTCAGATTTAAAGTTTGATTAAAGGCCTTTACACACCTATGCATCACTTTTGCGGCTGGGTCATCATCTCTCTGCGTCTTTCTCTTGCGTTTAAAAATGAGCTTTTAATATAAAGCCAAACTAATAGTTTTCTGGAAAACAAACCACTTTTCTTGAAAGCCGGTTTAAGATGCACAGTTTCCCCCATTTTGAGTTTATGCCAAGAATCGCATGAAAATCGAGACTTGTGCATCCATGTGACGATGGCATTATAGGCTGGCAAAAGGCTGCAGTCTAAAATGACCCGGCTTTTGGAGGGGCTGCTTCTGCTCCTTTGGGAGTACAGCTCCTTGTTTTGTTCTTGAAAGTTGCCTACCGCTACCTTTCCAGGGTGGAGACATGTGACCAAACGAGCCAATCACAGCGTTTGACGGAC
Organism: Danionella cerebrum; assembly: GCA_007224835.1. Classification (NCBI taxonomy): domain Eukaryota; kingdom Metazoa; phylum Chordata; class Actinopteri; order Cypriniformes; family Danionidae; genus Danionella; species Danionella cerebrum. The sequence continues at coordinate 206,285 of SRMA01025468.1, read as the reverse complement.
TGCTTGAAAAAAACAAAACAGCAAACTGCCCAGTCTCCAGTCCTTGTAGCTTTCTCAAGGAAAACGCTTGCTACAAGTCCATTGTTTCTGTGTGGCCAAACAACTGCTCAAAGCCAGAGTTTAGCTCTGACTTCATCTAACCTTTGCGTAACTGAATCGAACAATAAATGTGTTCCGATAACGTTATATAGGATGCAAAAAGATAACACTAAGGAGTTCCTTTCATTTAGAGCTTAAACACATTTTTTGAAAATGCATTTTAGTCAAAACATAAATAAAGAAATAAATAATTATCTTATGCAGCTTGCGCAAATGTTTCTATTTCTATGGCCTCTGCCATTCATCATTGTGGCAGGGAGATCCCAGAGTTTGTTGGAGCATAAGAGTTTTGTTTCAAAATTGACAAAAAAGTGTTTTTTATTTATTTATTTATTTTTGTACTGTAATAGATCATAACGAATCTTTAAAAACATTTTCAAAATTCAATAAAATTCAATTCAATTAAATGCTATCAATCCATGTCCTAGTTTCCCCCAAAATGCCACACATTATTGTCATCAATATAAAGTTTTTTGGAAATATAACAAAAATCCAACAATAAATGAAGAGTTGGTTCAAGAGTCAGTGTTAAATCTAAAGTGTATTGTGTTCACGTTTTAACAGAACATAATCAATTTTACAAAAAACACAATACTTGCCGTGTAATGCCATTCTATTTTTGCTAAGCAGAATATCAAAATTGTTTGTTGTTTCATTGAAAAAGAAAAAAAATGTTTTTTATTGATTTATATGGATTTATAGCATTTTGTAAAAAACTAGGGCCATGGAGTTGACTTGTTTTGTGAATTTTTTTTTTTTATTTATTTGAAATAAATCTTTAAATATTAAAATCTGGTTTTGAATTTTTTTGTGTTTGTATGCCTTTGAGGTGCATTATGAAAGTTTGGAACAGAAATTTTAAATTTTCCTCAAACGACTTTTGTTCTAAAGAAAACACATGTTTACTCATTCATCAAAATGGAGTTACGCCATTTTGAGAAAAAAAATAGCAATTTTAAGTGATTTTTATTCATGCGCATTCCAAAACTTATATTGAACCCCATTCCGATGTTATATTGAACCCCAAGTAAAGACACAGAGCAGGAATTTATGAGCGATATTATGTTTCTGTCAAAACAGAGAGAATTTCACTGTTTTACTCTGTCACTAGATGTTGGTAATGCCTTTATCGCCCATAAAGGTACTGCACCGAATATTAGACAATGGCAGCACTTTGCTTCTTTTAAAATCTTTTTATTTACATTTATTGACGAGTTTTCACCAAACATCGCTTTAGATGCATCCGTATTTCTGTTGGTCAGGTTTTGGGCTTCAATACACGCCAGAGAAAGGCCTTCCTGAATGCCATTATGAGATGGGGTATGCCCGCCCAGGATGCCTTCTCATCCCAGTGGCTTGTGAGGGACCTCCGTGGAAAGAGCGAGAAAGAGTTCAAGTAAATCTTTCAAATATTAGTAAACCTATCTGAAGATTGTAATTCATATAAACTTCTCATTGTTTTTTCCTGCCAGGGCGTACGTGTCACTCTTCATGAGACATCTCTGTGAGCCAGTATCTGATGGGTCAGAGACATTCGCTGATGGTGTCCCACGGGAGGGGCTCTGCAGACAGCCCGTTCTCACTCGCATAGGGGTCATGTCTCTGGTAAAGAAGAAGGTCAGTGCGGCTCTGAAACGATTATTTAAAACGATCTTTACGTTCCCTTTCATCAATGAACAAAATGCAAATCTAATAGGGGCATAACAAAACGCTCTGAACATGATATGATACATGCATCGATATTATGTCTGCGATATAGTATGCTTTACCATATTTTACACATTTTTAACTAACTATTGAAACTATTTATCTAAACGAACCATCAAATGGACCATAAAACTAACAAAAAACAAAAGTGTTCAGACAAAATTAAAAACCATAAATCCCCAAAAACAGAAAAGACAAGGTCAAACTATGTGAAAATTGTATCAAAACCCAGGCGGACCTCTCCTAAACCGTACACAAGCACATTTTGTTTCCCTTGTGCTTTTTTGTCCCAGAACTTTGAAAAACACAATCCATATCACAGGTCTCGTACTTACAATGGTTATCCCTTCTTTTCACCAATAGATGGCGTCTAATTAAACTCTCATTAAAACTCTTATTTTAATTAGAGTTTCCTTGAAAGTTCTGTGTCATAAATCTTGTATTCTTCTTTTCAAGCCTAAAAAAATCTAAACTAATAACCTTTTTGAAACCTACACATTAGTGATGCGTGGGTTGTCTCTTAACCCGTGGACCCCGCTAGTAACCCGCAGGTCAGGTTGGGGCAGGTAAAAGAAAATGTCGCTTTATTTGCGGGGCCGGTCATTAAACTCAAAATCAAATAAAAAAATCCATGTATGTTGCGTGCAATTATATGATGGTGAAGAAGTTGCTGAGAGAGACGAGGATCTTCTGGGATGGAGAGGATGTTCTATGTTTTCTCAATTCGTTGCAGTTAATCAGCTTTCCTGTGTTTGCCGAGGCATCAAAAATGATTCTCCATGTCCCAGCCACAAGCGCAAGAAGTGAGCGCACATTCAGCTCTGCTGACCGGGCGCTGGAGTCCAGGAGAAATAGATAAAACCCCTATAAAGTGGATTCCATTCTTTTTTTGAACAGCGAACATAAAAACTCTACTGTTTGATAAATGATAAAAATTGTTTAGCCTAGATTACAAACGCTGCTTTGTAAATGTTTAAAATGTGTATCATTATCTTGTTATTATTATTACTCCATTTATCGTTCAATCATAGTCATATGTTGTTGTCAGTTTACAGGGCGACATTTCCAAGCACTTTCAGGCTAAAATAAAAGCTGTTTTCATATGAATTACAATGCCTAGTATGTCTATTTAATGGTCACCAGTGCAGTGCGGGTTGTAAAAATAGATACAGTAGTCCGGGGCGCAAAAAAATTGTGTGCAAGATGAGTAGAGACTGATTTTTGTGTTTTAAATTTTTGTTTCAAAGTTTAGTTTCCAAGGCTTTTTCTCTGAGTTTCTGCATATGCTGAATGTTAGTGAAATTAGAGAGTCGTGTGTCATTTTATCTGCAGGTACAAGAGTTCGAGCACATTAATGGGAAATGGAGCATGCCTGAACTCAAGCCAGAGATTACATTGGACTCCAAGAAATCCTCCCGAGCTTCTTCTCCTGCCATGAAGACAGACACCCCCACTCCTGAACTGAGCTGTAACAACACACCGTGCACCTCCAAACCAGGTTCAGGCCCACCCAAATTTCTCTCACACACCCAGCTCGAAAAGACACAAGGAGACTCAACCTTCTGTGTCTGCTCCCTTAGCTACTCCATCTCCACCTGACAAGATGGAGAAGAGCGCAAAAGAGGCAGAGAAAGAGGAGTGTGATTCCCTGACAGAAGCAGAGCGAGATCGAGAGAAGGACTCTACAAAAGAGGGAAAAGAGGGAGAGAGTGTGGGAAGCACAGAGCAAGGAGAGGTAGGTGTGATATCTACATCGTGAAGGCAAACTAAATAAATAACCTACATACCCGAGCCAATGTGAAAGATCACTGAGAGGATATCTCTTAAAAAGCCCCTATTATGGATTTCGTCCTCGTGCTTAACATATATGTAATTTCGATGAACATCCTTTAAAATACAATTATTGTTTGGATGAGAAAGAAAAGACTCTTGTGACTTACGAATGTACCATGCTCCTCCCACCACACATTCAGAAACCCACAAACTTAACTCCTCCCTCATACGTCTAGTTGTGGATTATGATTGCATTATGCAGAGAAACTCTTTTTTTTCTGACAGATATGCAGCTTTATTATGCCGGTCTAACTTTCATTCATTCATTTTCCAACCCCTTTGGAGTCACAGGGGTCTGCTGGTGCCTATCTCCAGCGCACATTGGGCGAGAGGTGGGGGTACACCCTGGACAGGTCCCTATTCCATCGCAGGGCAACATTCACTCACACGTCCACACCTAAGAGGAATTTAGATTATTCAATTAACCTAACCGCATGTTTTTGGGATTGCAAGGGAAACCGGAGTACCTGAAGGAAACCCATCCAAGCACAGGGAGAACATGCAAACTCCTTCCAGGAAGGTCACCGGCGAGCGTTGAACTGAGGAAGTTCAGAGCAGAGATCGATAATGTTCTCACAAACAAACACCTCTAGAGTTCATTTGGAGTCGACCAAGACCACCTCCTTGAGCAGGTCTTAGACTGCTTTTAAGTTTGGTGCGAGATTTGGGCATATAGGTCCAGTGTACCATGCAAAAAACCAAGGGGTATATACCACATCCGTAAAAAGCATTTAATTTGTTTAATTGGATCAAATATGCACATGAAAGTTATTGAAATGAAGAAGCAAAAAACTGTGCTGCACATATTATTATTGCACTGTTAATACTGAGCGGTTTAGTACTACCAATAAGCACATTGAAACATAAAAACAAACATCAAACAAAAAGTACATCACTAACAATAATGGCAACTAGATGAAGATTTGTTTGTTTTCTATGACTTAACTCTTCTTTTGTCAGAATGAGCATCAGAAAGGCATCTGCTCCCTACAATCGAGAGAAAGCTTTTCTGTGTATTTATCAATGCTATAGTTTGAATGAACTTTTGCAAGTTTTACATTTGTATTTTACTGTTTGTTATGGTAAATTGAGTCTTCATTTCGCTTAAAGAGAATATCATGACAATGGAAAACAGTCACATAAACCAAAATATATAAGAACCCTCTCTATTGATGTAGTATTGAGGAGACCACAGAGTAGATATTCCATGTATCAGCTGTTTTCCTAAAATCTACATATACGCCGTCAAAGTTAGCTCACATCATACAGATAAGTAGTTGGAAAATAAAAGACCAGAAAGCAGTCATGCCTTCAAAGCCCTGACCACTGGAGCGACAAAGCTACAGATAATAAAATCATTTGGCAAGCTGCTCTTATTTGCATAAAGTAAGCTGTATTTAAAATGTCAAAAATAAGCCTTATTTGCCATATTCTTTTTTGATTTGACAGATAGAGCTTGAAATGGAGGCCTACATGAATATGAAAAATGTGTAACAGAATCAGAGAGCAGCAATAGGGGGCCTCTGAATATAAAGTTACCTCTCTCTCAGAACGATTTTCTTCAAAACATTTGTCAAATTAAAAAAACATTTTTGTTTTTGTTATTCCTTTTTTTGTATTCATATTAACCTCATGACAATATTGATAATGAAACACTCTGACAGAGAATATGCTCTTCTTCTTCCAGACTTCCTCCAATGTCACTGATAGCGAGAAGAATCAAGTTACCAATGAAAATTCTCTGACATCAGAAGGTCCACTAGCATCTTCAGATGCCACAAAAACACACGTAAACCCAGAAACAGCTCAAATTTCACCAAAAGAAAAGAAGGGAAAAGAAAAACAAGAGGAGGAGAGCACTGAGAAAGAGTCATCCACTGAGAAAATGGACTCACCATCTAATGCTGAGGACAGCAGAGGTATCAGTGCATTTGTTTGAAATGCCACGCCGTAATCTCAAGGCACAGTGATTGTTGTCTTTCATTCCAGAGGGAGACAAGAGGGAGAAGGTCGGGGAAGAGAAAGAGAAAAGTGAAGTGTTGTCTTCTTCAGAAACAACGGAGAGGAAAGAGAAACCAGAGCAATCTTCTGAGGTCAAAAAAGGTTGCGGACATGTTTTGTTTACAAACATGTAATAACATGTAATAGTGAGATGACTAACCTATGTGTTTTCGGCTCACAGAGGAGGTGAAGGGTGAAAAGGATGCTGGGAAAGAAGCCAGGGGGCAGAGAGAGGAGATGCTTAGAGGTAACAGCAAGCCAACAGAGCGCCCACGGTTCATGTTCAACATTGCAGACGGAGGATTCACAGGTAAACCCCACAGTGCCCCCTGCCCTCGCATAGAATGATGTACATTTTGTCACATGCACTGCAAATCCACCAATAGAGGGGTTGTGAAATTTACCAGGAAACATTTGGATCTCACTCCTTGGTGGTTTTGTTTATATTTTACTCCAAACTGCACATTTCTTTTAATATTTCTTTTAAACAGAAAGTTGATTTTATAAACCCATTTGCAAACTTCTTCTAGTCAAAATTATTATCCTTCTAATGTTACAGGGGTCATGACATTCTTTTTTTTGTAATAATATGTTTATTTATAATAAGTTTATTTTTAATTAAAATCACATTCAATCTCTTCATTTTGTAGCCCAGGCTTTTTCCAGAAATGGGCTGAGATTTTCCTTCAGAAAACTTTGTAACTACTCTCCAGTTACTCACCTATTGGTTACTGATTTGCATAATAATGACTTGTATGCAAAGTTACTGTCTGACGCTCACAGTGAGTGATTCATTACGAGCAACTTCAATACTGAGCAATCAACAGCTTTTAAAGCAACATCGATAGACGCTGTAATGCCGTTTGGAGAAAACGTTATGCAACGTACCGCTGTGAGTCAGAATCTGGTCGGAACTGTTTGCGCTGTGCTGTGAGAGACGCTTTGAGAGAGATATTCGACGGTTTTCAGCTAAGCAAAGCCTTGACAGAGGCTCACATTTCCTTGGAGCCGCCGGCAGGAATAAATAAATTAATAATTGAAATTAGTTTTTGTTTAACGAGTTGTGACTGTGTTCAGTGGTCAGCCAGAAATGAACGTCTTTTTGGTTCACCTTTTGGTCACTAAAAGGCTCATAACCCCTTTAATAGTCAACAGTGTTCGCTTGATGACAGTCTTTAGTCATTTGCTATAGTTCTCATCAAGTCTTATGTTCGTCTCTTGATTAACAATAGACCTATCCGCATGTTTTTGGGGATTGTGGGGGAAACCGGAGTACCCGGAGGAAACCAACGCAAGCACAGGGAGAACATGCAAAGCCTCGAACCGACAACCTTCTACCTGGAAGGCCACAGTGCTACCCACTGCGCCACTGTGCTGCTGATGTAGCATTGTTTAATTTTAAATATAATGTGTAGGTTATTATTAGTTTTGATATTATTGTGTTTTAAATGAACATTATGATACATAATTCAAATAAGGCAATTCAAATTAAATGTGAGAAAATGCACAACAGTGCTAATGTCTGTCTCCAACAGTGACTTTTAAAAATAATATGCACAATAAGCTGTACCAGTGTTTCTATTTTTATTTCGGAAATAGTAATATCACTGGAAATATATGATGACGTTTTCCAGGTATAAATCATCATTAGCCATTTATATTACAGAGGCTTAAATCAAAAGGATAGCGCCTCTACTGTAGCCAAATCCAGCTTTATACATCTGGCATTTATTTATGGTTCTTTATGTGATAACAATCATCTGTGAAAGCCATAATTGTTTTAATGGTGAATACTTTACAGTACCTTTTTTCATTCCTAGTGTTTGAAAGCCTTGCATGCTTGCGGTGATTTTCAAGCCTATAATTCCCCCCCCCCCCCCCCCCCCCAGCCCCAGGCTCTATAAATAGCCCCGGTTCCCAGAAGCCAATCACTTTATATAGTTTAATTTACAGCTCTGAAGGAGAACAACCAAACTTCAAGGGGTTTACACTTATAATTCATAAACACGTCTCCTGCTCTGTAAAAACATTTCATGCTAACACTGAGCATACCTCCTCCTTTCTGTGCTATTCATCTTGTTTATAGCTGCACAGCTCGATGGATGTGCTTGCTAGTTTTGCTAGACTTGGTTTATTTACTCCTCAGCAGGTATTATGGGATGGTAACTGATCTCCGATGTTGTTTTTCTTGCGTAGAGCTCCACACGCTTTGGCAGAACGAAGAGCGGGCAGCTATTTCATCAGGCAAGATCAACGAGATCTGGCACCGGCGACACGACTTCTGGCTGTTGGCAGGCATCGTGTGGTATCCTTGGTGATAGGCTGCTGTCGCCGTAGAAACTATCTTGTTGCACTAATGTATATTTAGACTTTATTTGCTGAATGAACAGTTTGTTTAAACTCTAAGAGGAATACGGCAATTACATTAAATGGAAAAGGTAGAGCTTATAAGTTCATCCATTGGTTTTACCAAATATTAAATAGAGGACAATTAATCTTCTTAAAGTGATTATAAGATTTCCACAACTCGTTTTCTAGTATGTATAGATTACATGGATTGAGCTGGGAACAGAATCTAAAGCCAGTAAAAGAGCTAAAGGAAAGTCAAATAAACGCTCTCAAAACTCAAATTTCAAGGCATTTTCAATATATTTTTAAGGGCAGACTCACATCTTAACTTTGAAAAAATTATCCAAAAGTTGTGCCAACTTGCTTTCATTGTTATAAAACTGGAGCATGGAGCTGCAAACATACAAGTGGCACAACCCTGGGCACATTTTTTACTAAATGTGAGTGCACAAATACTTTCAGTAGTTTGCTTTGAAATTTTGATTGAAAACTGAGTAAAATAAACAGCTTTTATTTTATTTTTTTTTACTAATAAACTGCTTCACCGAAAGAGGAGCCTATTGTACATTAATTCAGACATGGATATTTTTTTTTGTCCGACAAAGTGGCTTAAGTAAAATTGTTTAATTGTATTGAAGTAACCAGATTGAAATGATTCATTTGAGTTTGGCTGTTACATTTTATTGGTGGGTAATTTATAATAATAATCAAATAAACCTGAGCCATGCATTTTAGAGGAAAACTGGAGCCCCTGGAGGAAAACCCACACTCACACAGGGAGATTCATGAAACTCTGCCCAGTGGAAACACATCTCTTTTACTCAACGAGGCACTGCGAAAATGAACAAAACTTTCAAAAAGATCACAGTGATGGATTAACTGAGAATCATTAACAAATCTTCCTCATGTACTATTTTTTTTTTCTAAACCATTGTGTACATACTGGTTGTTGCACATCGTTCAGAGATAAATGATTGCATTTGAACCTTGATACACTGGTTATGATTTGGTAAAAATATCCTTTTATTATAAACCAATCAATTCAAAAGTGATTCGATTAAAAAGCGATTCATTTCCAAAGCAATTTGATTGATTGTAAGAAGAATTACTATTCATCAGTGTTTCAGGGGGTGGCACGGTGGTGTAGTGGATAGCACTGTGGCCTTCCAGTTAGAGGGTTGTCGATTCGAGGCTCGCTGGTTTCAGGGAATGTCTCTGTTCCAAAGACAAATATTTGTAAAGAGAACACATATTGGGGTCACTAGTCGGTTTATACTATACTATTCACAGGTCCTGGATAAGTTCTAGTTCGATAGATTTAACTGAAATCAAAACTAAAAAAAAAAAACTACTGAAATAAACATGGCGTAAACAATATCACCTTCTTATGTTCATTTTAGTAAATCTGAACATGTGCATAAAAAGCTGACGTACGCTAGGTTGATACATGAGGCATCAGGAAACTTTACACCCCAACACTGAACTGAATAACTGGGGTGAATAACAAAGTACCAAAATCAGAAGAGAATTATCTGAATATAGTTTCGAAAGTTTTGGCCAGTGAGAAAAAAATAAGAAGCATTTAATTTACAGATGCAATCTGCAATTTTACCTTATTGATTAAGGGATAATCAATGGCAAGTCAAGGAGGTTGATAAAACACTGACGTGAAGTGGTTCTGTAAATGTTGATCCTTGACCTCTTTCAGTCATGGCTATGCACGGTGGCAGGACATTCAGAATGATGCACAGTTTGCCATCATTAATGAACCCTTCAAAACTCAAGCCAACAAGGGAAACTTCCTAGAGATGAAGAACAAGTTTCTGGCCAGACGCTTTAAGGTAAATAAATGTTTTTTTTATGTAGTGTTGCATTTATGTCTACTCTGTTGTAGCGTATGATATCATTTTACACCTTCTTTCTTGGAGTGCCACTGTCCCACAGATTTTAGTTCCATATCTACCTCAGTGCACATAGCAGGGTCTCCATATAAATCAAGAGTACCTTTAATAAAAGTGTTTCAGTGAGATGGTAGCTACTGTGCAGCTTTGGCACTCCACTGCGGTAGGTCAACATTCTAACGCTCCATTGTTTTTTGGGGGGGTTTTTTTTGTGTATAATTTGTTCTGAAATCATAAATTACCGTAAGACAACCCAAACGCTAAATGCTGACTAAGACTCTTGTGAAATAGTCTTGTCTCTTAGCTTTTCCTGTTTTTTTCAATTGCATCACATTTCGTTTCCACTCTACTACTCTTACATAATTCCAAATGTGTCCACCAACCAGTTATTCCAGAGGAACGTCTTTGAATTGAAGGCTGCTTTATCAAGCTCATAAATCACTGGAACGGTTGATCATTAAAGGCGACGGTTTTCTGTCAGTTCACTTCTTGCTCTATATCCACACCTGCATTCTCAATCTCTCCGTATGATATCTGCTCCTTTTATCCTCTAGGGTCATCTTTCCATTGCCGACAAAGGTTTTTTCCGTAATCTTTTCCATATATTATTTATAGAAGGAATTTGAGTTGGTGAAATATTGAAAAAAATACTACAGTCTGGCACAACTTTAGAGACCTTGTAACATGACAAAACATTGACATTCAACCAAATGAGTATCTGATACGCTGTACATTTCAAGAATTGAGACATTTGTCAGTTTCCATCATTAGTATTTCTCAACTAAGAGGCCAAATCGAGAAAAGAATTTTTCATTTTTCAAGTCTGACCAATTGTCTGAATAGTTATTTTATCTTTAGTAAGCCTCATATCCTCCCCTCATTTCCTGGATTAATTCATGTTTGGACTTGTTCCCTGTATAAGAAATAATCAGTCGATTACCTTTCTTCTAAGACACTAGGGACAAAACTGCAGACCAGCAAAAGACTGAGAGTATTAGATAATGGTAGAAATTCAAGATTTCTCGCAATTTTCCTTGGACTGATCTTGCCTCGGAGAGTAGAGTAGAGTACCGTAGGGTAGAGTAGAGTAGAGTAGAATAGAGTAGAGTAGGAGGGAGCCTAGAACTGCATGAGAAGACCTGTTCAGTGACCCGAGGAAAGCTGGGGTCATAGTCTCAACTATTACCATCAGTAGCACACTGCACTCTCATGAATTAAAATCCTGCAGTGCCCGAAGGGTCCGCCTGCTAGCCTCCAAATGTCTATGCCAAGCTTAAGTTTGCCAAAGACCATCTGGAAGATGGAGTCATGACAGAAGGCCATGAGGTTAGATGAGACAAAAGTACCACATTTGGTATAAACTCCAGGAACTTGGGAAGAAGAAAAGAATGTTGATGGTGCTTTTCTGCAAAGGAGGAGTAATTGTGTAATGTATTGAGGGTGTAACAGAATAAAATCCTATTGTTCTGAGATAGAACAGGAAGTTACACCACAGATTGGGTCTATAAATCAGGGTGTAAAACTCTGGTTATGTATTACACGAACCTGGTTTTAATCTTTCACAGTTAAGGTGAACCTATGATGAAAATGGCAGGCCTCTCCAATATTTGTTAGCGGGAAATCATGAAATTATTTGGCCTAAGAATCTCAGTTTTAAAGGCTTTCTGTTAGGGATGTAAGAATATATCGTGGCACAATCTATCACAATCTATTATGGCGCCAATTGTAAAAATGAGCTGAAGTGTATTTTCTTCTTAAAAGTGATTGCGATTCTAGTCACTTCTGAAACTTATTAACTGTGTCTATTTGTTTTTTTTTTGTAATATTTACCATTATCCTTTACTCACATTTTCAATGAGAATGACGATACAATTAGCTCTCTCCATCACTTAGAGTAAAAAAGATGACTTAACGTAAACATTAACACTGCCCCCTTGTGGATGGATGGTGTCAAATGCTCTCATACAAATCAAACTAGACCCTGGCCTTCCTAACTTTGTGGTCTCACAACTTTTTAAATTCCATTCAGTTTTAATTTAAAATGTAAAGTGCAGAGCAGAGTGTATCGTTACACTTTCTGTTCATCTCAGTATTGGGGGATTTAACTGTTCTAACATGTCTCTTTCCATCAGTTGCTGGAGCAGGCCCTGGTGATTGAGGAGCAGCTGCGTCGAGCCGCTTACCTCAACATGACCCAGGACCCCACCCACCCTGCCATGGCCCTGAACGCCCGCTTTGCCGAGGTTGAATGTCTAGCCGAATCCCACCAGCATCTCAGCAAAGAATCACTTGCAGGAAACAAACCGGCCAATGCTGTGCTGCACAAAGGTGATCACACGGTTTCTCTGTGTGTGTGTGTCTTTCTCCCATCTGTGATCAATAAAGACCGAGTATTACTTTTATTTGGAAGTGACTTGATAGAAACATATTGATTACATATAAAATGTCTGTATCTGAAAACTTTCTTACCTTTATCTTTAAAGAGGGTGACCCGAAGTTCTCAAAACACTTGGAACCAGTGCACATATTTAACGTTAATGAACTTAACAAACGTGATACCAGCTCGCAGTTATTGCTAAATTTAATTAAAGATGCTGACTTAATAGTGTAGAAGATTTTAATTATTCAATTCATTTATTTAGTTTATTTTCCATATGCAGCACAGTGGAGCAGTGGTAAGGACAATGGTTCCTATTTCATGTCTGACCTGACCTTATGGGGGGATTTTGAAATTTATATTAGATTTACGGTACTGCGAAAATGGTTTAGAAGTCCAATTGCAGAAATGCAGCCCCAAATATTCAAGGAACCTCCACCATGCTTCATTGTTGCCTTCAGACTCTCACTATTGTACAACTCTCAGAACTGTCAAATATTTCTATTTGACACTTGTCAGTCCAGAGCACCGGCTGCCATATTTTTGCACCCAAGTTTTTTTTATGTTTTACTTGAGACGCTTGGTCTTGTTCCCACATTGGGGGGTTTTATGGCTGCAACTCTTCCATAAAGACCACTTCTGCCAGTTCTGAGCTGATTGCTCTGCTGGACATCTTCCAGTTTTGAAGGGAAGTTAACTCTATGTGTCTTTCATCTGCTGCACAAGTTAACCACTGCTCTCACAATCCTCAACGTTGTCCGCTTCTCTGCTTCTTGAAAAGAGTCTTAACATCTGGAGACCCTGGTCTGCTTTGAAATCTTTGTCTGGGAGAGACTTTGTTGGTACACTAAAACCTACAACTACCTTGTGTCTTGTTGCTGTGCTCAATCTTACCCTGAAAAGTAACTGTCTTTCTCAATCTCACTTTGGTAGGAGAGTCTGGCTGTTTCTCGGTCAGTTGTTAGCACCCTACACAGCTTTTTCAGGTCATGACTGGGTTTCAACTATTTGTGACATTAATGAGCTGCTGACTGAATGAGCTAATCCTACAAAATCCATGATCCCTGTAGACCCCTATGCAATCCTTAGGATCTTCTATTTTAATGTACATACAATACATTTTTATGTTTGTTTAGTAAATTCAGTTTAAAAAAAATTACTGACTAATCATTTTTAAATAATTAATAAAAAAGTCAATTATCTCACAAAAAAACCTGTCAGTAATAACATTATTCTGCTAATAACAAAGCGTTTAACTGCGCGAGTCACTGCGGCAGTCGATGTAAATATGGCGAGTCTATTTTGCCTCGTGGAAGAAGTCGCTCAGTGAGCAGCGCGGCGGACGCCGGCCGTCTCTATGTGCTTCTGGTGTAATATTGTCATGTTTGATGGAAGCAGTCTTCCCCATAACGATGATGCTGATTGATAAAGATGATAAAGATCTCTATTGTGGTCCTTAAAACTTGTCTTTTTTTTCTTTGGTTAATGTTTCATCGCGAAGCAAATCTGATTCATGTAACTTTTGTGCCAGAAACTGTTTTTTTTTGCTAAAGAATAGAAGATATATTAATCAATAAGGCCATAAATGGATTATGTATGTGAAAAATCTAAAACTCAGTGATTTTAATAAAGCTTACATGTCTTACGTGTTGTAATGATGGACATATTTGCAGTTCTTAATCAGTTGGAGGAACTTTTGAGTGACATGAAGGCTGACGTAACGCGGCTCCCGACCACACTCTCGAGGGTCCCACCTATCACGGCCCGGCTCCAGATGTCAGAAAGAAGCATCCTCAGCAGATTGGCCAACAAAGGCAATGAGACTCACACACCACCGGTAAAGGCTTTACTCGTTTACTCCAGATTACCAGACACCAGATTACCAATTTAGAATGGTTTCAGAGAGAGCATGACTTTAAATTCGCATGGATATTCTTCATAATACCATTATTTTTATTTATTATTTATCACTTTAGAATTTTTCACTTTATTATCACTTTTATACCATTACTCTTCCAACTGTTTTGTGAAGAAAAACAATACGTTATTGAGAGTAAATATTTTTTTCTTTCTGTTTTGTATTTTGCATATTTTAATGAACTTATTATATATTTTAAAAAAAGCACACCAAATGTTTTGTTCAATTGGAAACGTTTGCCTATTTTGAATTAAATTGCCACAATTAATGCTGTCTACTACTGTCCTACTAGTAAAAATTAACTAGTTATGACACTTCCCCCAAGTAACAAAGTTAAATCATGACTTAAAAATATAAAATATAAATTATATTCTTTAAACACCTAGTTATTGGGAAGGTAACTATAGAGTTGCTCTAGTAAGGAACTGTTAAAAGATGTTAAATATATTGGACATTTACCTCTCGAAACAAAGAAACCTTTAAAATGAACTTTATTCTCAGTAGTTTATCGTAAATCCCAATATTAACATTTAAAATGAATGAAATTGATGTTCAAAACTATAAATTACTTTAGGACAGTACGCTATTCAGATTAGCATGCTGCTGATGACGTCTACTGGAACAACAATAATGCTAAAGCATTTATGATATTTATTGGAATTATTGCACACCCCCTTTTAAAAGTACAAATGTAATCAGTATCTCAATTTACAAAAGAACGCTTTCTAAACTTTTAGTTTGGAAAAGTTTTATTGAACACTTATTTAACTCCATAACATGAAATTTAGGTCAATAATCTAGCTTAGATCTTCAGTTTTACTCAAATAGTTTGAAGCAAAAATGGATACACCCGCAACAAAGGTCCACACCACTTCTTCCAGGCATGGAAAGAACGAGTTTGCAACATATTACAACATCTATCTTTTTCCATTTTTCAACAATAACCACCTTTAGAG
Organism: Danionella cerebrum; assembly: GCA_007224835.1. NCBI lineage: Eukaryota > Metazoa > Chordata > Actinopteri > Cypriniformes > Danionidae > Danionella > Danionella cerebrum. The sequence continues at coordinate 191,144 of SRMA01025468.1, read as the reverse complement.
GCTGGATGCTAGATGGAGAGTGGTGCTCAACTTGTCGCTTCGGAATTTCCCACAGGAGTTTGATTGGGTTCAGATCAGGAGACACTTGACCAATCAACCACCTTCACCCTGTTCTTCTTCAGAAATGCAGAAGTAGATGTGTGTTCTGAATTATTGTTGTGTTAGAAAAGTGTATAGCCAATTGCCCGGAGTGATGGCAGCATCTTCTCCTTCAGTATCGAGCAGAACATTGTTGAGCTCCCCATCACCAGCAGCACTCATGCAGCTCCACATCAGGACACTGCCGCCCCCACCATGTTTTACTGTAGACACCATGCATTTTTCTTTAAAATCCTCACCACACAAATCCAACGTATAGAGTATAGAGTCCCAGTAGACTTTTTTTATTCATATGCTTTAGGAGAGACTTTCTCCATGGACAAAACTCATGCATGTCATGTATACTACTCACTTTAGTTTGGCATTCTACTGGTTTAGCTAACTGCATTGAGCCTGCATGGTGTTTTTCTTCAACCCTTCTCATCAGAAGACACTCCTGTTGAGATGTTAACTTCCGAAGTCCCTGTAAGATGGTTGCACTTCAATCATTCTTACATTTTTGGATCCCTTTTGTTAGAGTACCGTATTTTTCGCCGTATAAGACGCACTTTTTCTTTTCCAAAACTGAGGGGGGAAAGTTGGTGCGTCTTATACGGCGAATGCAGAACGCCGCGGAGCGGAGGGTGGTCACAGCCGTAGGAGAGGCGTAAGAGAGGCTGCGGCTTCAGCCTAGCTCCTGTTATGGTAAAAATATACCTTCTCATTTGATAATAAACACTGGAGACCGTTTGAGAGAGAACACAGCAAATGCTGCTATTTATTGTAATGATTTAGCAGTCTCAACACAAGTGTTATCCGTATTGGAAGAAGAACCTTGAGCCTCTCAAGCGCCGGAAGAAGAAGAGACCCGTCCTCCGTTCTCATTTCAACTTAAAAGCCTCCTCAAGGGCGGGACTGAAGTATGACGTGTGCTCTTAAAAGTTTCTCAAATTACATTTCTCTAAATGACCACTAGATGGTAGTATTATATAGGAAAATTCCCATCACCCGGCGGTGCGCGCTGAGTCATCTCTGCCCATTTCTGCTCGTCCTACCATAGCGTGTAGGACTCCGTGAAGGAGGACATTGTTATAAAATCATTAAAGAAGTGTGGCATTAGTAATGCCTTGGATGGAATAGAAGACAACATCTTATTTGACACCAGTGAGGAAGAAAGTGAGGACAATGACTGCGTGGATCTGTCCTTCCTCATTTCTGATAGAGGAATTATTGGGGTTCGAATAAAAGCATTACAGCCTTTTTTGTTACTTTTACTGTTTACTGACTGTTCATGTTACATGTTTGGCATATAATTGTTCTTAAACTGCTGTTAACTTTTATACATTCATTCATTCATTTTCATTCCCGCTTATTCCCTTTCGGGGTCACATGGGTCTGCCGGTGCCTATCTCCGGCACACATTGGGCGAGAGGTGGGGGTACACCCTGGACAGTTCGCCAGTCCATCGCAGGGCAACATTCACTCACACATTCACACCTAAGGGGGAATTTAGATTATTCAATTAACCTATCCGCATGTTTTTGGGGTTTGCGGGGGAAACCCACGCAAGCACAGGGAGAACATGCAAACTCCCTCCAGGAAGGTCACCGGCGAGCCTCGAACCGACAACCTTCTACCTGGAAGGCCATTTTACTACAGTATTTGGTTCAGAATCTTTTTTTTCTAGATCTTCTCTTATGTGCGTCTTATACGGCGAAAAATATGGTATTTTGAATGATACATAAAGTTTTGCTGATCTTCTCGTAGCCCTTTTTGTGTAATGCTTCCTTTTTCCGATTTTGTGACATTTCTCTGCCATGGGAAGCTATTTCTGACAGCGTGAAATGGGAAAAAGACTTTTCTTTGTAAAGTAATGTTCTTTAAAGTGATCTGTCTGCTAGAAACTTCTTAAATTAATCATTACTTACCTGTGGTTGATCGTCTGTTTATTGGATTTCTTTTGTGTGGCTTTTCTCCTATGACTATAATTGTGGTGTACTCATTTTTGCAACATGCGCTTCAAATACTTTGTTAAGAAAATCACTTTTTAGTGTCTGTGCAAACTAACAAATCTTGTTTGCCCACGTTTGTAGTGTAATATCTCAGAGAAAATTTGGATTCTGAAAGGAAACTAAAGGTTTTCTGACAAATGGGGGATGCACTCATTTATGCTGAGCACTGTATCTTGTGCAACAATGCATAACATAAAATAAATGCAGTCTCATCAGTGCTAATATATCAAACTACCACTTTCATGCAGAAACAAACTCTTTTTCAAGTAAAATAAGGGGTTTGACTCTATAAAAGATCTGCAATATGAAGAAAACAGGAAACAACATAAAACTTTGTAGCTGTCTGTGACCGTTAATTTATTACGCCATCATTCCGGTCACTGTTTGCAGCATTATATTTATGAGCAAATGAAAAAAAAACAGACGTTTAAAGAGTATAATCACTTTTTTCTCAATAAATAATTATGCAAAGAACCAGCACAACCTAGCCTTTGTAGTAGCCAGCACAGCAGTTAATGGTTTTGAAGTGTACAAACCTGAAGTGAAGAGATTATTTATTAAAATATATTTATTATTTCATCATCAGCAGCAAACCAATTTTTATTTTTTTTCCAAATGATCCGTCCATATCATTGTGATTATAGCTAATGTACAACGATTACCCTCTCAATTTCTCTCTGCTTCTAGCCAATACCTCCAGGGCCATACGCCACCCCACAGAACTTTGGGCCTCCCTTCACTCCTGCACCTTCAGCAGCTCTCGCCCTCGCTGGGGCAAACTACAGCCAGATGCCTCCTGGCTCCTTCATATCAGGTCAGTTTTGCGGATCCACTCCAAGAAACACTGGTCTGATGAAACAAAATCCACCGATCTCCACTAAAACCACTATAAAGGCTTTTATTTACATGAATGATAAAACAGATCAGTATGTGCAATCACTTTGTATTAAATGAGTCTTTCCTGTATCAAAGAGCTGCTTGAACTGGACGTTTTTGGAGCGTTTCGAAAGGTGTTGGTTTTCCTTCTCTAATAACAACTTTGACGTGTGTTTGAGCAGCTGCGGGAAGGTACTGTATGCGCTTGTTTGCCTGCTGGATATTTGAAAGGCAGATGTTCCTGGCATCTATTGATTATGGCAGTCCATGTGAGGGGACTGCCATAATGAATGAGGGGTCCTGTGTGGAGCTCTGAACTGTACCATGTGGTCGATGGATCACATGTAAAGGTGGAGTTTGTATGTTCAAGGCTCAGCTTAGTGTGCAGAGATGGTTTGTAGGATAAAAAATGAAAGCTGTAGTGAAAAGTGTGAGCCAGCCATTTGCGAATGTGTTCTAATACATGGTGTACAATGTTTTTAGAAGACGGACAAATGCCGCATTTATGCCACATGCATAGGCAGCACATTTTTTTCAGCCCATCTGCACAGGTTCGAGCTTTCAGAAGCGCGGGAGTAAAGCTGAAGCAGCAGTGCTGCAATCATTTTGGCATCAGGGCTATTTTTGCTGCACTGCTCACAGTGGCTCGTGGCCAGAATACACATAGACTGACAGAAACATGTAGTAATTTTACCTCAGAAGCACATAAATGTTATCTACAGTGTTTCTAATGGTCAATCAAATGAGTTTCAGCAATTTCAAAAGAAACACTTATCCGAAATACACTTTCCTTGTTCGACAATATGGTTTACATTGCTTAAAACAAAAACGTCTTTGAAATCTATTCAAATTTTGTACTTGACTCATTGTACTCAAAGGCTATGTTTGATGTGAATGCAAAATATTTGATAGATCGTCTGTTAATTCGATTTTTTTATTTTGTGTGGCTTTTCTATGACTATAATTGTGGTGTACTCGTTTTTGCAACATGCGCTTCAATGAATTTGTTTGGAAAATCACTTTTATGCGTGTGTGCAAACTAACAAATCTTGTTTGCCCATTTTGTAGTGTAATATCTCAGAGAAAATGTGGATTCTGAAAGGAAACTAACATTTGTTTTCTGACAAATGGGGGATGTACTCAAAGGCTATGTTTGGTGTGAATGCAAAATATTGTGTGCCTCTGGTTTTAAATACATTTGCATTTAAGCATCAGTTTTTCTTTACCTACGGTTGGAACCTTCATCTTGAAGTCACAGGATAGCTTCACATGTCTTAGTCATATATAGAATAAGATTTTAAACAGTTTTTTACTATTGCCATCCTGTTTTTAGTGACTTTGAGTTAAATAAGTCCAAAAATACATCTGTAGTTTTCATCCTAGTAGTTGAGGAGAAGCTGCGTCATGCCTCAAATTTGAAAAGGCCAACTAAAAAATACAGAAAGTCACATTGTATTATTTTATTTCCTGAAAAAAGTATTTGGTGCAATAGAAAAAAGAAGGTTCTTGACACTACAGCACAGAAACCTGTCCAATCCTTCATCCAGGGCTTCTCCAGATCTTTCACATGTTAATGTTTTGGGTTTCAACTCCATCCAGAGACTTTCTATTTGATTCCGCTCTGGACACTCTGGTCTGGTGCACTCGTGGCATTGATATGCTTCTTACAACTTATTCGCCGTGGTTTCCTCTGGGTTTTTGCCATGCTGTAAGACCCATCTTCAATGCTCTCTGGGAAGAAAGAAAGAGCTTGTTACTCGAAATCTCACAATACATGCCCCATTAATAGTCCCTCAATACTGTGTTCTTTCCCCTTGTAGAAAACCATCCACAAAGCATACTGTTTCCACCCCCATGCTACATGGTTGAGCTACTGTTTTTGCTATGGTGGTAATCATTTAGACTCTGTTCCAGCTCTCTGACGGTCATTGAGCAAGTCTTTCCAGTGAATTTTTAGGCTGATGCCTCACATTTCTCTTGGTCCTCACCCTTTGCAGAAAACCATCCCCAAAGCATGCTGTTTCCACCCTTAGTCTTCACGGTTGGGTTGCTGTGTTTGGGATGGTTGTAACCTTTAAGACTCTGTTCCAGCTCTCTGAAGGTCATTGAGCAAGTCTTCCCAGTGACGTTTTAGGCTGATGCCTCACATTTCTCTTGGTCCTGTCCCCTTGCAGTATACCATCCCCAAACCATGCTATTTTCACCCCGATGCTTCACGTTTGGAGTACTGTTTTTGGGATGCTAGTAACCGCCTCAGACTCTGTCCCAGCAGGTCATTGAGCAATTCTTGCAATTTGGTGAAGTGTTTGGCTGATACCTCACCTTTATCTTGATGATAAATCCTCCAGGAGGTGAGATATTGCAACAGATCAAGGAAGATTGGTATCCTTGTGCGGTGAGTGTGGGTGAGAAGTGTCTTTTATACAGGAAACAAGAATCAAATGCTTATTCCATGCAATGAAAAAGGAAAAAGGCATACAATTTCTTTTTTTACTCATAACCTCATTACAGATCTCTCCATTCTTTGAAATTTGGAAAAAATGGAAAAATCTGCTGAATTTCAATTACTTCTTCTTCGCTTCTATGCACATTCTTAGCAATATTTTGAATTATTTTCAACTCGTATGTTATAGTTTATTCATTATTTGTATCCAGGTTATAGTAGGGGTGTAATAATATATCATGGCACAATGCATCACAATACAAAATACACCACTTGTATCATAGTCACGGGCATCTGACAGCAACAATTTTTACTCAAAATATAATGCTTAGACTTATAGTTTTGTGTCAGTCTGGATTAAAATAGATTCCAGTCATGTCAAAAACTTCTTTTAGTTGTTTCTGTATTATATTTTTACTTTTACTTTATTATTATCATTTCTCCCATTTTAATTACAAATATAGTAACCAAACCTTGTGTAAGGTGATTGCTCTCGATCAAAGAAATTCCTTCCTTTTTAATGTAACATGAACTGACATGTTGATGCTGCACTTGGTGAAGACTGGATGATACTATACATCCTTATACAAATCAAAGTAGATGCTGAAGTTCGAAGAAGATAATATTTTGTCCAGTTGTTTTTTCAATGAGAAGCATGTTTAATGTTACAGGTCCCGTTTGTATCACTTTTTATACCTCAAAAGCAAGGGTTCGCTAGATCACCAGACAAGGTTGTCAGAGGCTTTGTAAAGCATCACCCTTTTTCGTCATCACAAATCATCAAATTTGGATTCTGAGCTCCTACTGATCCCATCCTCTTCCGCGCGGCAGAAGTTTTCCACTGCATCCTCGGACCCTTGTTTGGAGTAAAGAATTGTTTGTCTTTTGTTTTCGACAAAAAAATGTAACGCTTCTCCTGCTAGCCTATTGAAGCTACAGCCACCAAACTTAGCGAAAACATTCAAACTTGTCTCACTCCAGTTGTTTTATCTTTTCAAACTGGTACAACTAAAGAAATGTTGGGAAAACACTGAGAATGCCTGTGAAATAGTCAAACTTTGTAAAGTCAAACTTAAAGCTAACCACACTTGTAGAGTCTGTGCAAGGACATGCCAAGAACATCTGCAAAAACATAGCAAGCAGTGTGTAAAAGTATTTGAACCCTAGGCTCCTGAAGGGGTTAAATATTTACCATTGACTTTTAATGGCCATTGACAATAAATGCGAAAAGGCACTGAAGATATCGTCAACATTAATCAGGATAGAGAAATGGTTTGTTTATGGAAATAGTAACAGCTTAAATTTGTTATAACATCACTGACATCTCCCTAGCTACCAAACTGTTTACCCTAGCAACTACATTTTCTGAACTCTTTCTTAACATTGGTAAATGATAGAGAAATGGAAGTCGGTTTATATAACTTAGCAACAAAGGAAACATTTTATTGTCACTTACCTGTCCATAGCAACCATAATGTTTATCCTAGCAATCAGTTTCCCATATACAAATCTCAACTTGCGTAAGTTAGATATCAGAAAAAAATTGGGGTTGGTTTGTAACTCATATGACATTGGGACCATATTAAAAACATGTTTAAATGGCAACATCGAAGTTCGTGTACACATTTTAGCCATCTAACTATGTTTATTTTTACACCCAACAGTAGCACAACACCATTGCTTAGCAGACTTAATAGACTGTGCTACCTGCTGTGGGAACAATGGCAGACATCCCCCCCTGTAAATAACAACCTACTTTGTTGGGTTGATGGTGCTTAAGAGTCTCTATCAAAGAGTTGTAGCGTGGCTTCTCAAACTAGTTTCATATTGAGGGCTTTGTTAGGGCATTCAATGTTTGTGGTGATTAACAAAAAATGGATTACACACATACACACGCACACACACGCACACACTAATAAGTCATATTTCAGGTTTCAAACATCTGGTGTATTTAGCATTTGAGTTCTTTCATTTTAGAGGACCCCCTTGGAGTTTAAAGTAATAATTTCACGTTTTCCATCCTTTGTCCAGGAGGGGATTATAGGCTTGCCAGTGAGTTTATTGTTTCAAGTATTGGCTCTGGTGCAGAGTGTGTGCGGAGGAAACTGAGAAGAATAATTGAAATAGTTTTTGTTTGCAGATTTCAGCCTTGTCCTGGCTGTTTTTACCCATAGATTCAGTTTCTGCATTGACTGTCCCGATACCAATCTTTGTACCGCAGTGTCTTGGGGAGGCATATTTTCATGCCATAGTGCTTTTTCTGAAAATGTCATTACAGTTATCCAGATCCTTAGCCGTGCCAGGAATCATTCAGCCGAGGGAATGCTTTTTTCCTCTTTAAAGCAGATATTTTTAACAGAGTGAAAAAAACACCAGAAAGAAACACAAATGTGCTCGTGCTTCTGCGCCGTTTTTTTAAACCCCCTGGAGGCAGACCTAGACTCACTCGTTTTCTCTCCGTCTGTCTCTGTCTGTCACTGAAATAGCCCCAGACTGCAGATCCTGGTGGGTGTAGAGACTGATTGAGTTTGTTGAGGCTGTACACTCTGAACCCCTGCCTGACTAAAAATATGCCTCGTTTGGGGCCCATTTGAACCCTTTGGTCCCAAATTGAGACAACTCCTGCGACCCTAGTTTAAACTGAGCCAGGAAGCAATATGAAAACAGCATGCCAGACTAAACAAAAAAACAAGAGAAAGAGATACAAATGAAGAAGAAAAAAGAAGCACAGTCTGTGTTCATCTGTTTAATGCACTCCATAATAGGACATTTTTGGACCTCGTCAAACATCTCTCTTAAGGACAGAAGACAAAGTGAAAAAGGGAGGAGGGAGAGACAAAATGTATTGTGAGTTCCATTTTACTTTGGTAGGATTCCTAGTGGACTGTTACATCTCTCTTTATCATTCTGAAAGTTGCCAGAATGAAAGATCTTTGCCTGTATATATTCCTTTTGTTTTTAAGTCATTGGCGCTTAAACTTGAACATCACAAAGCTAAAAGGTTTACACAAAATGTATGCAAAGTGTAGAGATTTAACATTAGGCAGATTCATGGTGCGGTATCAAGTGTGACTCACATGGCCGGCAGAGAGAACCCAATCTGCGGCGAGCGGCCCCATGTTTCTGGCTGCTGAATGGTTACCACCCAATACAAGTCTATGGGGAAAGGCGGAACTTTAAAAATAATATCCTCTGAAATTACGTTATTATAGCTTTAATGATTTTCGAAAGTTATCTATACAGCGAACAAAGTTCAATAGTTTTTTTTTTGGCTCAAGTTTATTCGTGTGGTTCACGATGGCTCAATTTTCCCCTAAAAAACTAGGCGGGACTATAAGATTGACAGCTACACAGAACAGAGTTGGCTTACCGCTGTGTTCACATCGTCAGTAAGGTCCTTTTCACTGTGTAGTGGGTGGACACAAGACACAAGGCGGAGCCATAAAACCATGACAGTTCCATCCTTTCAGGAAGTCATGTGTCATATATGCGCCACAGAATGGCGGCTTCCAGGAGTAGCTTCATTTTAGACCAATGGCAGTAGGCGGTGTCAAGGCATCCAGTTTTTTTTTTTTTTTTATAGTGTATGTGCGGTACATACTTGTATTGGGGGTGCGAATCAATTTGAGTTATATTGATTCTCCGTTCTTTCTGGAAAGGTCTAGTGTGCACAAGATTGAACGAAGGAACATGGTTCAAGCGATTTAAACTGTTTTTTTGGACGTTTCATTTTGAATGGCGATCTGGGACTTTAGGTGACTAGAGCGAAGATGTCTGTTGGTGGTCCTGTCTAGTGATGAGATAAACAAAAAAATTGATTAATATTTAGGCAAATGAGAAGATATTTTTATTTTTTTTACACGCAAACATCCAGTAGCAGCAAACACAATGCGCTAACACCCGTTAGCGACTTATCCACTAACCACTGGAGACAGGCAACAAAAAAGTTGGTTTTGGTGCGAATCCATTACTGTGTAAAGTAAACAAGCCTTCGGGGCCTTGTCTATGTTGAAACTTTTTATTTACTTCTGTAAATTTGTATCTCTCAGAACTTTTGGCTGAAATTTGTTCTAATAGTTTATACTAAAGAAATGAATGACTTTCAGAAACTTAAATTAATTTAAATTTACAAAAAAAATACATATGTAAAACTATTTAACAGGTCCTGAACTAGATTTTTGCTTTGTTATGTTTGTGGAGATCCCATTTTTTTGTCTGTCTGGTGAGAGGAAGCAGTTAGTTAAACTGTTTGTAAAATAATCCACAGTAAGCTGAAGAGTCAAAATGCACGTTTTCTGAGAACAACATTAGAACATCATGAAAAAACAGGTTTGCTGTTTTACATTTTCCTCATGTCAGGATCAAATGATGCCTGCACATATTTACACTCAGAACATCCTGGTACTGAGCATCCTCAAAGCCATCTTTAGAAGCAGGTTGTAGCGTCATTCTGAGTAAGTTTGAGAAAGTGAGGTTTGATGCCATCACAAACGGGGAAAGGGTAAATTCTGACAACTTTTTACCCTTGCTTTTTTCAATGCGTGACATGGTGCCAATAAAAGATTTTCTTTTGAATGAAGGAAGTATTGTATCTGTATAGCATAGTTATCTGTATAGTTTTTTTTATTGTTTATAGTATTTTTTCTCTTTTTTTAAATATATTGTATTCTATTTCTTTTATTTTACTTACATATACTTCACTTTATTATTTATTATTTGGTACGTGTTCATTGTTTTGCACCATCACCAAAAAAAAATTCCTAGTCCTTGGAACTTGTTTCACTGACCATGGCAATAAAAACGATTCTGAAAAATCGTTATATCAGTTCTTCTTTGTGAAATTATCAATCACTTTGTGGTTTCTCAGTTCATGACCACATGAATTACTTTTTTCATCTCTTTTCTGTCATATATTTAATTTTTCATTCTCTTTTCAGTCTTTTTTCACTTTTGGGCTCATTTCTACCAGTTTCTTTTAGTTGCAACCCCTCTTTGGACAAATGCATCCGCATTCATCAACATTTCAGATCTGAGTAGCTATATATTAATATTAAGCAAAACAATCATAACATTTTCAATACAAAGGATGTCAGAGCATTTGAGGAATCAATGAAGTCATTTATAAATATATAAATTTTTGTTCTATTATGTTTAATTGTGTAAATATTTGCAATAAATGGTAAAAATTCTGGAAGGCTTATCAGTGCCTCCTGCCATTGGGGCACATTTGGGTGAGATTTCAGCTTTAACATGAAGTGAGCAGTTGTCTGCACGTGCTCAAATGTGATCAAGCCATAGTCTGGATCTCAAGCTCCGCCCACAAAGGCTGCTTCTTCCTTTCAGCTGTCTCAATTTGTAAAAAATCAGGTAACCAGCTGAACCTAAACTATAAAGACTGTTTATCTTCGTCCTCTCTATACAGAAATATATAGAACATAATCCAAACATTGTTTTAAATTGCATAATTGAAATGGAATAAATTGTTAAAGTTTGGCTCCATTTCTCCACCTTATTTCTCAATTATTCCTGTTAAGCCAGTTAGCACTGCACACACCCTCCTCTGGGCTATGTGTATTCACAGCCGCAGTGCATGAATCGAACCACGACACTTGTACCATTATGTATGTACCGTTACACCACCATCAGAACAACAGTCATCTATTTCTTATTTTGATACCAGTAAACCACCAATGGATGTCTTGAATCTGGCTTTTGAGATTGGCATTTTTATTTTTTATATTTTTATTTTTTTATTATTTAATAATGAAGACGTACTGTGCCGCTGATTGACCGCTCCCAACCCCCCAAGTGTCTACAGTGTGCCCCCTTTGTGCCTCCACAGAAGCTTCATCCTGCCTGAAGACCAAGGAGCATGACGTGTTGCAGCGCCAGAGGGTTGTGGACCTATGGAAGGATGGAAAGTCGGAAGGGTCAATCGGACTGGAGCTTCGCATGCCTAAATCCACCGTGCACAGCATCATCGTCAAGTATCGCCTCAGCAACACTGTGGAGAACCTGCCGCGCAATGGACGGCCCAAAAAACCTTGACGGAGAGGCAAGAGCAGGATGGGCACTGCGGATATAATGCATTGTATAAATGGGTACACAAAAATGGGATTGTCTAAAAACATGCTGCAAGTTAAGAACTGGACTTCCAGGAACTGAGGAAAATGGTTCAAAATATACAAAATGAACACATTCAAATGGCAGAAACGGAGTAGGAAAAAAGAGCCGAAACAAGAGACTCCTGGATGGTGAAAACACAGGCCTCTTCTGCTCTTTCCAGCACTTTTTTTCTCTTTCTATCTCCCTTCCACTCTCAAGCTTTCTCCCTTTGCCCCTTCTGTTCTCTTTTCTTTCATCTGCCGGTCCGAGAGAAGTCCCAGCAGATTCATTTTTCATTGGCCGAAAGAGCGAAAAGTGCTCGTTTAAGTGCCCGAAACCTTCCCTCCCTAATTCCACCACAAATCACTGTTTCTCTGTATCCCCTTTCTTTCTTTCATTCTTTCATCATTTATCCTTCTCTCTTTCTCTTTTACACCGACATGCAGCCGCTCGGAAAGTGAGAAGTGAAGGATTTCAAAGACACAAAATACAAGTATTTTCGTATTTAAAGGCCTGATGGTATCGAAACACAGAGTGGATCTTTTCCTGGATACTGTGGACCCTCTCGGACTCCATGCATGGATTGGGGAACACAAACTATTCCATACGTAAAAGGCCAATGGTTCAGCCAAAAAGGCCTCCATCTGAACTGGGATCAGTTTGAAGGTTCCTCTTGGCATGCTTGCAGTATCTTAGCATGCTGATTCTGGGTCAGATGTGTGCATACGACGCAAACCTGTCTGAGTAAATTCCTGCGGTGTCTCAGAGCCAGATTCAATCCCCAGGAGAACCTTCAGACAGTACATGTCTGTTGCATAAGAACTCCCTACATTCTGCACATAGACACATTTGACTAAAAAATGCTCATATTTTACCGTGGCAGTTTATCAGCTGACTCTATGTTCATTTTCAGTCTGGATGTTAAAGATTCAGGGTTGCGTGTGATTAATTATGTGACTGCGGTGGTTGTTTGGATAGGCTGGGTCAGTGAGGCTAGCTGCCATCTCTGGTTTTCTGAGAAATTGAGACAGTCAGAGCTGCGGCAGACTGATGTTTAGGAGTAAAACTGGATACCCACAACACATTTGGTCAGAGAGAGTGGTATAGAGAAGAGGGATGTTCGAAAGGGAGGAGACGGTCTAAGAAAGTCACCAATGTAAGCAGATATTTTGGCTGACTAAAGCTATGATTACACCCAATTCTGACTTGTTGTCTAATTTTACTTCTTGCTTAAATTATGACCCATATTATATTCCTGCCAAATTTTGATTGACAGGAAAGTGTCTTATGGTAAAAAAAAAGTGGCGTGATTCGATTTTGAGACACTTCTGAGAACTTAAGCAGTTGATCGCAACACTGAACTTTCCTCGTCCATCATTTGGACAAACAGTAGCAACATGACTTCATTAGACTGTGGTGAAAAGCTAAATTATTGCTGTTTTAATGCCATTAACAACGGAGGCCTTCAGATGTTCCAGCGCGTGTTTACACTGGCTCATATCTGATTTATTTCCACTCATAAACTGATCTCAAAACAGCTGATACCATGGGTTTGATTTTTGTGTACTCTGGCACAGAAATGATGCAGTCTGTGTCGCCTTCTGTACGATCAATTGGTAACTAACTGTGTTTACTGACAATATTTATGTTTAATGTGCCCTATACTTCTACCACATATGAAGGACATTTCAACATCTATTGCCATTAGTGCCATTTGAGATGAACATGAGCAGGAATGGGGTACTGAAATGAGTGGCTGCGGCTCGTGGCATGTGAAGCAGGCGAAGCCGCTGGATCTGAGCTCCGCCCTGAAAGTTCCCATCCTCCACTCAGTAGAGCAAACAAACTGCCCAACAGGTGGTTACACCACATTCGTGGTGGCGATCAAGTCATCTGCTGAAATAAAAACTTAAAACCAAGAAGCCTATTGAACTTTGTCCATCATCAAAACCATCCATCCATTCATTTTTTTACCAGTACATTGCAAGTCAACTCAAGTTGGGGCGGCAAGTGTCATAGTGGTGGAGTTGGTAATCCTTTAACCAGCTTGTTCGCTCTCTGCCAGGTCCATTCTGCCGTTGTGGCCTTGGGCAAGCCACTTCATCCCCATTGTTCTGTATGGTTGTGTGTATTTGGTGGTGGAGGCTATATGCGAGAAATGGGAGCCACGTTCTGTCAGACCACCCCAGGGCAGCTGATGGCTACCAACGTAGCTTATCACCACCATTAGGTTAATGTGCAGTGAATGAAAAGTGCTCTGAAAATTGTGGTGTCTTTGAGCGTCTGGAATTTATTTTTATTTAATTTAAGAGGCTTGCTTTATGACTCATTCACTTAAAGGGGGAGGTTATGACCTACACTCAATGTGTCAGATTTCAAGGAAGTCATTTTGTGCTTCAAACCAATGTGTTGTTTGGTCAAGTCTTCAGCTGAGAAAGAAAAGAACGAAAGGAGGAGCTGTACTCCCAGAGGGACAGAAGCAGATGAAGTAAAGCCGATTTACATGCGATTCTGGGCAGTTGCATGCGATTATCTGCAACTCAAAACTGAACTGAAAACGGCTTTAAAGAGCAGAGACAACGAAAAGTTTGGGTTTATATTTACAGATCAGTGAACACCCATCCTCTTCTTCTTCTTCTCCATAAATGTGCCTAACGCACTGTGAATTGCTTCTGCACCATCATGTGGCATGCAAGGAATTGCAGTTCTTCGAAGCGCCATCTTTTTTAAGCACTCATTTTAAATCCAAAAGAATAAGCGCAGGCACCCACTGCAGTGCAGCAAATGCATAGGTGTGTAAAGGCCATCTGCAACCTCAGTCGATCACGTCATGGCCGGCTGTTGTACTTGTTATGGGAAATTAGAATTTCTCAATTCAAAGTATTCAGTGCAATTTACCTGGTTGGTAATTCAACTTAATTCATATGCCCTGATTTCATGCTACACATTAGGTCCTTGTTGAGCTTATTTTAAACAGCTATTGTGGAAGGCTGGGTTATAGCTATTACTCAATTGGCCACACCCTTAACATGCATAGATTTCAGTCTTTTGTTAATCAGATTAGATCCTTTTTCTGAAATGTACAACATGTGATGAACACTCTATAGTTTCAATGGCAAAAAATCAGCATTGTGATTTAACCCTAGAGCTATAGACATAATGACAGTGCTTTTTCCAGAAATGTGGAGTCCCACAAGGGTTTGTCCTTGGTCCCATTCTATCTACATTTTATATACTTCCAATAACTATCGTATTTCATGTATAAGCTAACCTACAAATGTATATGCCACTGGTAAACCAGCCTTTGGGTAGACAGAAGCTGAATTTTACTGTCTATATGTGACTGTTTTTTAGTATGCCTCATTTTGGTACAGCACCCCAGGCAACATTTGTGTTGATTCTTCATAAAAAAGCTTTGATTTGTACATTTCTGAACAGTGAATATCAAGCTAAAAGTGGGAGCCTTGTGGAAAATGAAGGATGCTTAGTGCTTGTCTCTCTAGTGACCACACCCGTATTATGCATGTTTTCCAATTTTAATAAAACCTAAAAATGTATTTGTAAAAGAAAATTTTAACTAACCACTCAAGATTTTGTTGGGGATTTGCACTTTTACGTCTTTGTGATTGACTCCCTTAGCAAAGATCCTTGAGTAGCTAGTAGTCATTAATTGGCAGTTTTGGTCACAAGGAGAGTTTCAGCTTTGCTGTCATCATGCCTATTGTCCATCGTACAGGACTGCATTCTGTCAATTTCCAGGTTATGTCCTCAAACTATGAGGGCAGCCAAATGGTACAGGGCATACCACCAATGTTTGGATTCATTCCCTGATGGCATAGTCCACAATGCCATGTCAGGATTCCTCTGGCTCAAATTGTCACACATGGATCAGCTACCATAAAGTGTAGACCTTTCCCCCATTGGATATCTTTGGGATGGGGGGGGGGGATTCTGCAAAGGGTAGTGACTCCAACACAAGAACTGTATCAGTACTAGAACCTGTGTATAGTGATGAAGGGATTTTTGCAATGGTCAAATCAGACATTAAATCAAGATCCAATCCTCTGATCTCTAAAAGTGACCCTACCAGTTTTGACCAGAGATATTTGTCCATCAGGAGCTCCTTACAGTCTGGTTTCTGCACCAGGAAGCTAGAGCTAAAAGACATCCCTCACTTCATTCACTTGATCACTGGTGGTGGATGAGTTGACCCACTCGAAATAAAAGATGCTGAAAGTCTTTAGAAAGGTTCTATAAAATCTAATGGAGCCAATCATCCGAAAGACAGACTGAAGGAAGTATTGTATTGAAACCCAAGCTGAGAGAAGCAACCAATAAGGAACAGACTGAAACTCATCCTCTGTGAAAGACAGTTTGGAAGGAAATGAGAGTCTGAGTAAAAGTGGTAGTAATAAAGTGACAATCTGGAAAAAGAAGCTAGCTGAAAGAGGCTTGTCATGAGGTGTGACAGTCTGAGCCAAGCGAGGCCGTCAGAGTCAGATATTTCCAGGAGTGTTGATGATAGAAGCAGAGTCGAGTCAGTGCACAATCTGAATCTGAGTAATGAATTATTTTCATTGGCTGGTGCTGCGCGAGTATGCAGTACAGCATTCAGAGATATGAAAGTCGTCGGTGGGTTCTAACTCAGCATTTCCCCCTTGTAAGGGAGCCCCAAGCTCTTTCCAGACACATTCCCATCTGAAGGCCATGCATTTTTCTTCTATTATAGCATGTTTACCAAATGGATCCAGTCTTAATCAGACAATTACACTCAAGTGCTTGCATTTGCCAATTCCAGTCCACACGTTTTTTTTGCATACCCAAGACTTTCTCAACCAAAACATGTAGAACGACAAACAACTTCTGCTGTTGTCCCTGCCAAACTTGGGTTGTGAAATTTGAGGGACTGAAGCCAACAGAAATTGTTGCTTTGAAGATCTTGTACTTTGTTTCCTAACACTGAAGAAAGATCGGGTCATTGAGTTGCATGTAAATAGTGGAAATCTGTGACCTGCAATTACTTATTGACCCATATTAATTTGAAGCACCAAAAGAAGCAATGCGCAAAGTGTAAATAGAAAATCTTTAGTGCAGCTTGCAAGTGGTCCCTAATTTTGAATTAGATCTCTGCATGAGGCTGGACCCGGGTTATTTACCAATTTGTTACATAATTTGTTACATAACCTTTTCTTTTAACAACACTCGGTAGGCTTTTGAGAACTGGGGACACTATTTTTGGAAGCTTTGTAGATGGAATTTTCCCCATTCCTTCTTGATGCATGAGTTCGGTTGCTCAAAAGTCCACAGAGACACAGGTCTGGACAGCAAGCAGGTCATTCTAGTACTTCCACTCTTCTAATATAAAGCAGCACAGTTGGAAGTAGTGGAGAATGTGGTTTGCATTATCTTGCCGAATTAAGCTGGAATGTATAATTTGCCCAGTACTTTTTGTTCCTTTCAGCGTCAGTTGCACCTTCGTAGATTTGAAGTTATTATACCTTAAGCACTAAAAAGCCATGCCTTGGAGACTTACATTTAAAACATCTGTTGCATTTTTCCACTTTCTAGAGTGTCAGGTAGAGACACTAATGTATACAGTGGGGCAAATAAATTTTTAAAGCATTGCCAAAGTTTCAAGTTGTCCCACCCTTTTCCACAAGACACATTTTAGTATTTTTAAAAAATGAATTCCCACTTTATTTCGTGTAAAAAGTATTCGATGCAATCAAAAAATAGAATTTGGATTCATATTTTGCACGGAAACAATTGCAGAGACACTTCCTGTTATTCTCAAGCAGGTTTTTTGCAAAAGGGAATTTGTCCACTGCTCAATCGTAATAGTCGCATGAACAGAGTTTTGAGGTCATTAAGACTAATCAAGCAGGGTTTTGACTGTGTATAAGACAGCTGCAGCAGGTACAAACAAGCAAACACTTGGATGATCGGCGTTGCTCTTCTCTGTTCTCGAACGTGGATATTTGTGCTTGTGCAGAAGCTGGCTGAGATGTTGCTGGCTCCAGTTGTTGTACCTGTATGAATGGGGCAACATTTGCTGCTTTTCCATTCACCTATTTTTATGCGCATTTAGGAATAAGATTAGCATAAATTTAGAAAATTCACATAAAAAGTAATGCACCGAACTGGTAGAATTAACTATTTATCTGATCAATAAAAAAAAATCTACTACGCTGGAAATGCATTTACTGAATAAATCGCAATGCAATGGCATTGTTTGAACTTTTTTGCTCGATGGGGCCGTATTAATGTACTAACCAACAGTCTGATTTCATTAACCGATATCTGAAATGTTGTTTATATAACCAAAATGGAATCATTGCCAAGGTTGAATTTTTGGGTGCTGAGTAGGATAACCTTTTTAGCCTTGGAAAACGCATTTACAGAATATGTCCCAGCAAAGAGTGGAATGGAAATGTGTTTTTCTGTTGGAACTGGGGCCAGATGGGGCGGCATTATTGGACTAGTCAATGGTCCATTTTCATTTTCATCTGAAATGTTGTTTTGGTCATTCTCAAGTTCCAAAGTCTGTTATCAAAGTGGTTCGGCATCATCACCTCCCAGAACTGTATTGACCGGCTGCATTCCCAAACAGCAGTCTACCACCTCTAAAAGCTAGAATTTTGTCAATATTGTGTTTGGTCAAAGTGTTCTAAGATGCAAGTTATTATATACGAAAAAGGCCTTCTCCTAAAGCAGTACCTTCCATTTTTCTTTTGATATTTGGCGCCATTTTATCAGGAAGTGACAATATTGTTCTCTTGGACTTGTTGCATGGAAACAGTTCATAAATGTTTTATGCAATATTCCATTTTTGCACATAAATGTAATTAGCATCTTTGTGTGCAAACATGGCTATTATGTCATCATAGATCTGCAAGCTCAGTCAATCACATCATGGCTGTCTGTTGTACAGTCTTTTGATTTAAGCCGCGAACTACTTGTTTACAGATGTGAACTTTGTTATGTCAGGGAAATATGCAAGCAAATATCCAATCAAAGAATTGCTCCTTGTGTAAATATCCAATCAACGAGTGCTAAAGCTAGAGGACCTGTAACTCTGTAACGGGGAGTCAACTGGTCCGACAGCGACTCCCTGTAACCGCAGCCAGCAGAGGGAGATTAAGCAATTTGAAAAATCACAGTCGACTTTTACATCTGTTGTCGAGTGAGGCATACACACAGCCAAAGAGAGACCCCCGGTGAATCATTCAACCAGCCATACGCAACTAATTCAAAGAGGCACAAAATAAGCACCAGTACATACAGATTACTGTGCTGCCGTACCTGCTAATGTGTAGGAAAATAAAATGAGTTCTATCAAACACGTATTTTTTTATCTGTTCATATGATCTATACAAAGCCTGAATTAAAAAAATGCTAATTTACTAAGCCATTAGGATGAACCAAAAACTGTGGTTAAAAACCGAGGTACATGAGCTTTGTGTACCAGTCCTTCCCTACGAAACACGAGGCAATTCTCTTTTGTAAACAAACATGGATTTGACGTGCAAAGATACTGAAGAAAGGCAGTATCTTTATACTTTGTATGACAACGGAAAAACCTTTAGAAAATTAGGGTTTGGTGCTGTCACACCCACTCGCCCAGATCTGACTCGCAAGTGACCTGTTTCTAGTTTGCTATTTACAGATTTCAATTTTTGCATTTTGGTAGACAGTTCTACAAGGAATTAACACATTTTTTCAGCTCTTGCTTTCCCTGAGGTTTGATACTATGATCTTTGAGTTGCAAGTGTAATGCTCTACTGACTGACCACAAGTCACAGTTGGGTGTTTGCCGGATTGATGGGTTTAAATCATTTTTGGATGCTGGGGTACAAACTTATGTGTAAAAAAATGTTTTACCGTAACTCAAATTTCAAAGTGTGCTCATAAATCCGGCCCTTACTGCCGATTTTCAAATGAAAAATCTCTTGTATCTGTAAGAAACAGACTTTTCAGGTTTGCCTCATATTGGGAAATGGAAACCATCACTCTGCAAATTGTCCTGGCATCGGCTTCTTGTCGGAATATGGGAGGTACAGTCCCCTTCCGAGGGACAGGAATTCAGCCAAGCCCCAGTGACTTAACTGGTCCGACAGCGACACTCAAGAACTGGTCAGTGGGCACCTCCTGGGCTCCTTCGGCTCCCGCTGACTCTTGCGGCATGTCTCTGCTGCTTTTGGTGGAGGGAAATAGTCTGCCTTATCCCGCACCCTTAACGGTATCACTCCACTTCTACTCGGCTGCGTCGCGGTTAAGTGTCCAGGCCGATAAGTCACACCTGACAATGCCGATCAGCCCTGCTACCTCGTCACAGTAGGCAACCAGCGTATTGTATAACAAAAAAAGACCACTGCCCTTAAAAATCACGGTGCTCATACCAAATACTAGATGTATTAGAAAAAAACAAAGCCTTAACCTTAAAAAACCTGTATTCTTATTAATTATTAGTTAATTATTAGATTTTTGAACTACCAATTAAAACACATCCAAGGTCTAAAAACACTTTACTTATCTTTTAATACATGTTTATTTTTACCAGATTTTAAAATGACTCTGTAATGAATCGTTGTATGAATCATTCGTATGAAACTCCTTAATGTACGCACCTTCTTTGCTCGGTAGTTTGAAACATCTGTTCTCATTGGATACTGGGTTTGTTTAGATAGGCGTGAAAAGTTTGGAGATTGTTCTTTTGTTAATTGAGCTACTGATAAATGAATTTTTGAAGGGGATGCAATCATTTATGCTGAGCTCCGTATGTCATCAGTGACGGCTGATGTATATCTTTTAACTGAAAATGCTCTATTACAGTAAACCTACCCATATTCCCCGTATTCCTCATAGTGTGAGTAGTACACCATAACCCTTACTGGAATTCAAAAGTGTGTCGAGAAAATGAACAAACAGATGGAACAAGAAACAAATCTCTGGAAGAATGATTCACATAGAATCAGTTTGTGAAAGACTCTTGAGAAGTGAAATGGAAAAATAAAGAGGAAGTGAGAGGGAAATGGAAAAAGTGATCAGATGATTAGAAGGTCAGCTCGACCACAAGAAATGCTCAGTGTACAGATCATTAACTTCCTTTCTTGTCTGTGTCTCTCCTACAGTGTTGAATGGACCCCCCATGTCGGTAAAGAAAGAAAGGGAGGCGGAGTTTCTGATGGCGCGGCGGGATCATCGCAGCGGAGAGGTGATCTGCATTGATGACTGAATACAGAGCCTCCTGACATGCACAGATTCAGTTTAAGGACATCTGCATGCAACACAAGCACCACTACTTCAGCACATCCACACACATGCATGCACGGAGGATGCAAAATGGCTTCGATAACAATAAACGAATTTAGAAATAAATGCAGAAATGAATAGAAATCAAATAGATGTGCAAATATGTAATGTTTTCCTCTTTATCTATTTATTTATTTAAATGTCCATATGCTAATTATGTGCTTAATTCAGTGTAAACCTGGATTGGTTACACCATTATTGAGACGTTTTGACACATTTTGTCATTTAATGTTTTGTAGATTCTTACACAAGGTGTCAAAACCATCAAAACTAAAACACATGTTTAATAATTTGGAACAAAGAAGTTATTTTTTTCAAGTAAATTCTTCAAAATAGCCGTCTTTTGCATTGATTACTGCTTTGTAAGCTCTTTATTATTCTTTCAATGATGTTTTCAATGTGTTTCTTGCAGTATTGAGGCAGGAACGCAGCTGACAGCCATATTTGACAACTTTTAGATTACCTATTATAGCAAAACCAGTCATGTAAGAACAAAAAAACAACACTCCATCATAAGAAAGGAAGGTCATTCAGCGAAATGGCACACACATTGAACGTATTCCCAAGTGCTTCATCAAAAACAGCAATTATTATGATGAAACTGACCCAAATTGGAGATTGAATGTACAATACCGTGCACATTTTTATGCAGAAAATTCTGTAAAGAAATGTAAATAATGATTTTTAATTTATTGAGCAAACAAAACAATCCTTTTTACTACCTTTTGCCTTTAACCCAGCAACATTTCTTACAGGCACACTTGCACAAAACCAGGGATTATGTAGAATATGGTGTAGGATCAACCGATTATACAAAACCATCATGTCGCACCCAGTCATGATCTGAAACAGAAACAGCTGTGTAGGAGGCTTAAAACTGGGTGAGGAACAGCCAAAATTCTGCTGCCAAGCTGAGGATGAGGAAGACACAGTAACCAGACATAAGATAGTTATACTGCATCAACAAGGTTCATACCAGAAAAGATTTCAAAGGGCTTTTCAAGGGCTTTTAGATGAATAGGAACCCTAAGGAGCATAGATGCAGTGTTCAGGCAAGGAAACTTGTGCAGCAGTTGACATATACATGAAGATGAACTGGCAGAACCTAGGTACGCTCATCTACTCTGCAGTCTGGCCATAGTTTTCATGGAAGAGTGCTGCCAAAAAGCCATACCTTCGACTTGGGAACAAGGCTACGAGACTCAAGTATTCAGGAACTAGACTGCACATAAAACTAAAAATTTGGCTTCAGTAGAAGACAATTTATTAGGTAAAGGGATGTCTGCAGATGAAGAGAAGCATGGTGGTGGTTCCTTGAACATTTGCTTTAGAACATTTTTTAGTTAGGAATATTGGTGTTCTCTGTGGTGATAAATGCAGCAGATACTTATCCACCATGCAGTACCATCAAGGAGGCATGTGATTGGTCCTAATTTTATTCTGCAGCAGGACAATTACTCCAAACATACAGCCCATCTTATGCCTCATGAACAAAAAACAATGGCTTGGCTCCTACAAAGCCCTGATCTCACATTATCAAGTGTGACTAGGATTAAATGAAGAGGCAGAAGTATGTGAGAAAGCTAAATCCACAGAAGGCGGCTAGATCTCCAAGATATTTGGAAGAACCAACCCTGTGCAAGTGTACCTACAAGAACTGCTGCGGGGCATTTTTGAGCCTTACTTTACGATTTTCTGTAATGAATTATCTTTAAAACTGTTTTTTTGTGGCAATGATTGATATCTTTTTAAAGCACAACCCCAGCTTCTTATTTTACAAATATTGTAAAGATTACATTACAAAATTATTGTACACTTACTGAGTAGTAACTTTTGTAATTATTTTTACTGCAAGAATTGAGAATGAACAGTTTTTATGTTTTATAAAAAAAAAAACATAATTGTCAAAAAATCAAAAGTGTTGAGACAAAATAAAAATTCTTAAATCCCCAAAAAAGCAAAGGTCAAAACTATGTGAATATTGTGTTAAAAAACAGGTGAACCTTATACACTGTTCCAGCACTTTTTGGACTATTGTACTTTAATTGCACCTGAATTTTTAAAAACACAAGCCATATCACAGGTCTTGTATTTCCAAGAGACCTTCATATTATATTTGAGATCAAAATTATACAATGGCTGGGTTGTGGCATTCCTACCTAATTCAAAACAGATGCTCAGATTGGAACATGCAACTTCTAAGGCTTAAATATTTATTTAACTTCACTTAATGTATGTTTCCAGACAAACTCTGTGAGAAAAGTACGATTAACGATAAATAAGATGTGTCCAAAATTTTGATTGACATTGCATTTGTTCCCACACAACTGGCAGTCGTTGATTTTTTTACAAGCCTTTGCAAAATAATTTATTTTCATTTAGACTTAATTTAAGATTGCCTACAAAATTAGCACACGGACACAAAAACACAGAAATGAATCAAGCTTTATATGTGGAAATAAATTAAAGTGGACCTTTACTAGGAGGGATATAATTAGTAATTTACTTATGCATTTATTGCTACTTTTATATATTTATATATTTATTTTTATCCAAGTCATTTTTCATCTCCCGCACATGCACATGTGCTCATGCAGTTTGATAAATGAACAGACTACCCTCAGTATCACGGCAGCACTTTCACAACTCCTCAAGTTACAGCCAATCAGAACTCAGCAAAGCTTGCGCTTGTCTTTAGTTTCTTTCTCCTCCTGTATGCGCTCATAAAGACAGACACATACCGCACACAAAACACATTCTGTTTCTGTTACTCTCTGTCTCATACCAGCCTGCAGTTTTACATCTTTTCTCTCATCATTAAGTCCCTTAATCTCGCTAACGTGCCTCGACACAGACAGGAAGCTGCATGGATGAGGTATAGCTACACATCAGTCGTGGTGATTTATTTTCTGGCAACATACTCCACAGCTCAGAGGTGAAGTTTTGAGCTGCAGTATGTTGTGCAGACTTTACAAAACCCCTCATCTTAAGCAAACATTTAACCATAAATATTAAAGAGACTATTTGCCAAAATGAAAATCCTGTCATCATTTACTGTAAGCAACACAACATTTAGAAGATTTGTAAGCAAACAGCTATCGTGTGTAAATCTTTGCTTTCAAAAGATTTTGAAACTTTACAGGAAAGTATTTATTGAGGTTATTAAACCTCGATGACGGTCAGCAGGTGATTTTCACATGTGGAATTATCCTATAGGCCCAGTTCCTTTTCTTCCCTTTGTCCTTTTTCTATTTTTTGAGTGTTCATGCAAGACAGAGGGGTGTCCCCATTCTTTCTCTTTCTTAAACAAAAACAGAACAGAGCTAATTGTCTGCGTTGGAATTTGTGTGGTGGTTCACATAGGAGCTCAACAAGAATATAAGCGTTTGCTTTTGTAAAGTTTTTAGCTTGTATCACTTCCCTGTTGTTACAACACGCTAGCATTAGCATCAGCTAACATTAGAGATGGCATTCACATTCCAAGTGTTTCCAATATGTTGTGATAATCCGTTATTGTTGAAAAATTAATAAAACACTTTGAATGCTAAACCGCTAACAGAGAACAAGGGGGGGGGGGGTAAAAGAGAGTCTGAAGATTCACAAAAGAGATAGGGAGGGATCTACAACACCCTGACCTTTAAAGCCTAGCTGTGATGTAACTTCCTGTTTGTGATGTAACTTCCTGTTCTATATCAAAAGAATAGGATTTGGAAAAAAACTCTACCAAACAAGCTGCAAATCCTGTTTAAGCATTAATTTAACTGTTAACTTTTTAAAATGAAAATGCAATCAAACAGTGGCTGACCTGAGATCATTTTGATTGTCATCCGGAAACCCATATCTCTTAATGAATATTGTTATCCTCTGTTTCTGTGAATCAATCAATCAATCAATCACACTCTTTCTGAATCTTTCCTTGACCATCTCTAAACAAAAGCTACGATACACTACGATATACGTATAATACGTGATTTAAATGTACCGTTATTTGCACATTAAACGAGAGTTGAATATGCATTTTTGAGACATGACGCACAACACAGTACGCACAGTATTCCTATTGACGCACCGTATTCCTCGCCCAGCAAAATTTTTTGGTCAAGTCTCTTTTATATCTGACCAATATGTGTGACCTGTAGAGATGAATAACAGAACGTATACGGATTCAGACGCGCTGAAGCGGTTTTAAAATGTTAGTTATCAAGTATGTTGACATTATGGTGCATCAAAACATAGTTTATTGTGTAATAAACATCTCATGCATTCAGTGTTTTAACGTATTGATAACTTTAGCCAAATACATTACAATGCTAGTAGTTGAGGGGCTAAAAAGACGTTCGGTTACGCTTTGTCTCACAATATGCTATTTGCAGCTACAAATCTGTTATTCCTTCCGCCGTTCATCGTTCTGCCAGAATGTTTACATGTAGGCTAGCAACAAGCTACATCGAGATGGGCCAGATGTGTTTCAGTCGATTACCTAGGCTGGGAAAATCACATTGTTAAATTGCATCACAAAATTACGCTGATGATGTAAAAGGGGTCACTAACACAAATTGGTTCTAAATATATTTTTATTTTTTAAAACGCACGTTAAAATCGAGCCTGATGTGTAAAGGCAATAATTGTGAATTTTTAAAAAAATTAATTAAAACGTGCCTTTAGGTACATGATGGCAGTATTTTCTTTTTGGAGTATGTATATTTACCGGCAAAGTGTGAAATTCCAGGATTCTATAGGCATTCCCGTTCTGGCTCTACACTCACTTATGATTAAAATGCATTTTCACTTTAAAACACTATTATGGCACTTTGATCTAAGAAAACTGAATGTACATATACTGCACTCAAGTGCTTCACATTGACGACTCATCGCAGACATCTGTGGTGTGGAAAAAATTGATCTGTTAAATAGCTTTCTGATGCAATTTATCATTATTTGCCTTTCGAATTCAGGCATTCTAAACATTGCCTAAGCATTCTATAGAATATTGGAATTCACACTTTGCCAATAACATATATATTCAACATCTACAACAACGTTCTTCAACTTTAAGAAAGAAAACGTTTTTTTAACATGCCACGACAGTAACAAAGTAATGTATTAAATGAAATAAATCAGTATTGGCTGCAGTATTGTCTTGAGCTAAAAGGACATGTTTATAATGAAGTTTATTTAGCCTTACATTGGGACATCAAGCTTTGATTTGTAGAGTTCCAAGCCTTTTTTTTTTTAAAGAATCGATGCTTAATCTTGTATTAAATCAAGGTGAAGCCATTCAAAAGCACCTTAAATCCCCCAAAAGCATGTTATCTTGCTCTCATGACTTTCTTCTCTTCCTCACATCTAACCTCCATTTACCTTTCTACGTTTTTACGTGCTCTTTGATATGGTTTGCATATTTTTCCTCTTTTTAATCCTTGTATTACAGTTAAGATTATTGTATTGTTGTTGCTCTTGATGTTGTCCTCAGTGTTACAATTGCGAAGCTTCTACCAAATGAAAGTAATGATGATTTCAAACGGTGATGCATTGTATGTTTGGTCCATGACATTTCTCTGTAATAATATTCAGAAAAAGAGGTTGAATGTTTTGCATATCTTACAAATGCCATTTAGGGCTTGCAAGCGATTAACCTGTATGCAGTGGATCACATGTAACCATAAAAACATATGAATGCACTTACTCAAATCTGCCAATTAAATTCCTTCCTCTATGTTTCTTTGTGATCTTATGAAAGCAAAGCCTTGTAAAGTTATCGCCTTAAATGGTCGTGGAGCTGGAAAGGGGTTAATCAGCAGATGTGAACTCTGTATATGGCTGCAGTTGTGCTATCCCGAGCTAGGCCTCAACTCTGACAGTTCATGAGTTGAATGTTAATTTATTTACCCCTTTCCCCAGACGGTTCTGAAATCTTGTCCATTGCAGTGCTTGGTATTATTTGGGAGAATTGTGTCGAATCAAGCACTTTCTGTTCAAGTTTTTATATATCTTTTAACGACTTGCTATTTCTTGCTAAACGTCACTGTGTATTTAGTGTAACTCCAGGCAGTTGATGACTTTGTTGTTTTGGCCATTTCGGCTTCAAACAGGACATGTCAATAATACATCTTTCTCTGTTTTGTTTTATTTGTAATAAAATAAAGTTCAAATAAACATGTTTTGTTTCTTGATCTTTTTTCTAGCTTAAAACAATATTCTGAGACGTAGTGTTTTAAATGGTGCTAAAACGAATGATATTGCAGCATAAAGTACTTAGAAGTACGTAAGATAGATATTCTGTTTATAACACAGTTTTGGCCACAACCAATACCACTACATTTGGACTCAATGATAAATGGAACACACTCCCCACTGGGAAATATGGAGGTGGGTCACTGATGTTTTGGGGATTAGAGAGCCTCAAAGGCAAAGGGAAGATGTGCATGGGACTTTACTGGAGATTCCAAAACGACAACACTCCAAGTCCACATGTCATTGGCTACACCAGAATAAAGTTCCTAAGTGGCCGTCTCCTGACCTCAATATCATCGAAACGCTCTGAGGAGAAATCAGACTTTCAGTTCATGCAAAATGGCTCAACAATTTACAAGAGGCTTTTTGCCAAGAAGAATGGGCTGCTTTACCAACAGGGAAGATAAAGAACCTCATCGACAACTACCTCAAAAGACTTCAGGCTGCCATTGATGTAAAAAAAAAAATCTGAGTTGGGGTGTGTTAACTTTAAAAAGAGTAAACACAATAAATGGATTCAACCATTTTATTGTGTCATCATTGATATTTTCTGAAAAACGGCCAAGAAATCAAAACTAATTGCAAACTGATGAACTCTGTGGGAAAACATAGCAAAAAAGATGTGTGAAAAGAAGGGGAGAGGGGCACTTTGTCAGGGAGTTATATCTCCTTTCTTTGGATCTGTATTATTATGGTGTTCCCGAAATCTTTGAAATTCGGCTTGAGCTTTCTCTCATCATAAATAGGTTTTTTGCCACTCACTCTGTGACTTCCAGGTACCCTGATGTCATGTGCACACCCTCTATAACAACAGAAAAGTCACGAGGTTTGTTGGTAATTCTGTTTTTAAATAAACAAAATCTCAAAGAGGATCCGAAAAGTGACTAGTTGTCAACATTAGTTGTCATTTTTCATTTGTAACTAATCAAAGGAGGGATTTCATGACACTTTAAGATTCAGGAAGTGAGAGTCCAAGATTAATTCAAGTGAGATGACACTGGTTTCACTATTGGGAAATCAGTTTCATAAAAGAATTGTGTCACAAATTTTGTCTTTTATTAACAAATTTTAAGCGTGAGAGGCTCCATATAGAAATGTTAGATAGAAATTCATAAATTGTCCTCACAAGTGGTTCATAACTTCCTAATTTGTGAGAATAAATGTAAATAAGATTGTTTCTTCACCCATTTAGAAATGTACATGGAATTTGGAGTTATAGAAAAACTAAAAGGTCCATGCCATCAACCTAAATGCCATACGCACACAAAGTCCACTTTCGATTACAGCATATTACTGTACACTGTACATCATTTCATGTAATTCATCACATTTTCCTTGATAAATATGGTGTTATTATCGTCTCCTTTCATATTGACGCTGTATTAGGTGAGAAATGTTGATTCCAGACAAAACTCACTTCATGCTTCCAACCAACAAAACCCATTTTGTTCTGCACTAAACCCATCCAGTGGTCAGGCAGTTCAGGAATGAGGTGAACTTGGTCCAGCCAATTAACCAGTGGTGAAACCTCTCATGCTGGCCGAAGCCTGCAACAATGTAGAAAATCCATCGTCCTTCTTTTCAATCTGGTCATGCCAACCACGGCGCTGGAGCAATGTCTCTGCTACGCTGTAATTAAATGCTATATTTATGTTGTAGAATCGTACTGGTTTGCTTTTAATAAGGAAATGTGCAGCCAGATCTGCACAGCACCGAAAGATTCTCCACAAATACATTGGTCCAACAGGGCAAGCCTTTGCCAAAGGACATTTGAATAAAGAGGTAAACCATGACCGAATGGGAATGTTCTGAGTCAAAATTTCCCCTGTTAAAGCGACGGCAGGTTCAGGTGCACCAGTGACCGGTGGAAAACTATAAAACTGTTCATAGACTTGAAGTGTCCTGACAGCAATCCATCCCTTAGTTGACTTTGAAAAGGCCAAAGTAGTGTTTGCCTGACATCTGCAGACTGAATGAACCTCCGGTGACTGCCTTCAGCTCTGTGCCCTTGTTAAGGCGCAGAAGGCCTGAGACTTGGCAAGGCTTGAGGAAGTGGAACCTGTGGGAGCCAGAAGCTGGTGTGGTTCCATAACCTTCGATGCACTGGAGCAAAGGGCCTTTGGGAACAGACACCTCCAGCTTCACATACTGACTCTCGTTCTCGTTGAAGTGTACCTGGGGGTGGAAACACAGATGGTGAAACAGGAGAAGACGAGAGAGTAAAAAAAAGGAGTACAAAAATGTAATGGCACAAAAACCAGACGCCAATTCAATTTATCGTCGAATTTTTGCACAGAATTGATTGCTTCCAATCAGGTTAAGTGTGTTGTTTATCATTTAATTCATTGTTATTTTGTCATCTTCAATATACAAATGTGAAACAGTCTGATCTCAAATGTAGTAATCCTTTGTGGGTTTTAGTAACACCACACCTTGGCTTGGTATGGATCTACTCTCCATTGTTCACTTTTGTGTTTCCAGTTGTGTGTCTTGTTTTAGATACGTTACATCATCCTAGTTCTGCTTGGTGACACCATGGCGATTGCAAAAGAATTAAACAATCCAGATAAAAAAAAAAAAAAAAGCACACAACACAGAACAATGGAGACAGTTGAAGGAAACGTATTTTTTATGCGGTATATGTTGTGGTTTATAATGGAGAGCCAATCATTGAGCTCAACAACTGACCAACCAGCAATCAACAGGATGTTGTCAGACATTTCTTTCTAATCAGAGAAGTTGGGCTAAACTTTTAGAACTTCATTCGAATAGTTACGAAAAAAGGGTGTAGAACGAAGTGGAAAATCAAAGTACAGATCGAAAAAAATCCTTTATACTGTTTAATGGTTATACTGGTTGATCATAGTGAGTTGTTTGATAAAAATGTGGAGGAAAGAAGAGGATTTGTGGCTTGCCATTTCCTGTTTTCCATACAAAGTCACAATGAAAATGTGGGATGAGCGCCACCAAGCTGCTCTTTTAGGTCCTACTCACATCATCTAAAGAGCCAGCTTTTATTCATCGCTCTACTTACAAAACACGGATCTGAAATGGCAATCCACAACTCTTTTTCATTGGCACCATTTATTTGGTCAGATGTCTTATGTAATGCCCATGGTTTGTCGCATGCAAAAAAATTCAAATCTGTGTGTAGAGGCCTTTACTTCTGGAAGATCAACTAGGTTGCTATTATTAGTTAATCTTTTATTTTATGTATTATTTTAGTTAATAACAAGAGAACAGTAAGATACACTAATGTCAGAGTGTCACTCCAAGATCCACAGTTTTTTATTGGGATAATTTCCCAAACTAATAATAACGAATAGGACATTAAATTAAATCTTACCCTGCAGGTGATTTTGGTTCATCTATGGACCCTAACCTGTTTGGACCATCTCTGGTAAGTCTGCATCCTTAATTTTTCTGTTATCTGCCGTCAAATCATTTAATTTTTGAACATATCCCTCCATATTTATCCCAAATCTAAATGGTGATTCATTAAATCCATTTCAAAATGAAAAAGCACTAAGTGGTAAACATGAAAATCATACACTGGGCTTTCAATATTACAATATTATAAACACAAAACTGAGCGTCACTATAGTTAACAAAAAAAAACAACATTAAAAAAACAGTGTTGGTATTAATTTTTTAACTTTTATTGGAAACTGTTCAGTTAAGAATGCTAGGGTATACTTTGATATCATCCATCCACTAGGGGGCAGTGCTAACATTTGTGAACTCAGAGCATGTAACAATAAAAGCGAAACACAGTTCTTGTAATCTGATTTATACGTAGTTTTAAACTGTTCCTCTGAAAGTTTACTGCTATCTCTCAGCCTTCTTCTATATCGGTAGGGTACCTTGATTGTATAGCAATATAATGTGCCAAGATATATTCTTACATTTCTACATCGCTGTATTGTTACATCCATATTTACCATAAATGTGAACTGGGTAGGGCCGGGCAAGCCAGCAGTAACTCAGGATCATCCACTCAGCTTTCCAGGGGCTTGGTCAGTAGAATGGAGTTTGAATACGTTTCTTTTTTTGTTTTGGCCAATATTCTTGTCACATAATGGGTAAAAAGAAGAGCCAACGTTAAATGTTGTATTTCCTTTGATTACCTGGTCAGGCTGAGTTCGAACAACACATGCCACATGACTCAAGACTGATAGAGTTTGGAGGTTTTTGCAAAATAACTGACTTCCTACATACTTCCTATATATTACTTAGGTCTCAGTACCCTACACGTTTGGCAAATTTATTTTGCGTATGACCATAGAGCATTATTTCTCACTTTTTGAATTCCAATCAGACCAAACTTTTCAGTTTCTTTGGGCACATTTAGACCCTTAAAAATGCACCAAAACCTGTAAAACATTAATAATTGGAGCAATTACAATAGGGTTCTATGCACCATTGATGCTCAAGCCACAATTCAAATAAGTTGTTCATATATTTTTTTTTTTTTCTTGTTCTTTGTTGTTTTGAGAAGTAAAGCAGCTGATGACCTGCACAGACATTTTTTTTAAGCCGTAACTGGTACAGTGACACAGCAAATATGCAAAAAAGAACGTTAACACATGGTTTAGGAATGTCACGGTTTGACACGTCTGTTAATGAATTCACTGGATCCCCTTTAATACAGGAAGCCTTGGTATAAAAATTTGCTGACTCACTTGACAATAAACGAAGTAAACACCACTGCGCTCAACTTTGAAGGTGCCAGTCTCTGGATTATACTGCACTGCTCTGCTCATATTCAGCTGCTCCTCCGTCCATCCCTTAATGACTCCCTCTGTCCCCACTAGAACACAAAAGATATTTGGTAATTGTTCAGACTTTGTATCATGCACTCCAAAAAGAACTTACCTTCTTGGAAGGAATCGCTAGTTACTGTGGAGAAATGAGACATATATCAGCAATGAGCCATTAAAAATAAATTACAAGCACAGCAATAATGTGCACTTACTCTCAAAATGAGAGGCCACTTTTCGCCCGTTTCCTTTCCGGCCTCCCACTTGCAAGAAAGACAAAAAAGGCATGTGATGTAAAAAGGGATGCAGATAAGTATCATTGATGATGAGCTCCTGCATCTTTCTAACCAGAAGCAGTGATCCAAACATCATGGATTAATCTTGAATAATTTAAACCCCATCTGAAAACCTGATTGTCCAAGCAGATGGTGAAATATTTCCTTTCAGCTCTGTTCTACACTTCCTCTAGTCTTTGTTTTCAGTGACCGGCACCATGTGCAGTGTTTTCAGAGTTCAGCAGCTGGATCTAGTCAACAATGAAGGAAAACTAAAAACTCTTGAAGGAAAAAAACGTTGTCGTGGTCTTGCTTAACCTTCCTCTTGCAGAAGATAATCCTCCACTGAAATGAGAAAGATTAACAGCTATGGCTACCGTTCAACTAAATGTAATAATTCAAACAAACCACCCAGAGATAGACTTTTTTCTTTGTCCTCCTCCTGAGACTATCTTGCCTCAGAAGAGCAGCCTTAACTCCCACAAGTTTGTCAGAATGTGCAGTGACTGATCGCTTCAGTCTCCGACTTCAAAAGGAACCTCAGAGAAATGGTTAAATGTGTTTATTCTGGCTGACCGTTTCAGTTTGAAGCCATGGCGGTCCCTAAGGGGCACTATTCTGGGCTGGGAAAACAGTACATATTTAGGAATGATTGTGGATAAGCATTCTGGCTCGGAAATCAGACAGCCATCAGGTGTCAGCTGAAGACTTGCGGCTGCTTATTGGAATTCTGACGGACCATCTGTTCTATGCTAATGTTTATTTTGTTGATCTGTTGGTTTTATACGGTTGGAGTACTGTATTTCTCCAGCTTCACGATCACATAAGTGCAGAATTGGAGACGGAACTAAGCTCATTAAAGCTATATCAGGCTTCAATGCAAGGGTCATTTGTTTTAGAAGGTTCCTAAAACAGCTGGAGAATGCCCTTGCGGTCCCTGTGCCAGTCCCTTGTCGCCGGGTGCATGTCCATCCAGCTCAAACATATCATTTCTTCTGTCATTCAGCCTGCTGCCTACTGTTTCCTGCTGCTGCATTTAGAAACTTATTCCTATTGGTTTACCGAAGGTGCCTTAGTGTCCAAAATGGTTTGGTCTCTGCAAATATTGCGTGAAAGTACTAAAAATCATTGGCAGCCGGAAAGACTCCGGGTTCATTTGAAAACAGCGCAGTTTAACCTGGATTTTTGAATCTGTCTGCACTAATTTTGCCATAGGGAAGTTGAGTTTAGACTTTGACCATGTGCTGGTCTCAACTCTCATCTGTCCTTTTCGGGCAAATATTGGATTTCTTGACCATTTTTCAGAAAATATGAATAACAACAAAAAAAAAAGGGTTTGAGTTGCTGATAAAGGTAACCATCCTCACCTCAACCTCAATGTTTCAGAATCAATGTTTTCTGAGTTTCTGCCTATTGATAGACCCTTGCCTCTTTCATCCAGTGATGCGCTGATATTTCTGAATTCTGAGTGATGTGGAAAGCAAAGGATCTACGGGAAAAGTTCATCAAATCTGATTGGACGATGAATGCAGCATGCTATCTGCGCATGGGACGTTAATGGAGATTCCAACACGACAACGATCTGAAACAGAAGTCCAAGTCCAGTGACACCAGAACAGTCTCCTGACCTCAGTATCATTGAACCACTCTGGGAGTTTACAAGAGTTGGAGGTTTTGCCAAAAGGAATGAGCTGCTTTACCAACAGAGAAGATAAATAACCTCATCAACAACTACTTCAAGAGACAACAGGCTGATGTTAAAGGGGAGAATACAAAAAGCTATATCAGGTCATGTGAACTTTTGATCAAAGTCATTTGGAAAGCGTCTGTTGTCTGATGATTTAAAAAAAAAAAAAGTAAAAGCAGCCGTTTGACAATAAATAGCTTCAACTAATCACGGTTTTTTATTATTATTCCTATTTACTGAGAAATTTTTTTCTAGGGCATGTAAACATATGCTCAACTGTAAATCAATCAGGTGTGTTCCCCTGGTGTGAATGCTGCCACATAAACTAATTTACGTTTCTGCGCATGATGATAATATTTGATATGGGAGACTGTATTATACAGTTTTGTACTTTACCAAAAGTTTGTCTTTCTCCAGGAGCGAAGAAGCAAAGGCACCTATTGTTTCTGTTGTTTTTTGCATTTTTCGTCTTCTTCCATTTACGCCATCAAAGATAACTGCAGCCTATAGAACGTCTTGTGGGAAAATGCTGATACAATCTGTCGAATTTATTCAAAAAATATACTTTACTGACTTCCCCCTAAACCATTTGTCATATTGTATGGTACATATTATCTCCTGAATTCAAGTAGACGAGTAGTTTTCGATAGGCTTGCCAACAATTTAAATGTAGCACTTGTTAAATAGGTTGTAAGGCTAAAATTACACTTTAATATATAGACACCAAACTTGGTGTATAACAGCCGAAATCTGAGATTGCATGCAAAGTTTTGACATAGTGCAGCCTAGTGGTCTGGAGATATTGACATTTAATTTTTAGACCTATATCTGACAAGCTATTCAAATCATGTCTCCGGAGTATCCAGTTTTAATATTTGCCATTTTGTAAAAAATCATGGTATTGGAGAACTTATTAACATAAAATTGCAAAAGTTGGCACACATGATGGTACATGTTTGGCACCATACCCTGAAGTGTATAAACTAACATTTTTTGCAGTGCCACCTTGTGGTCAACCATTATAAAAAAATTTTGAAAAAATGTTGAAAGAATTTTCTTAGTCAAAACTTGTCTTTTCATTTTACGCTGGTCTATAGATAACAAAGTTAGCAACCTATATGTCATATTGAATTGCCGTTTTGATCAAATTCAGGAGAACCGCTCCAGTCAGCTATTTATAGTTCCAGTGAGCTTCTGTTTGTTGACTATTTAAAAAAAACCACCTACACTCCTTCGACAGACAAGGGTCTCTGTGGTCAAGTTGCTTCCTGGCTCTAGAACCCTTTCATGGACAGCTCACTTGGGACACATTCCATACTCCCCAAATACACCTTGCGTCACCAGGTTAGAGAATTGGGTATAATATATTAACTAGTTAAGTGGGTACTAAATCTACTTCATCAAACTCCTCCCACACACTTGGTCACAACACCCGCAGGCCTTTCTGATAAGAAGTTACAGATTTCACGTCAATTGTTGAAGTTTAACGTCATAATGAATTGAAAAGTTGAAACTGAAACTGTTTGCACCAAACTTGGTGGCATTTTTCTTTTATTTATATTCATCAGGTTTTCATTCAGTTTGCCTATAATTGCACTGAAATGTCTGTTTTATTTTGTAAAAGGAAAATATATATTTCATAATTAAGTTCATAGATCCCCCCCCCCCTTTGCAAAGCTCACCTTTTTTCCTAGTACTTTTGTCTAGTTCTTGAAAATATTCCAAAAAAAGTGTAAATTTTATAGCAAATATTTGTTGTAATAAAATCAATCCATCTTCTCTATCAATCCCTCTCTTAATATGTGAAGAATTACATAGGGCCTCATGTATCAGTGATGTGCATGCACAAGAATCTTTATTTATTCTAATGTTTATTGCTTGCGGTTAATGGACAAACAACAACTTTTATTCTAAAGGCCAATACACACCGACCCAGATTTTTGTTGCGAAGTTACTCGCGACAACACGCCTCAATCATGATCCATGTGTGCCATTGGGACATCTCACATCTGACCAAACAAAGTGGTGCCAAATAAAAAGAGTTTAAGAATGCCATATCGGATCCTTTTTTCATACATTTTCATAGGGACTTCGCAAAGGACACAGAAAAACGCTCAATATCCATGATTTTTTTTTATGTGTTCTTTGGTTTCTTCTCTGTCGTCTTCTTCTTTCCTGTTTCCCTGTGTGATGCGGAGTACATCTGTTTACCACAAAAGGCAGAGAGCGTCAATGCATCAATATTTCCTCTACCCAGACGAAGAGCACCCTGCTGAGAAGCCATCCGAAGATTTGTGCGATTCTCAAATCAGATTGGTGTGTAGAGGCTTTGATGATACACTACTGCAAATTTACCAGGTGGGATTGCTAAAACATTTTCTTGTTTGAATATCTAAAATATCTCAGTAACTTTAGAGAACACTTTAGTTGCATGTTTTTTACTTAATTGCTAAGTAAAATAAAACGTACTTATTATTTAGGCAACCACCTCTGCGACAATGTATTTTTACATGTATTTTTGCCTTTAGGTTCGCAGTTGAAAAAAGCGTGAATTGCAGGTAAACTGATAATGACTCCCTTATCAAAATCTCTGATGAATTACTTCTTGTCTGTCAATATAAAATATAAAAACTCCACTAGTACCATCTCTACGAAACCTGTGACCTTCCAGCAGTTCACGTTTTTCCAGGATCAGTTGGAAGATGGCCTTCCGCTGCATATTCACCTGCAAGAGAAAGAAAGAGTCACATCTTTCACCACTCAGACAGATTTGGGAGACAGTCGCGCCCACTGCGACTGGGCCAGGAATGGAACTTAAACATGTGTGTCAGGTTGGAGCTGGCCACTGCAACACTGCTGGCTTCTATTAACTGGCATTTTGTGGGTAACCTATGCAGTAGTCATAGCTGGAAGTGTTCCTGAACTAGACACAAACAAACAGACACCAGAAGCCTGGCAAACACAGAAGTTTAGTTTTTAATAGGTCAACCACTTCCCCTAAATACCATAACAACACCTTGTAAGTTTTTTTCCCCCCTAAATGCAATGCATTCCGAGAATGCTTCTCTCTTAAAAGGATGCTTTAAGTTAAGTGGAAAAGAAAAGGCTGATAAACAACGTGACAAGCATGTGCAAGCTTTGTCAGCAGTTTAACAAATTAAAAGACTCAAGAACAGCATTCTTTTTTTAAAGCTCAAATATATTAATATAACTGAATAAAACTGCGCTTTTCCCTGTATAATTGCTTTCTGGGGAGTAGTTGCTTGAGCTCCTGAAGCAGCTGAGCTGATTGGCCAAGATTGCCATATTCATAAATGGCTCAGCTTCAAGCATCTGTGAGATGATAGAAGAGGATACCTTACGAGAGGATAGTGGAAGTTAGCGTTTGGTGATGTTTCACACAGGGGTGTTAAAGGTTAGCCTACCATTTCACAATATGAAAGAGGTAGTGGTAAATGTACAATCATCAACTAAACAAATCCAACTTTACAGAGGGCATTGCTGCCTAATTAATGATGACACAGCAATATTAGCTGTTATGCTAACCAACAGAGCATTGCACAAAACACCTAGTTATCTGCTAATAAAGTCAAGGAACACAATTACAATAATGAAACAAACTCTTGATGTTAAACCTCTCCATTATTTGCATGAAATAGATCAATAATTCATTAACAGGCTTCTCAACAAAGAACTGCGTGAAGCGTGTTGTTATTTCCAGTAGTTTATAGTGGATTCATTCGTTTGTCAAGTGATGAGATTTTCACAGAACTCTTCGATGCACTTTCCAACATATTATATTTATTTTCCCACAATTCCCAAACTACAATACCCAGGCAGTCCCAAAAACAGCAGTTCAGCAGTGCATGTACCCAAGCAACATTATGCAAACACGTGAATTCCTGAACAGAAATACAAATAATTCACAACAGTGATTTTTGTGAGTGTGTGTTTTGCGAGTGGGTTGCTGCTTTGGTTGGGGAGGGGTGGGGCTAAGCCAGGTCAGCCCTCTGACCAAACCTTAGTGAAGGTTATAAAAGGTAGACTAGCAATATTCCACCAATTTGTTCAAAAACATAAACAAACACAGTGATAAATGCACAGATAAACCCAATAAATTGAGCAGATGTTTCTATTTATGCTCGTTTAATACAATGTAGAAGGATTATGAACTGAATATTGTTCCTACTTTATGTTGGGTGCGAATATCGTAATTGTGGTAACCTCATCTTTACAGGAGCTCTCAAGTTCTATTCTCTGATTTGCATATTCATGAGGCTCTGCCCTGTCTTTGCGGATGAGAGCTAGCATGATAAACAAACATTTCTGAGGGGGCTGAAGGTAATAAAAAACTTTCTTCAAAATATGGTTAAAAATGAACAGCATGAACAGGGTAGAGGTGAAGTATGGAGAACCCTTCAGAAACTGGCAGAACTTTCTTTCGTTACTGCTCTACATGCCAAAATGGTGTATTGGCATTAAGTAACTGACATTTTTTGGGGAAAAATTGCCAAAAACATACTTTAATAACATAATTTTCAAAGCATACAAAACATTTATCTGAACAAATCAAAGATGGCTGATGCATTAATGAATTGGTGTGGCATGAGCACAATTAAGACAATTAAGCACAATTTTTAAGAAACGAAAATTTATTTTATGGAAAACGACAATATTACGAGCCTTTTACGAGGCCGTCTTCATAACTGAGTCATTAGCATCAACTAATCACTACAGTTTTGAAAATTAATGGAGTCACCTCAAGCAACAATGATCAGATAAAAGACAAAATGGAAGCTAGCGTACAAGTTTGGCTAAAGTCAATTTTGATTTGTGAAGCAAAATACTGGAACATTTTCTGTTTCACCACTAAAGTGCTATCAGCGCTAGGTGTGTAGCCAGTATTTCTCAATTATGTTTAGTCCAACCTGAGAAATGTTATTGTTAGTTCAGCTTATCGCTTGTAGCAATCTTTTTCATCAGAATTCTGAGCTA
This sequence comes from Danionella cerebrum, assembly GCA_007224835.1. NCBI lineage: Eukaryota > Metazoa > Chordata > Actinopteri > Cypriniformes > Danionidae > Danionella > Danionella cerebrum. The sequence continues at coordinate 152,367 of SRMA01025468.1, read as the reverse complement.
ATAAAAAGTTGGTGATTCCTGCAATGAGCTTGCCAGATCTAAAAACATCTTACATCACTGAAGTATTCTTCTATCAGCTTATGTTTGTATGTTAAAGGATGATAAACTAGCGCCTGAAACATGAGACATACAATAGTGTCCGTGACCCTATAATTTCATAGTCATCTTTACTGTAATCGTAAATTGGGGAAATGTGCACAGAGAGGGGGGTTTCAGATGCTTCCTATCATGAATCCACAGAGAAAGTGGGAGGTTGTCGCTTCACAACTTAAGAATTAATAAACTAAATCATTAATTGTGGAAGTATCTAGACTACAATATTGATCTGTGGTCAATCCCATGTCTCTCATATTGAGAACTTGCTGAAGTTTCACGAAATAACGATGCATGCGCTCTTGAGATTCTCACATTTACGTACAGCTTTTCACATACGTATGGCTCAGCTAACCTACTGTGTCTGACCAGTATGCAAATACACCATTTAGAATGGGCCTTTTGATTTGTTAAAGGGGAACTAGATTGTGTTCTTTTTTTGATTATCCAAGTCAAATTTTGTGCATATTTCAATTTCTACATTAAATAAAATAATCATTTGGAAGAAAAACGATTTTTGAAAGAAAGAAAAAAAAGTGTTTTCTGATGGGGTTCTCTGCATAAAGTCTGTTTTCACTCTCTGATGTGATTTACATATTTACAAGGCTTCTGCTTCAAGCGCTCTCTGTCACTCTCTGCTAAGAGGCAAGAGCAAAGCAAACAAAAGATATTCAGTAAAACTGGATACAAAAGATTTTCAGATGGCTGGTAATTTATTTTATACATGACAGAATATCAAAACACAGGTGAAGAAATCACAAAAGCGGAAGTGCATTCTGTGGTCATTTTAAAGAGGCCATTTTGCGGGTGAATTATCACATTTTGAATACATTTCACAAGCACTAGCATGAACTGAGTTTTGTGAATAAACTCTTTGTCTTGCACAGAAAAAAATACACGCAAAAATGCCTCAACACCAAATCCTGTTTCAATCTATCACAATTCCAGCAAGAGAGGGCTTCTACGTTCTGATTGGCTGGCCTGAAAACCAATCGCAACCTTTGACACACATAACTTTCCATTACGGTTGAATACTTGTCTGTTTTGTCAATTCATATATTTGTATAAGTCAGTTAATGCAAACACTTCACACAGTTCAGCATGTAGTTAGGAATAAAACAAGACTAAGATTAAGAAACCACTGATGTCATATGTCATATAAGCATTTGATTAGGTAAAAAAAGAGGTTTGTTATTATCGACGAAATCCATGTTTTTCTTTACAAGAGAAATTTTTTACTCACAAAATGTGATGTGATGTTTTGACTCTGCCCCAATATATCTCAGTTGTATTCGTCTGGGTACGAAAGATTTTTATTCCGCCCCAGACAAATCCGCCCTGGAATAAATCAGGAATTTCGCCTCGATTGTTTTCACACCGGCCCACAAAATCGTGATTGTTTTGACAAATATCTCAGTTGTTTTCTCATTTAAATTCGTCTGGGAATACGTTGATTGTTTTGACTCTGTCTCGGAATATCTCAATTTTTTATTCCACTCCATAATATCATGATTCTTTTGGGACCGCCCCACAAAATCGTGTTTGTTTTGACTCTGCCCCAAATTATCTGAGTTGTTTTCTCATTTAAATTTGTCTGGGAATACGTCGATTGTCTCGGAAAATCTCAATTTTTTTTATTCCACTCCAAAATATCTTGATTGTTTTGACACCGGCCCACAATATTGTGATTGTTTTGACTCGGTCTGGAAATATCTTGATTGTATGACTCCGCCCCAAAATATCTCAGTTGTTTTGACTCCGCCTTGGAATATCTCATCAAACGTGCACATAGGTTACGAATGACGCATATAAATTGGGCTTTGCATATTTTTTTAAAGGTTAGGGGTCTTCATAAAAGTATAGGCTTCTAACACAACTTTTCTGTGCAGAAAGAAAGAACTGGATCGGAAAAGATGTTTGTTTGGTTTAATTTGTCCTAGCTGGTGAAATCTGTACTTTTAAATGTATTTTGATTCAGTGGATTTCCATTCTATTTGATTAAATGCTGAAACCAATAATTAATATACAGATGGCACGTCTCAGGCACAGCTATGTTTTTGTGTGAGGCAGTAGGAACTTAGGAGTCTAGCTTTTGCAAATCACTTCACCATCACAAATGCTGTGAGACCCGCTGTTTAAAGGGCAAAGGCTTCAAACCGCACTCGTGCCAAGTACTCTGAGGCTTCCGGTAAATTGCCCTAAACAAGGAGTAAACCTGGCAACAAAACCAACACACTTGGCGGGGACTTGCGAAACTAAATAAGCCATAACTCAGAGTAGCCCGCGCGCAAAGCCATAAAACGCGTCGCGCTGCAGACCCCCAGCGGTTCCGCAGCTGGATGTTTGAACAATCAAGTGCCCCAAACGACGCGCAAAGTGCCCTCACGGTGCCTATCCTTCAGGAGAGTGCATGACAGAACTTGAGGCTGAAGGTTCAAGCGCAATGTTGCGCGGTTGCATTCGTCTGACACGCACTTATAGCACAAATAGCTACCTGCTCCAGTCGCTCCTGCAGAGTTTGGAAAGACCTCGAGAGGTCCCGGGTTTGTCGCAGTGTCCACACGGTAAACACAGCGCTGCACACGGCCAGGGAGAGCGCGAGAACGGCCATCAGGGACCAAACCACGCGCAGTGTGCGGATCCGTCTCCGCTGAAGCATTCGCTGCATGGTTGCGCTCGCGGGTCCTTCACCGTTCTGGAGCTAACACATCAATCATTCTGTCCATATTCCTCGAGCACATCTCCGGTAGATCCCGCGCGCGCGAGCTTCACCCAGAACGTCAGAGCACAAATGCAGCTCCGCTACCACGCGGCGAGACTGACCCCAGCAAATTGAGTCAGTGCTTTGGCATATGGATAACTGCTTATCGCGTGGACTGCATCATGCGCAGATGGCATCGCAATAATCCTTTCATTCTTCTGTTGGCTTCATCATTAGCGGGAAAGAGGGGCTTGGGTTTGATTCGGATCTTCCAGAGCCCCGAGTCTTTGGCATGACTTCCTCCTCTTGGTTTTGACAGGCAGATCATGGAGGTGTCCTTTAAAGCACTTCTGCGTCCTCGTGCACTAGGAAACGCTGCAGGGAAATGAGTCCTGCACAGAAGTGGAAAACAGATTTCCACCCCCTCGTTCCTCCACTACCCTCACCATGCCAAGTGTTCTGCTGCCGAACAATATTTATCTGCGCCCTTCCTCCAATCAACAAGTGCGTTGAACTGCGACTGGTCGAACTGGTTGTTCTTTTAGGATTCTCAGACTAGTGAGATACCATGCGTACTGGAAGTTCACCATGATGTATATCAGGAAAGCTATCCTTTAGCGGAACAAAGATAGACCTTTTTGATTGAAAGCATAGATATGTCCGTTTTTAAAAGGGTCATGAGAAACCAAAAAGCGCTGGATCTGTTGACATACAGGAGCTGATGGAACAATAAAGCTACTAAGAAGGCTTTAGGACTCGAAACGTTGTTGCAATACACACAAAATTCAGAGGAGCTGACATCAGTTTCTTTTTCATGAGCATGAGGATTAAAAGAGATGTTCCGTTCCAGGTCGTACAGCTTGAAAACAACTGTCCTACCTACAATCAGAGCCTATTCTCAAAAAATGGAGCAAGCTTGTGTTTGGAATAACACTTTTTCATCTTTTTTAAGTCCTTTAACCAAATGTGTTTGGAGCTAGACTGTTTTTCATCTGAGCTGAGTGTGTTTTAGATGCACATGCTGTTGTTTACTGTTACTTTCAAACCATCGTTCAGTTACACAAACGTGCAGGTAGTAGCGGATTAAAAAGCGCACATTTATTCAAATGACAATTGTAAAATGTATTTCTTTGAATTGAATGTAAAAAAAGTATTTTAAGAATTGTCACATAAGTGAACATCGACAAACAGTACAAAGAAATAAAAACTCCAGTTTTGGGGAGTTTTACAAAAGTAACAAAAACTCCATGACACTTTAAAAGTAAATTAATGTTTGAAGATGTTGCATTTGGCTAGACAAGCAGATATCTTTTTTTGACTAATTGAATCCTATCAATCCTATTAAACTCTGCATTTATGTGGATTTAAATTTTTTTGCTAATGGATTATTTGTGATAAACTTACATTTATGTTAATTAACATTTATATTAGGCTCAATATCAATCATTTGTGTGAGGTTCTACCGTTAAACTACATTATATTTAATAATAACTCCTGTACCCTTTTTAAAAGAACACACGTGGCACAGATAAGCATTTTGGGTTTGTTTTCACTTTTAATGAGTGCGAAACAGCGCTCCAGTGTCGTAGCGGTCGAAAGTGATATCGCAGGCGCGTATACCAGGAAACTGCTAAAAGTGACTAGGATTAAAATAAGAATATTGTTCTACACCCTTACTCAAAACGGAAGGTAGCTTCGGCAAATAGTTAAAGTCCCAGTGAATGTGACAAAAAAAGAATATTTGATTATTTTTCTCGCTGAAAAATGTAAAAACAAATGTAGAACAGAATTATGCATACAATCTAAAAAACGCTGGGTTATTTTTTTCATGCTCACTGGGTTGAGCATGCTGGGATATTTTTGTTGGTTATGTTTTACGTTTGGTGCATTTTTAACCCAGCCGCTGGGTTACAGTGAAAGTTACAGACCCCGGTTTGATTTGAACCCCGCCATCTTTAAAATCACCACAAGGACCGAGAAGTTGGCATGTGTCACCAAAACAGCAGTTGTTGGAGGTAAAAAGTACGTGCCACTTTTTGTTTTGGAACATGGATGATACCAACCTTTAAATGTAATGTTTGTTCAGGTAAAATTAAATCTATTCACATTACCTTTTAGTTTTATCATTTTATTCCCATTTTTTCAGCTTTTCTCCTTTAATTCAAAATGCACCGGAGAGAGCTTATGAGTGAAGAAATGCACAATTAAAGATGGATATGTTTGCTAACAATAAGGCATGTATAGTTGTATGGCATTTGTTTTTCTGCTTTTAACAGGTTGGAACAAACCTTGGTGAATATCTGCTACAGGCTGAAGTATCTGTCTCCCATTCATCCTCGGTCTCAGAGCAGAGCGCACCCTTTAAGGCTTTGGACACTTACCTTAAACGTTTTTTCATGTATTAGATATTTATTTCCCAAAGCAGTGTGCCCCTGTCTGGTAGCTTTTGCAGACTGTGACCTTGAGTACAACTGCTTTGTGGCCAAAATCTGACCGTACCATTTAAATGTCACAGCAGAGACTCATCATCAGAGGGGCTATTTGAGTTACTGCTGCTTTTCTATCAGCTCGAACCAGTCTGGCCATTCTCCTCTAGCACCAACAAGGCATCTTCTCCCACAGAACTCTGCCACTCACTGGATATTTTTTCTTTTTCTGAACATTCTCTGTAAATCCTAGAGATGGTAATCTGTGAAAATCCCAGTAGAGCAGCAGTTTCTGAAATACTTAGGTCAGCCTGTCTGGCACTAACAGCCATGCCATATTCAAAGTACCTTAAATCACCTTTCTTCCCATTCTTTTTCTGTGTTTGAACTGCAGTAGATCATTATCACCTTATCAAAATGCTTTGAGTTGCTGCTGTGTGATTGGCTGATTAGAAATTTGTGTTAACGACAAGTGTAAACGTGTCCAGTGAGTGTAGTTATACTATATATGTCTAATTCCTTTTAAAATAGTGAATGTGGTTCTTATTTTTTTATTAGAATAAAATAGCTTGGGTTTTTTTTAAGTGATACTAAAGTTGTTTTAACCCAGTGCTGTGTCTGAAAATTTTAACCCAATGTGCTGGATTAAAATAACCCAATACGGCGCTGCGTTTCCAAAATAACCGTTTGAAATAGCCATTTTTTTAGAGTGTACATTAATCATGTGCTATCACCATTCTTAAGTTCACATTATATTTTCTTAAAACTTGGCAAGTCACACATATATGATTCCCCAATATTCGAGGGACCGTAACAGGAAACTTTTTTTGCACATAATATTCCACTGTGCTTTAAGATAAACTTATATCTGACAGGATGGAAAAGGTGTACTGCAGATTAAAGTTCCTCCTATATAAGAACACCTCACCCTCCCAACAGTAGAATACATATACAGTATACACTACCCCGCGTGGACAACAGATGGCGGCATAACTCTACGAAACCACATTCTCATAAATAAATAATATATTATTTAAGGAAGCACAGATATTTGTAGAGATTTTTTTTATTTTGACATTTTCAATAATATTACCAAATCTTAAAAGTGGGGGTCAAACATAGAGGGCTTATTAACGTGTACACAGCCCCTGTCAGTGTTTTTTTATCTGCAGCCACTTCAATGATGCCTTTAATGGTCAATGGTCAGGTCAATGATGTCTTTAATGCTGGCACAGATTCAAACTGGTTGGGTCACCAATTCATCGCTATAGGCAACATTCACTGAACAACTTCACCCTTCATTACAGAAAGTGATACCCGTGAGTTATAGAGCACCATTACACACAGAGGGAAACATTTCAAGCCATTTATTCTTGGAATGCTGATTTTGGCAGAATCATGGCAGATATTAAACTCTATTTTCTGGCGATAAAAGTTCTTGTCAAAGAAAGCTGAGTTGTAGGTAAATGCATGGTAGGAAATATGCTCCAGTGAAAGGAAGAATATAGCCTTGAGATAATTGAAGCATCAAGAGTCGCTATCAACAGAAAAGTCCTAATGTAAATCTACTTTTAAACGAGAGACAAATGCTAGTATATCTCCTGTGCTCTGAAGAAAAAATATGGCTAAGATACATTTTGCTTTTCATTTGGAAATCAAAGTCTCAAAGTTTGCGGCAGGAGATGAAAGGCACAAGGTTTCTTCCCAGTGATTATGTGAGCATCTGCTGGGGTTGGTCCACTGGGTTTTCGTAAATTTTATTCATTTCAAATAAAATGTGATGTGATTTGTATAATGAGGTTGTGAGAAGCTTATCGGAGCTAGCCAAGTTACTGTCTCACCGCAACATTACTAGTGTAGATAAGTACAATCAAGCAACAGACACATTGAGGGTTGTTCAAGCTAAGCCTCCTTCACCTCTTCAAGGTGGACAGCTCACCTAGTACAAAAACATTTGAAATATAGGCAGATATGATAAAAGAAACTCATGGAATTAACATGGTTACCAATTGAATGAATCCCATTGATGACAATTAATGAGTAAAAAGGAACCCACTACCACAATAACGTCCTGAACCCAGGACCGTTTACTTTCACATTGCATCCACCAGTCACTCTAATTAAGTTAATACAACGTAAATACAAGTCCAATTAATTCACAGTGGTGTCGAGATTGCCCAAGATATATGAATCTTTGCATTCTAATTGTTATAAAGCTGCTTATTGATACGGTGTTACTTTCAAATGGAACAAATTTCAAGCATTTTCCTTTAACATCCCATCATTCTCAGCGGTTTCCAAAGTACTACGACTTTACAAATAATCCCATAATAATAATCCCCACCCACACGTTGATTGCTTGAGAAAACTTTGTGTATACCAATATTTGACGTGTCAAATGGAAACTACATACATCCTATCTAACATACAGTTGTATTAACATCGAGATATTGGTTGAATTCCCCAGTGAAATGTTCTGGGAGTCCACCAATTGTTTATCAGTTTATCTAACTGACCGCTCGATGGAGCTGTCGGCTATATGTGAAAGCAAAAGACCCAGTGACGGCGCCCCAACAGATTTAACTGTCGTCACTTTAAATGTTATGTATTAAAACGCAAAAGAAGCGATGTACTTGATCTACAAACAATTAAACAAGTTGAAAATTCCCTGCAACGAATAAAAAAAATGACAGTACTTTTGCAAGTTCTTAAAATAAATGCGCATGCGTATGCGGCTGCACATGCGCACAGCAGAGCGTATACTGGGACCACAAACACCTTTAAACTTGATAAATTGATGATTAGCTGTTCATAATAATTACCAAAACAAATCTAAACGGACTTTTCTAATATTTTTTGTTCGTATTAAAGTGGGGAAAGTCACAGCAAAGACTCATAAATATGACTTTATTGAATACAGAAATACACAATACAGTCAATGTGATAGCTTTTTAAAGTTTTTCCGTTCATCTTTCACAATAAATAAGTAACTGCACTGTACATACATGTAACACAATGTTCCCAATTACAACAAACTAAAATGAGGTATGTGAATGTAGTTCTGTAATAGCATACACATGCTCCTATTGTTGACAAGAATAACAGCCGTTACTAAACATACAAAATACTACATCTGCTCTGAAAAGTTTACACAAAATACAACCGTAAAATGTCGTACAAAATGGCTAAATGCACACACAAACAAATCACCATGGAAAACTAAATTCCCGGAAAAGTAAAACCCAGCCTTGTTTAATGAAGAGTATTTATTAAAATTATGTAGCTTTTCCCTTTTATTACTCGAGCATGCGTTGGGATGTGGTGTATATCTTTGTGTAGACAGTGTAAACAAACACGACTTCATCTTTACAGTATGGCTCTATTCAGAAAAGGAAATGGTTGCAGTTGGTTGAGGTGACTAATGCTTGATAGTAAATAAATATACAAAATTACAAACTCAAGCTTCCAATTATTTGCATTCAGCTACTTCATTGTAAACATTGAAAGAATTCACCTTCCTTACATTGAAACCACTGAATGTTCACAAAGAATACAAAATAAATACATGCTAATTTTATGATAAATGTCCTTTCATATTTAGCTTCAGGTGCAAGGGACCACTGTATACACTACATTGCTTAAAGTATTTATTCACCCACTCAAATAAAGGAACAGAGATTAGAGTTGTGATATTTGTTGTCTGCTAAATATTTCACACTCATGTTTGACGAGTGTGGAATATTTGACTTTTCACACTCCAGTTTTGTGATAAAGAGCTTGAACGGCTACACAGTCCTCGCTTCAAACACATTGAACATCTTTGGGATTAATTTAAGTAAAGACTGTGATCCAGGCTTTCAAAACCACCACAAGTTTTTTTTGGCCTAGCTTCTGGTAGAATAGTAAAACATTCTCATAAACACACTCATAGACCTTGGGAAGTCTTCCGAAAAGAGTTGAAGTTGTTATAGCTGCAAAAGAAGGGTTGACTTATAAAATCTTACGGACTCTGAATAGAACCTCATTTCAATTATAAAAGCAGATGAGTGAATACTTTTTGCAAGACTGTGTTTATGCACACAGCACAATTCTTATCATGTTTCCATCATGAAATAATCAAATAAATTCTTTCAAATCTTAAATTTAAAAAAGAAAAGATAAAATGATGAAAGAAAACATACTGACTGTCTTTGCAAATTATATTTTTAGAATAATTATATTATAAGTGGTCTGAAATGTTGCATCTTGATTTCTTCTTGGATGCTATGAAGATGTAGAAAAATATTTCAACACCAAGTGATTGAACACCTTTCCATCTCACTCCAATCCCCACCATTTCCAGCTCTGGTTGTGCATAGTTCTGAAGCATCGCTTGTGTAAGATTCATTATAAACTAAGCCTAAATATGTATATTTTTTTAAATGTAACAGTTTCCTCTGTAAACTTTTCATTTCCTATTATTAAATGTGTGTAAAATGAAAGGGCCATAGCCTTTTATATGTGTACAGTACATGGTTCAAAGTAAGGGAAAGGGTTACCATGGATCTTTGGTTTGGCAAGACATCACAAATAAAATTTCCTTAAAGTATCTATAACATCACATAGAATTGCATAAGTGATTTTGAGGGAAATTACATAAGCAGCGTCTGCTGGTGACTATTCTTGTCTCACATGTGTACAAATTACAGTTCACCCAAAACTGAAAAATCTTCTGTGACACTGTTTGTCTGTAAAATCTTGAAAATTGATTTACACTGACAGCCTCAGCAGCCCATCCTTCAGCAACACATTTGGTCCGAGCCTGGATTTTTCTGGCAAAGAAAAAAGTCTGGCAGATGTGGCGTTGGTTTTAATGGGGCACACAAGACATGGAAATTGGGCCAGTGATGGCTACGTATATATCTGTCTGGGGTCTAGGCTAAGTAATGTTTTGCAGGTCTTTCAAAACATCTTCATACCTTTGTGTGGAAATGTTATTAAATTTTTTTTTAAATTTGTTGGGTTTTCCAGAATAAATAGCAAACAATCATATTGTAACAGATGTTGAAGTCGTAACAGTCTAGTTCCACAGCGTTTTAGTGTATCGATACAAAAGTTGCAGTATATTATTATTGCCACGAATATTGCCTGCAAGGAGCCCCCTAATGATCAGGAGAAATGAAGAGTGCGTTTTGTGTCTCCATTTTAATCCTAAAATGATATCATTAGTCTAGATATGTATGGAGCTTCACAATGAATCGAACCAAGTCTAATTTAGCCACTTTTGATTTTGTGAAAAAAAAATGCTGCTATTTGAAAATGCATTAACATTACAAAAATTATGCGTTAATAATTCCAGGGGCCAGCAGCAGCCCCTGTCTTAAATGTATTCCCTGTTGACCACAGTGTGAAACACAAATGTAGGAAAACCACTTTTATAATCCACCAGAGATGGCAGTAGACATCTGGGCTAACTGCAACTTGACCTTGGGATTTCCTATCAATTTCAATAATGACAACTGTTTTATCTGAAAAATGACAACAGCATCCAGAGGAAATGGATATTTTAGTATTTTCTCATGAAAAAAAAGTTTGCAGAGACTGTGGCTAAAGTATAAATAAATAAAATCTGTATTTTATTTAGTTTTGAACATAGAAGTTTTTCATTTTGAATGTCATATTTCAAATTAAACTATACATTATTATTTTTATGCTTATGGTTAAAATTAATGGTTGAAAGCAGGCTGAATGGTCGGTCCCAAACATTTTCACCTCATTCAATCCGACATTTTCACCTCATTCAAAAGAGATTTGGACACCTCTACTGTAGGCCATTTGCATATTTCATGCATCATAAGACTGAAAGAGGCTATGGTGGAAAGAAACGGAAATATCATGAAGAAAATCAAGAAAAAGTATGTCCTTTTGTGTAAGTGGGGAAAAGGAACTGACCAATAATGTAATGTGTTTAACATTATTTTCTATACTGGTGATGTAGCTTTCAATAAAACCGCTTGTGAGATTCAGTATTTATTTTCAGCCCAATTTTCCGTATCCTGTCTTGCTCAAAAGCCATCACATGGGAGAGTAAATGCTTTGCTGAGTAAAACACCCCAATTTACAACATAAATGATTAAATATCTTGACATTAGTTCCAGGTTTGATATTAATGTCATGGTTTTTTACCTCTACTTCGGTTTCATCCCACCAGAGCCTCTCTTGCATTCTTAAAATGGCAGCCGCGTGAAATAGGCCAATAGTTCAGTTTCCTAGTCTGAATGCTGAACATGTGTATTTACTTTAATTGTATACATTTGCGTTCTAATGAAGTGTTTTGAGATCAAGTTTTAGATTTAGCCAGTATTACCATTTCTCTGATCATCTGCACGTGTGCATTCCCAGCTGAGGGAATCGTTGGACTACGTGATCGAATGGAACTTAAAAGGTGTCACTGAAGTAAATAAAGTCAAAATTTTCTTTTTTGGGTGAACAAGATTCAAATGATGAGATGAGCACGGTTACTCTTAAACTGTTTTCCTGTGCTTATCTGTTACCCGTGTAAGGAGAGGGAAACTTTCAATTTTAAAGTTCCCCCTGCGCCAGCTGCTGAAGAGCTTTACCCTCACAGCGCAGGCAGTGATAGCCCAACTCAGAGGTCACATCCCAGCATCCCTGCTTCAGGTAGAACTCCACAGACGACTTGTTCCAGTCCAGCACCGTGAGGTTCAGCTGTGTGCAGCCAGCAGCCAGCCCGAGCTGAGAGCAGGGGATTGAAACTCATAAAACGGCACAGATTTGATTTGTTATATACAGCTATTGTCTAGAATTACCAAACTCAACCCACCTGCGAAACCTTGGCCATCAGAGCCTTGCCTATCCCTTTTCCTGGAAATACAGCCATCAGTCAAATGAACGTAAACTTGATATCAAGTTACTGTTTTATTACCTCTGAACTCTGGCATCACATAGAGATCCTCCATGTACACCCCTCGACCTTTCCATGAGCTGTACGAGTAGAAGTACAGCGAGTACCCAACCTTAGTGTGACCTGTGAACAGACAACCAGACGGAGTGTAAAGCATTTCGACCATTTAATAGCACAACTTGCATGATACATACTGCACTATGAATGTGCCATTACACTGCAACAAATAATTTAGAAACTGGTTCTGCAGAAATAATTTGCTTAGTATGTGTCATGCTCCACTCCCAATGGCAATAGTGTGAAATGAACCCAAATGCAAGGTGGATCTGCAAAATGAAATAAAACTTACACAAGTATCAAAGCCAATACACACAGATCCGAATTTTCGTGCGACACACATCGAAAACCACGGGTGCAGAAACCAACGGGACATCAGACATCTGTCCGAATGAAGGCTACCAACGAAAAATATTTTGCCATATCGAATCCAGCTGGCTCTTTTGATGACATGAGTAGGAAAAAAAGAGCTGCTCTGTGGCACTCATCTGACATTTTCATAGCGACTTCATACAGGTAACAGGAAAGAAATGGTGCACCACAAATCCTCTCTTTTCTCCATATCTTTCCTGTGATCAGCGACCAACAATATAAACCGCTCAACATCCATGATTTTTTGTCTGTGTTCTTCGATTCTCTGTCGTCGTCTTCTTCTTTGCTGTTTCCCCGTGTGGCGCAGAGTGCATCTGATGTACCACAAACGACATCTTTAGGTAGGTAGTGTCATTGCATCAATAATTCTTCAACTCAGACATGGAGCACCCATTTTGTCCATTTTGATGGATTTGAGTTAAAAAATGTGTTTATCTAAATTAATCAAAATGTTCTAAACTTTCATAAAGCATATCAGTCATACAAACATGAAAAATTTAAATCCATTAATTCATGTTCCAATTCATTTTTTGGGGGTCACGGGGGTCTGTCGGCACACATTGGACAGGTTTTGTGGAAACCCACGCAAGCACTGGGAGAACATGCAAACTTTCTCCAGGAGGGTCACCGGCAAGCCTCGAACCGGCAACCTTCTAACTGGAAGGCCAAAGTGCTAGCCACTATGCCACCCAAATTCAAATCCAGATTTTAATATTTAAATATTTATTAAAAAAAAAAAAGTAATTTTTCCCCAAAATGCGATAACTCCATGGCAATTTTTTTAACAAAATGCTATAAATCCAAGGCATCAATATAAATGTTTTTTTTTTTTTTTTATTTAATGAAACCATTCAAAATATGATAACATATGACAACGATATTTAATCAAGTGGCTGTTTCCAGAATAGATTGGATCAGAAGAGACCGGATTAATCGTTATTTATAAAGATATGTTTATTGTTATTATTCATTTGCTCACCATCTCTGGACTTGAGGTGCTCTGGCACTTCAGCAATTATTCCATGGAAAAAGGGGTTTTTGGAAAATCCATCCTGCTCCAGGTCTAAGTGACAAAGAATGAGTTATTATGAAGCAATTAACTTATTCTGAGCATTTCACTAGCACAATAAATCAAGCAGGTCTACCTCTCTGTGTGATCTTGATCTGATCGGAAACCTTTTCATGCTCTGCCAGCTCCTAATGTAAAGAAAAGAGTCACCGTATATAGCTGATTGACTCTTAACCGTCAGGGTTTTTCAGGAAGCACAAGCATGGATGGGATGGAAGCATGGTTAAAGTGGTCAGGAAATGAGAAATCACATTTCTATGTCTCATCCTTCCTTTGAAAAACCCGCGATTAGTGCTAACACACATGGTTTAGTCATTGTAAACACAACAAAATTCCACCTCAATACTCAACACTGTCTCTGTGCCTAAGAGCATTCATCATAATAACCAGAGGGATGATAATTTTACTTATGAATAAATGAACCTTTGATTTTTTTCCATAACTATGTTTTTCACTTGGAAAAAGACTCCAGTGCCACAGCTTTCAGTAGAATAATTGTGAAAAATGCATGTCACAACATGTCCAACCGTCTATAAGAGTATTTAAAAAAAACTATCATAGTTATTTGTCAGAAAACATTTATTTATTATACATTTATTTGTATTTGTTAAACAAATTCCTGCACCTGAAAACAGATTATGATCTTTGGTTTCATTCTGTAGAGTACAAGATTCTACCTCACAGTTTTCACACTTATCGCGAGTTTTCACTTTTTGGAACGTAAACTTGGCTGGCACAAATGGATTGCAGGTGCGCGCGCGCACACACAGCCTTGTAGAGTGTCCTGCGTTTACACTTTGACAACACATAAAAATGCACATATCATAGGAGTAGTATCATTTTTTCCTTGCAGATTTGAAACTGTGACTTTTTTTGAAACTGTGACCGCAGTAAACCTTGAAACTGGTTACTGTCCCATACCTAGTCCAGACATAAATGTCCGGCGTACTGTCCACTATACCACAGGTCTGGTAGTATTTTGCATCTTTATTTCAAATGACAAGCACAATCAAACCAACAGCGACCCGAATATCATTGAAAACATGATTTTTACAGCTTGGGTTATGAAAATTATCCTTAATAAACTGGATGTGACAAGTACTACTGGATGTGACAAACTGTGAAAACTAATTCTATATTTTGCTTTCCTTGTCTCCTTTTAAAACACCAGGACCAAACCCAGATTGGACTCAGACGAGGTATGACTAATTAAAAAGGTAAAATAGTACTCTTTGTGTTTTTAAATAAACAAATGTGAATGTAATAGTGAAAGCACCAGCCGCCACTGATGGAGATTGTCATTAATTTGTAATTATTTCCATTGTCATGAGCAAGATGACTGATAACGTCTAAATCAATTCGATGACAGCTGATTGTAGCCATAGCGTCGAATCTAATGCTTGGAATTACTGTCATTCTTTCACCTATTACAGTGGCGTGACGTCATTACGCTTCCCCGAGCGCACGTTTCAGGTGAAGTGACTCGTTTGATTGCAGATCGATTATAAAGATGAAGTTCACGTGGCTCAATGACCGCGTGGTGTCTGGTTACAAGGAACCGATTTAATATGGCGTTACGTAACACGGTACACTCATATACAGTTTCGCATATTACGCGTTATAAACAACAGAAGTGTTATTGAAAGACTACGCACACGGTGGTGACGCAGGTGATACGATTAAATATTTCAAAGGGTCCTAAAATAGCCAGAAATGGAGGCACTTCTCTTACAGTATGACACGCGGGGGGCGCATGGACTCACCAGGGTCATCCGGTAGATTTCCTTACAGTCCTCGAGCGTGGCGGCCCGGATTGTGAAATCCATCCCGCGGTCAGCAATAATTACACTATGCTCAATTAAAATGTTGGGTATTTGTTAAAATACGGAAGAGATGTGTTTGTGTTGGCCTGAATCAAACAGCTGTAAAGCTAAGGAAACATCGCCATCTGTCGGTTAAAACGTGATAATACAGCAATCTCATTGGAGCATTTAGTTAATAAAATAAAACAAGTTCAATTAAGTAAATAACCTCTCATCAAGACGGCCTTAAATAAAAAGCAAAGTAATCTTGTCTTTGATAAATTGTTAGCTTTGCTGGTGTAAACCTTTTCAGCTCTTCCTTTAGTTACAGCTTTATTTAGTATCTCACTGAAGCAGATTCCTAGTAATCTAGAAATCTCTACAATAAACATGATTCTGAATTAGTCATTTTTCACCACACGCCGTCATAACAAGTCAGTTCTATAGTCACTTTTTCTGTTATTTAATCTGCACAAATAAAGGATTCTTGACACGAATGTAACAGACTTATTGACTGATCAGATTGATTAACTTATCTGCATTATTTTTTTTTTCCAATAATTAAAAAAAAAATCGAAACCATGCACAAATTTGAGAAGTATCTAGATTTCATGGTCTTTGCCATTCACCTCTTCTATGTGTTTCCCTTGGCGGCTTTTCTCTTTAGGGCTTTTCGCACTGCACTTAACCCTTGATTATTAACAGCACTCTTAACCTCGGTTAAAGAGGCATTTCACACCTGTAATGTGAAAGTGGTGTTTTACCCAGAATTCTGAAACCCTAATTCGGACCAGGGTTAGCACCACAATTGCAATGTTAACATTGCACTGCAAAGTTTGTTCAGTGTGAAACGCAGCAGTGTTTGATTGTTGCTGCTAAACACTTTGCAACAGACAACTAATCAGAAATCAGAGAGGAAATTTGGAATCTCCCGACACTACCGTTCGCTGCCCAATACACACAGGTTGGGCTTTCACCGCTCTCATGCAGCGGTATACACAGTGCGTTTGGTACAACTGCAAAACATTCCCCCTCTCAAACAATTCTGCCCTTCTGTGCTTTGAACACACACACTCACCGATATTGTGGTATATAAAAAATTAATGTCATTAAAAAAAAGGGTGTACCGCCCAGCCCTAGGGGAAGGATGCAGAAAGTTGTCTCAGAGATGTGAGGAAATGTGTTTCAACTGTGAGGAATTGGTAGACCAGACGCGCTGTTCTAGTGGCAGATCAAGAAAAATATCAGATAAGCAGAGGCAATGGAAAGTAAGAACAGTCACAGTCAACCCACAGACCAGCTTGACTGACTACATCATCTAACGCAGCAATGCGAAAAAGCCTGTTTTCAGCACATGGTTCTGTCACAAATGGTGTCACCTGAGACATGCTAAAGCACATTTTGACAAGGCAGCTTCATTTTAGGTGAATAAGGTGCTGTGGGCGGATGAAATTAAAACAAACTAATGACTAAAAGTGTTAAAACTAGGGGTGAAAAAACAAAACGGCGTTCCATCATGCTGTGGGGACATGATACTGAGTTCATTTTTATGATACATGATACTGAGTTCTATTATTTTTATTTATAAATATATGCCTTTTTTGTTTAAATAAGTCTTGCACAATTTTCACAAATCCTATAAACATAATTTCACTCATGAAACATCACTTTGTCTCCAATATGATAAATTTACCTGAGCTTTCTTATCCAGACAACAATTAATCTATAAAGAAAAACTTTTGCCTCACTGTATGTTCTGCCTTTCTAGCCGAAAGCAAACCTTTGTACTTTACCTAATTAATTTGCCATTTAAAATGTAGCAGATATTTTAGATGAATATTGCCATTAAGAGTGTGGTTCAGTCTTTATATATAAACACATTTATACCTGATGCATTGTGAGTTTATAGATGTGATTCGTGGGGTCAAAAATATGCTAATAATGATTCCTTTCATGTGAAGCTAGCTTGTGAGATCTTATGTAACGTTGTGGTTTTAGCTCAGTAACAAAACAGACCTACAATCAATAGAAGCACACATTTCGCCCCATAAAGTGGCTTTTTTCTGGGTCATGAGGTGTAAACTGTATTTTCAGAGATTGCAGCGCATGCTAAATATAGATTGGTTGGCTGAGAGACAGGGTGGGGATGCTTTCATTTGAACAGTTATATTGAGATTTCGCCCTCAGAAGCTGGCTTTGTGCCATTCCAAACAGCTCCACGTCTAACGGTCGCTGCTGCCTGAACCGTTGTCTGGGGCTGACTAATACATTAACGCAAGCGAAGGAAAAAAATACCTCCGTGTTCCATCAGCTGCAGATGACGTAAAGATCATCCAACAGAGAGCGTTTGAGGTTAAAACACAAACAGATCGTTGGGTTCTGTATCCTTGGGGAGCTGAATAGGCACCAAACAGATTAGGTTGGAAAAAAAGAAGCTGTTTCCTGTCGGATCTGCTGCATAACAGATTCTAAATGCTAGTGGAGGCTTGTTGCTGCTTTTTTTAATCATATAAAAGGATAAAATATCATCTTTTGGTTATTCTTATGCTTCAATTCCTGTGATCTATACAGAGAGAAATTTGGTACATTAAATACATTTTGATAGCATTTGACATTTTAAAGATAGTCTTGATGTGACTTAAGCTAATCTTAAGCTTTTTTTTAAGAAAAATGTATTAGCTCGCTAACTCTTGTGCTAGGCTAAGTTCCATTTCCTCCCAATTTACGGCCCCACCCCTAGTGTCGCAATCTTCTTGTTTAGGAAACTTGGGCTTCTAGTTTTATTAACTTTATTGCTTCTCTAAATGTTTATCTGTTGTTTTAGGGCCTGTCCACATGTACCTATTAATTTTGAAACCAGGTATTTTTTGCGCAGTTACGCTGTCTGTCCACACGTAACTGGAGCATGTAACGGTGCATTTTTGAAATTGTGGTCCGGGGTGATTCATATTTAAAAACACTCGGGGTTCCGTGTGGACAGGGAAACCAGAGTTTTTGTGTTCGGGGTGTGGAGTTCGTCATTGACCGTCACTGCAGTAAGCGTAATAGCAGCGGCACTATGTTTCTGTTTATTCTGCTATTGTGGCTCACAAGATACAATGCGTATGTCTGCAATTTCATCATCGAGCAGATTTGCAAACGCAATACTAAATACTCATTTTAAAAAGCACAAATCAAATAGGTAGATTTAAGAGGTTTTTGAGTGTTGTGTGGAATTGTTTTGTACACAGTCTCAGAAAAAAAAACACATGCCCTAGGTTAATTAATTAGGTTAACAAATTTAACTGTAGATTTGAAAAAGAAAATGGTAATTTCTAGAAGATCTCTACCTAAAAATTAAACTCATAACATGACCTAATCATTCTGACACTAAGGGTCAGGGGGAAGTGAGAGATTTTTAACTTTTAAGAAAAGAAATGGGAGTGGCACGGCAGCTAGCAGGTTTCAGGTTCGAGGGCTCGTCTGTGATCTTCCTGGGAGGAGTTTGCATGTTCTCACTGTGCTTGCAAGGGTTTCCTCCGGGTACTCCGGTTTCCCCCATAATCCAAAAACACGTGGCTAGGTTAATTGAATAATGTATGTTCCCCTTAGTGTTGAAGGTGTGTGTTGCCCTGTCCAAGGTTTACCCCCGCCTCTCACTCAAAGTGCACCAACAGACCCCCGTGACCCAGAAAGGGAACAAACAGGTGAAAATATGAATGAAAAAAAGAAATATGTTTAAAGTACAGATTTAAGTACAGTTTCAAAACTCATCAATTTGTAACCAGCATTAAATAAATACCAACCCTCTTGCGTGCCACCAACGAACCTAGTCTTTTACACATTCTCACACCCATTTACATCGTTTTACTTTTCATTGAATACTGGCTTTTTTTGGTATAGCCTTTATAGCTTGATTCCCATTATTGCATCTAAAAATACTAGATTGTTTGCTACATCCATCATCATTTATGCGGCTCTGCCGCCATTGCCTATAATAGGATTTCAAATGATGAGTGATGTATTTGGACATATGGCGCATCTTTGGATGCTGCTATTGTCCTGCTTTGCCCTTCAGTCAACTCCCATTATTGTCAAACTGTAGGCAATTTAAGAAGTAGAGCACAACCTACATAAGGAATTTGCAGCTGCTTCAAAATTACCCATCTGTATAAATGTAGGCTGAATAATAAATTTGTTTGCTTCCTTTAAAAAATGGCATTCCTAAAATGAACCTGCAGTGCAGATTGATACCAAGACTGGAAAAAGTAATACAATGTTTTAAGAGCTGCGAACTGAACCACTCCGCTTGTGTCTGCAATGTCAAGGTTAGCTCTGACGTAAAAGAACAACTAGCAACATGAAAGCAATGAACTTTTTTTCCTTTTACACAACATGGTGCCATGGTATAGCCTCATTAGTGCCAATCCAGCGCCAAGAACCATTATATAACTGACATTTATATTGTAACTTCAGAGCTTAGAAAACGCATGCAATCATGGAAAAACGGCACCCCAGACGTCACAACCAGTAGCCGAAAATGTTTATGCACACCTCATAAAGATCACCAGATTGAAGAACAGGCACAGGGGATGGAGGAACGGTTCTGCAGAACCTGACGCGTCAGTGACATATAATATGCTTTTATTACAGCACATCTGCAACAGTCATTGCAAACTACACTAATGTTTAATGTGAACAGATGTAAATAACAGTACACCCACAGTAAAAGGGGAGGCCTGCTCATACCTTACATTCTATACAATGCATTTTCCTTCTGATCCTTTGCGGGACAGGAAACCGCTGTCCTTTCCTGTTTAGTCTATGTTATGTTGACATTCTTGTCCTGTTATTACACTATCTTTTTTGGTAGCTTTCATCACTCTTAATGTTGCATGATGGAACTGCAACCCATTAAAGAAAATAAAATGGAATCAAATATAATATCGAGACAAAGTTGTGCTCATAAGTTTACACATCCTGGCAAATTCTCTGTATTCTCGGCCATTTTTCAGTACTCAAAGATAAAAGTCCCAGATAACTTCAGCTGAAATACAGGACTTTCTGAAGTCTTTCTGTTTCAAGGAGCACAATAAACACTTGAAGAAAAATTTGGTTAAGTTGCCAGAAGAAAGCCATTACTGCACAAATGCCACAAAGTAGCCCACTTCCAAAAAGCCAAATAGCCCAGATACTAGTCAGTATACTTCTGGAACAAAGTTATTTGGAGCGGTGACACCAAAATCGAACTTTTTGGCCACAACCATAAACGCTTTGGAGAGGAGTCATCAAGGCCTGTGATGAACAGAACCCCACTGTGAAACACGGGTCACTGATGTTTTGGGGATTTATGGGCTCCAAAAGCCATAACAATTAAAAAATAAATAAATAATAACGATCCAAATCACAAGGCCATGTCCACTCGCCATAGGAGACCTGAACAAAGAGGTTCTGGAGACTCAAAATCAACGAAACACTCTGGGGAGAACTAAAAAGTGAAGTTCATACAAAAGATAACAAGAGTTGGAGGCTCTTTGCCAAGTAGAATGGGCTGCTTTACCAACAGAGAAGATAAAGAACCTCATGGACAACTACCTCAATACAAACCAGGCTGTCATTGATGTTAAAGTGGGAATACAAAATATTAAGAGTGTAAACGTTTGATCAGCGTCAGTTGGAAACTGCTGTAACACAGCTGTTTGACAAA
Source organism: Danionella cerebrum (assembly GCA_007224835.1). Taxonomy (NCBI): domain Eukaryota; kingdom Metazoa; phylum Chordata; class Actinopteri; order Cypriniformes; family Danionidae; genus Danionella; species Danionella cerebrum. The sequence continues at coordinate 131,257 of SRMA01025468.1, read as the reverse complement.
AAATGGCTCCACCCAACCACCAACTATGAGTGGGAAAAAATTTCAGACATTCATATTGACTGAAAATTAGCCAAGATTTCTAAAACTTTACAAGAGTATGTAAGCTTAGGAGCGCAACTGTAAATGCTGTAAAAACTGCTGTTTGTTTCACCTTTAACTTTAGATAAAGCTTCATTTTTTTACGTCTTTTCTTAGGATTCTTGTTGCTCTTTGGACCATAGCTAGAGTATATAAATAGCCTTTTCAGTCCATGGGGAATGAACCAAACTTTTATCTATTAAGTAAGTGATTATATTGTTTTATTTTCACTTACAGTTTAATTTAAGCATGTTACTTAAACCCAAGACAATGAGGTGGAGCTCTGATACCATGGCTCCTCCCACTCTGCTCTTAAGCTGCATTGCATTTACCCTAATGGGCTAAATATTATTTTAGAGTCTGAAAGAGATGAAAATCCTGAAAACTGAACAATTCGTTTAGTGACGAATGCCACTAAACATAAATGTGTGCCAAATAATCTCAATTATCTAAAGTGCTTCTAAATGGAGAAAGTGCTTGATCATTGGAAAACCCCTAAAAGTTTTAGAACTCAAAATGTTTTCCTTCTTTAATGAAACAGCTTTTTTGGTAAAGCTCTGAAGGAAAAACAGTGTAACTGCGATACAGTTCTTCCACATTTGCAAGGAATACAGATGATGGGCTCATTGCGGGAGTCACTCACTTGTTTATCAACAAAACTGTTTAAAAAACTGCCTAAAAAAACTAATACAAAGAAATCTTCCTTAATGACGAACTGAATCAGCGGTAGCATTTCTCAGCTTGCAACAACATGATTCAGACATACTTGCTAAACAGTTGGCATCGACAGATCTTTAGGAGCAGATCTCGACAGTAGAGACTCGCAACTGCATAAAAATCACGATTTAAACTTTATACTTTTATGTTAATTTGTTTAGATTTTTATTCAGAGTACGTTCTTGTGCGCATAATTTTTATATGTAAACCAACCAGAGCTGATGCAGCGCATCAGCAATCTGTTTTTTGGTTTTGATGTGGGTTAGTTTTCATGCTTGTTTTTAAGACAATTTATTACAGTTTTGTTTCTCAAGCAGTAAGTACGACTGTGTAAGGTATGCTACTAACTTGAGTTGGGGCTAAGTTGAGGTTAGTCAATCTTAATTTATGTTATTTATTGTTATGCTTTATGTCTTTTAAACAGAACTACAGTTTTGTTATTTCAAGCTTGTTTTGAAAAAGGAAAAACAGTTGCCAAAGTCGCAAATAAAAATCATTCCAAAAAATGAAAAAATAAAAATAATATTATTATTTGCTCCATATTGCTACACTGGTCACTGTTTGACTCTTTTCAGATCGTTTCCATTTGAGCACACACCAAATATTCATAGCAGTTGGCCAATCAGAGCAAGAGATTCAGTGTAACGAAAAAGACTGCTCATAATATTTCTATTTTTTCACATCACAAGTGTGTTGTCCAGGGTGCTGTATAACCCCTACACAGTATGTCCAGTGCAAAGGGCATGTAGATTAAAACTCACATATATAAGATTAGGATAAAAAAAAGAGATAAAAGTTAAAATAAAAGAGTTAAAAGTTAAAAGGAAGCCATTGGTCATCATAAACAAGATAAATATAATAAACCCATATACCCTTACCTATAACCCAATTTAAAAGTGAGGTTTCCATTAGAAGACTGTTTAGATCCAAGTTATCCTAAACTTTGATTTACAGTATTTGTATTTTTATTTTATTTCTTTACTTGGTGAACAAGTTTATATTCGAAATGTTTTAAACCATGTGCGTGATTTATGTATGAAAAAAAAGGAAATGAGCTCACGATAAAACTGATGCAATTGAGATGCAATAGACAGGAGAAGAACTGAACCTCATGGAGCACCAATGTCCTTCTTTGCCATATTAGGAGAAGAATAACTGTTTGTCATCACTGCCATATCTGAGTGAGGAAACAGACTAAGTAAACTTTGGCCGTCAGCGTCCAGACTCAGTAGCCGTTAGTCATGTGGCATTACAGAAAGCCAAGTTCCTCAAACTCAACAGCACAGGCCTTCCTTTCAGTTAGACATTAACTTTTTCAGTCAAACATTGAGCCTTTTATTTGTTTCCTCGCCTAATATATGCGCAAAGCTTTGTATGTAAAACACATTGCTATGATTGACAACTGTTGTCCGTGCTAAACCGGGCTTCAGGCAATGTTCCTGAGCAGAAATAGCTGTTCTTCAGGGTGTGTATGCAGCCCAAACATACAAGGGGATTTTCTAGCATATGTGTTATTTACACAGTTTGAAAAATGTGAGTGGAGGCTGCACTCATGATATGTGCACACACCGCCCGTGCAACAAGAGGGGACTAGTTTGGATGTCATGAGGGCTGCATTGTTTCAACCTTTGCTGTTCCTTCCAAAATGTGTTTTTTATATTACGTAAAATTTCCAGTGTCCAGTAAAATGGTAGAGGAAACATTTTTTTAATACATCAGAAAAAGGCAAAGAATCTCACATCAGTTTTTAGGACACCCCCATCAACGACCACTTGATATGCTTGCCACTGAAGCTTCGCACTCAGTTCACCTGGATGCAGGCGTAGCAACTTGGGAACGTTGGACATGATGTATGAAGGCCTTTTTTAGGCAATTTTTTTGGAACAAACTTGCGACAGTAACATATTTAGCTCATATTTTCCATCTAAAAACGTAAAAGTGTGAAACAAAGCCAAAAAAAAACTTTTAGTAGAAACAACCTTTAAATTAAATGCATTTACTATATTTATGTGTGCTTTGCATGACTTGGTTTTCTGCTCAGCCTCTCAGAAAAAGGTACAAACAGCTTTGTCACTGTGGCGGTTGATTCGAAGACGTACCCTCATCCCAATGTACATGGTCATTTGTAAATGTACATAGGGTAACATAAGAAATATTTAATGTAGAATGTTGTATCATTTTCAAATACATTTAAGTACATACAGTGGTACCCCAAGAAATGTTCGAGATCCGAACGCCTAGAACGGATTAGTTTCGCATCCCGGGGTACCACTGTGCTTATATTTATGAGGTACCAAAATACCTTTTTATGAGCAAAAACTACATTTTTATATGGTTTCAGCTTATAAAACAAATGTTAAATCAATACAATTTAACAAAATGTATTTCACAAGCAATTTAACGGTTAAAACTTTTGCTAAGAAAAGACTACATTAAACTGCTCACATGCCTATGGATTTACTCTTCAAAAACAACCAACGAATCTGGCCTCATGATGAATATCCAGATTCTACCCCTCCTTTTGCCCAAACGTGAGCTGGAAAGACCCTCTGCAAACCTTATAAATAAGCAGGGAAGCATCAATATGTTTGCTTGCAAATGACAACATTTCATTAGTGTGTCCTGACAATTTTTTCTAATCTCCACCTAGACTGTTCAAGCTACAGTAACCCAACTTTGGCAAGACATCCAAACTGGTCTGACTGGAGTTGCTATATCTTTTCAAACATGGAGTCATACTTTGGAAAACTGTGACTGCAACTGAGAACCTCATCGTAACTGAAAACTGACCGCCCATGTGGAGGTCAGCAGTCTGTGCAAGGGCATACCAAGCCCTGTGCACAAGTAATTGAACCCCAGGCTCTAAAAGGGGTTCAAGATTTACCATTGCCTCATAATGGCCGGTGCAAATAAACAAGGAAAAGGGAAAAAAATATCTCCAAGAAGAAACATCATAAAGACATCATTGACAGCTCCCTAGCAACCAAAATTTCTGAAATCTATCTCACATTTATTTTGCTCATATTGACATTGGGAACATTATTTTATGTCACTAACCCCTCCATAGCAACCAGACAGTTTACTGCAGCCACCCATTTAACCTATCTCTATCTCAGCTTTGAGACACTGGGGTTGGTTTACTCATAGTGATATGATGAGTAAAATAACATGCTACTGACACCTTCAAAGCAACTACTAAACCTATTACCCTAGCAACCAAATCAGATCTATAGTTCAGCTTTAGAAAATGGCAGTAACATAGTACTTGGTATATATCACTCATAGTGAGAAGGGAAGATTTTAATTACATCATTGATTTTTCCCTAACAACCAAATTGTTACCATAGCAATTGATTTAACTTAGCAATCTGAAACTCGTAAATCATTAATATAGAATCTCCTCTGATTACCCAGTCATAAAACAGCAAGTTTCTAAACACAAATCATGTTGTAGATTCTACATAGTTGGACTCAGATTATGAAATAATGCTGTTTATGGCATGCTCACCTGTTTCTAAAATTAGCAATGGTGCTTAGTCAGTGGAGGCATGTGCTGTGATCTGCCATAGCAAAGTCCAGCACTAATAAATGATTTATAACTCAATAAAACATTATTGAACTCGTTATGATTAAGCACTTGAGGAATGTGTCGAAGCAAGTTTATTAACATTTACCTACGGCTCAAACATTCACTCAAAATGATGTATGCAAATAAAGTAAAACGTTTCAACTCAAGCATAGCAAACCAAACAATCACTCACCCCAGGCGTCATCCATCAGTTCACTGATACCCTTAAATCACTCCGGGAAAAAACATCTGTGAAATGCTACATCCTCCTCCTCTAAGAAAACAATCTATCATTAGCTCAATTGTGTTCAGCCCTCAGGATGCACCATTATGCAACAGTAAAAACTACCAATATTAGTGATATTTAAAAAATAAACATAATAATGAACTACGCATATTTTCGGAAAGTACATATTTCCCCGAAAAGGGATTTTCTTCTAAAATGTAAAGCTGAAATGTTAACCATTGAAATTGTAAACACCCTGGTTTGGATGGTATTGTCTTGTTTTAAAAAACATTAAATGCCATTTTTTTTACAAGTTGTTAAAGCTCCGTGCAAAATTACTCGTTTTGGAGTTTTTTTTTACTTGATCCCATACTGTCTACATCTTACCACTCCGTCCTTAGAGAGTAGGGCTTATAAAAAGGACTTTCAGTACTGATATTAAGTGAAGTTTATCAAACTAGATCCAGGAGGCATAAACAACATTTAATCAATCTCACCTGCTACTTCTCTTGCCTCTACTATTCCGAAGGAGAGCATGCCCTGTACGCTTATAATCCTTGCCAAATCTGCTCCCGTACTCATTCTTTGAGTCTATTGACCAAACTGGTGAGCTAGCTTCTCCACAGAATATAAGGTCATCATATATTAGTGATATAGTGGCTCCCAGAGGATTCTAATATGCTAATAAGCTCCCAAATATGCGTCACATATTTCCCAATTAGCCCCTGTTTGAGGCGTTGGAACATTTGGTAGCAACAGAATTTAGACAGAACGGTTTGTTCTGACACTGTGCCTTTCTGAATTGCTTCCATGCTTGCTTCCAGGTTGTTTAGCTATCTCTATGGCATCTGCAACAGGGAAGACCTGAGCCAATTCAACACTACAGGACCATAGTTGGTGCCATTAGTGGATTTTAAGAGATAAAACCATTGAAACTATTTAAACTATTTAGTTTTTCGATAAATGCAATTCATCCAGCCATAATGGAGATTTGGTAAAACAGCCAGTATGGGCATCTATACACCCAACAACAGCACGACACTATCACTAAGAAGACATATCGGACTGCACTATACTCTCTTATGGGAAAAAATATTTTAACCACTAAATATCATAAATAGTTATGATATGAGGAAGTTTGAGAATTTTTTAATTGTTACATTTAGTCTAAATACTAATGATAATGCTAAATAATGTTAGCCTTTTCTGCTAAAATATGACATGCGAACACGCCACTATGTCGTCTTACTACTACGGGGCAGTAGGATGTGAGGAAGTGAGTTCACCCTCTCTGGCTTTGAGGTTAGATCATTAAAATGCATCCTTACAATGTAAATAAATGCCAATCTTTCTGTGTTCATTACAACATTGCCTCTCGAGTCTTTAATATTAGAAGGGAAATGATTTTCCAAAACAGAAGTCTTAGTCAAGAGTCGCAGATGGAATCCTAAGGTGTATGATGTCACAACCAAAGTAATATTAAAGTGGCTTGTTTTTAAATGTAATATGTATTTGCAGAGAATTAAAAATACACAGATGGTTTAGTTAATTATAGGGTTCTGTTCTGTTGTGGTAACTACATCTGAGATCTCCATTAATATTCAGTGTATTCTTTGGGAGGTATTAGATGCACACAACAACAAAAAAATGCTTAGAATGGCAAGTACCCAATGCAGAGCATTAGGTGGTAGTCAAAACTGTTTGTGGCATGAATTAAAAACAAAACATTGACTTTAATGCGCTTTTGTGAGGACGGCAAACATATTACATGCTGCCTCTTTAATGGTTTAACATAATAAGAGCAGGTGTAAAATAATCTGCAACTTTTTGACAGGTGTGAAAAAATGCTCGTAACAAGCAATGCCTTCAAATCTTTTTATAATTTTTGTTTTTGCAAAGTGAATTGAAATCTAATTCCAATTAATAATTGTGGTACTTTAGCCTTCAAACCAGCATTCTCTTGTCTAGAGAGGAACAGCCAAACTGAAAGCAAGGTTAGGTTCTTGTCATGGCAAGATTGAATACAGCAACAAGACTGGAGGTAGTTATGCTGCACCAACAAGGTCTCTCCTAGACAAAGATTTCAAAGTAGACTGTGGTTGTAATGTCAGATGCTTATGCTCTTTTGACAAAGCACAAACAAAAAACTGCAACCTTGAGGATTTTAGAGAGAATGGTCAGCCAAAAAAACGGAAGCAAGGTCCAGCAGTGCCTTAACCTAGAACTGGCAAAACCAGTGGAACTGGAACCCAAGTACACCCATTCTGTCTTCATGGAAGAGTTGGAGCCAAAAAGAAATACAAGCACAGGTAAAAACATAGGAACTGGAAAATGGAGGAAGGTGCTCAATTTTGAATGAGTCAAAATATTTGACTGTAGTAGAAGACGTCTGCAGGGAACAGCGAAGCACAGTGATTGGGGCTGTATTTCTACAAATTTGGTTGAAAAATAAAGACAGATACTAATCAGACATGCAATACTTTCAGAGAGGTGTGTGATTGGCCCCAAAAATAACAACAGGACAATGAGTTCAAACATGCAGCTGAAGTCATTAAGAGCAAAAAAGAAATACTGGAATTATGTTGAGATCAGGGCTCTGTGGGACCTAAACCGTCATAAAGTGTGTCTGGGATTACATGAAGATACAGGAGGATGTGAGAAAGCTACATCCACAGAAGATTTGTGGTTAGCTCTTCATGATGTATGGAACAAACTACTAACCGAGTTCCTGCTGTTTTGGATGTAGTTTTTTGTTTAATCACAGCATTTTGTTCATTTGTGAAAGAAAATAAATGATTCACGATTCAATTCTTTGAAAGCATTCTTTATACACCTCCATACAACTTTTGGACTGTATTATAAATCTCAAATTATGTTTGATTGTTTTTTTTTTCCAGATCTTTGAGAGAGTTCTGGCTTAGCATTCTGGCCTGGGCAGAAAATAGTCATTACATTTGGGCAGTTAAAAAAAAAAGAGTTGGAACTGTGTGCTCTGTGAGGTTTTTGTTGGAAAGCTTTAGCGTAGGCATTTCAGATAAGATATGGTTGCTTTGAGTGGATTGTTTCTCTGATCATGATAAAATGTTGAGCTAAAGCATACTTTGTATGCTTCCCTGAAATTCTCCACAGTTAACAACCCCACCCAAAAACAACATTAAATGTACATTTGATTAGGATCAAAGATATTCTCCTAAAGGTTACAAGGTTCTCGGGTAAAAATGGTCCGTTGTACATTGCAGGTTTTGTGGAAAAAAAACCGTCATGAACTACGTCAAAAGCTTCACCTTTGGCAATTATTCACTTATTTTTGGTTCAGCAAAGCAAGAAACCTGGTGCCGGTGTTTCATGTAGGGTTCACTGAAAGAAGTGTGTTTGTACTGCATATATTGGACTCATTATGCATTCAGTGTGTGTTGTTTTTGGGGTGGAAGCTGGGGGTGGTGTCACTGGCAGTTATATAATAGCCCTGCTGTGCTATCCAGAGTACTTTGGGTACTTTAGTGGGTGTGTCACCCAAAACTCCCATTTTCTGATTACACAGAGGCCCAGTGTTTCTCCCACAATCCACAAACACATGGCATGAGCGAACTGTTTGGTTTCATCTAATGTCTTAGATGAACTTATAGGAAAAAATATCAAAGTAATAAAACACATCAAAGTGTTTCTATTGTCAGCAATACATTTTTTTACTCTGATGTTTCAGTCAGATATTGTAGTCCTAGTTAGAGTCACAGGGGTTTGCATGGGTAGAAGCACATCCCTGAACGGGTCACCAATCAATCTCAGAACCCCCTGCTCCCACCATTCACGGACAGTGTTAAAGGAGCAATGTGCAAGTTTGTGGCCAAAGTTGGTACTGCAATGACAAGTTTTCCTCATTAATTTACATTTCTGACTTCTTGGCCATTTTTCAGACAATATTAAAAATGGCACAAAAATGGCTTCACATCTATAGTTATTGATTGGGAGAAGCTATTTATTTGTCAAACAATTGTGTTTACTGTTTTTAAATCATAATGACAACATAAACTTTGCAAAAGTTGAATCATTAATATTTTGTATTCCCCTTTTAACATGAATGGCAGCATGAAGTCTCTTGAGGTAGTTATCAATGAGGTTCTTTATCTTTTCTATTGGTAAAGCAGCCCATTCCTTTTGGCAAAGGCCTCCAACTTTTGTAATGTCCAGTATGAACTTCACATTTGAGCTCTCACCAGAGTAGTTCAATGATATTGAGGTCAGGAAACTGAGATGGCCACTTCAGAACATTCACTTTGTTCTGGTGTAACAATGACAAGTAGATTGTGTTTTGCATCATTGTTGTGTTCGCATGTCCAAACATGTCCCACGTGCAAACAAACGTCTGATGAGTGCCCGTTTTCATCCAGTATCCATTGATATTCTTTGATCTGCCCATGAATTTTGATCAAGTTCCCTGTGACTTTGGAGCTCACACATCCCCAAAACACCGCCTCCGTGTTTCAATGTGGCGTTCTGTTCATCACAGGCCTTGTTGACTCTTCTCCAACTGTAACATTTATGGTTGTGGCCAAAAAGTTCAATTTTGGTGTCACCGCTCCAAATAACTTTATTCCAGAAGTATGGAGACTTGTCTCTGAGCTGTTTTTCATTTTGGAAGTGGGCTACTTTGTGGCATTTGCATAGTAATGGCTTTCTTCTGGCAACTCAACCATTCAACCCATTTTTCTTCAAGTATCTCCTTATTTGTTCCTTGAAACAGCCACATTTTTTCACAGAGCCCTTCCTTTCAGTTATTTGTGGGTTTCCTCTTGCATCCCAAAGTCACCACTTTTGATCAGGGTCATTTGGAAAGTTTCTATTCTCATTATAATTTAAAAAAGAATAACCACAGAGGTTACAGGATGTCATGATGGTATCTTGTCAGAAGCGAACAGTGTGTATTTGCATCACAGCCACCCAGAATACAGATAGCCATTTTGGTTAGGATAAAGTCATTGATAATGTTCAGGTTGACTGAACTGAAAAGGAATGAAACAGCTAGGGGTAGGGTTTGAGTGCAATACAATTTATGGATATTTGTATTACTGAATTGAGGTTGTACATACACCTCGAACCCATAGTGAGGTGGTGACATTATATTTACGTCAATATCATTGTGATGTTTCTTGCTACAGTACACAGTGAGCACCCATTCATCATGCTAGGTATCTGTTCCTGCTCCCCCCAGATTAGAGTTGCCAGAACATCAGAACTAAACCTGGTTGAAGAATTGAAGAGCTTTATTCCAAAATGATACAAAATCCAAATTGAGGAAAAAATGTTTTTTTTCCCCCCAGAACATTTTTGTTTACAGTTGTAATAGATCACACTGGGTCTGTAATAATATCAAATGTAACAATACAATTACATTAAAAGCATTTACTTAACAATTTAATTTTCTCTCCAAAATGCTATGAATCCAGGACATGCTTACCTCAAAAATGAAATCCATCAGTAGAGAGCAACATGTTTTTCTGTAAAATCCTCGAAAAAAGTACATTCTTATATTAATCATATTCATTTTCATTCATTTTCCAACCCGCTTATTCGCTTTCCGGGGTCACGGGCGTCTGCTGGTGCCTATCTCCAAAGCACATTGGGCGAGAGACAGGGGCACACCCTGGACAGGTCGCCAGTCCATCGCGGATATTAATCAAATTTTACTTACAAATTTTATTTTACTAATTTATTCATGTGCAGTTTAAGAACAATATTTCTGTTACATATTGTTAAATATTATGAACAACCCAAAGATGAACTCACCTAGTGCCTCAAAGAAAGTTGCTTTACAGATAGTTCAGAAATCCTGCTTGGGAATAGCTTTTCTCTTTGATCACATTGTCATGTGATCGAAAACTGCACTGTGGATTGATCAGAATAGATTAATGCTGTTGTTTTAGGAAATGATACCTGCTGGTTATTGTATTTTAGGGGAAAAAAAAGCAAGACAAAGCTGGAATATATGGCCAATTTAAATTTTTTGGGGAACAAAACAAAGCCTGGATTTTGAAAAGAGCACAAAAGTAAAGATTATTCTGGCTGTAACTTGGTTGCTAACAATATATTGTTATTTATGTTGCATCGGACAAAATAATTCTGAATGCGTGTCATCCTCGTTGGAACTACAGCAACCAGACTTTGCCAAGACATCCAATTCCAAACTGCATTCGTAATGTTCCAAAAATAAAACCCCCGCAACAGAAAGGGGAAACGATTGTCGAGAGGATATGTAAATAATAGATAACCTAGAAATATAATGAGGCTATAATGACAAGGAAACACAAACCCCATGTTTGGAAACATTTTACAAAACCCGGTGTTTTGTATCTTATCAGACTGGTACCACTAAAAAGAATTCTGGCAAATCGCTAAGAATGTTGGGATATTTTCCATTAACTTAACATGGGATCAAACTTTGTACAACTGTAACTCAAACTGAGAATGACATAGATTCTTCAACCAGACCACATTAGTGGAGGGTACCAGATTAGAGGGTATTACAAGAACATACAGAGCATTGTGAAAAAGTATTTGAACCCGCAGGCTTAAGAAATATCTTGATATTTCTGAAAGATCATTGAGAATTATTATGGAAACTGACCACTTTTCTGAAATGCTACTGGTCTAATTCGTTTTAGTGATCTATGCTAAGCTATGCTACACTTATGCCAGATCTAGGGTCTGGCTCAAAAGTTTTCAAAACTACTTATTATTTCAGGGGATATGAAAAATGAGCACATACCAAACAAAACTGAGCTTCTTCAACAATTTAAGGGTTCTAATTAATATTTTGAAGAAATGTTGCATTTATATTTACCTGAAAAAGCAAAAGGTTACAAAACACCGGTTTGTGTTCCTTTTCATTATAGCCTCATTATATTTCTTGGTTATCTATTATTTATATATCCTCTCGACAATTGTTTCCCCTTTTTGTTGCGGGGGTTTTATTTTTGGAACATTACGAATGCTTTCTTTAAGGACTAAAGTTTGCCCACTCCCTTCTCCCCCTCCATCTTCAGTTCAGGTCTCGTTGAGTCGGTTTTCGCTCTCGGTGTTTCGCACACCGTCATCTCCCCGCGGAGGCGTGACCACGCGGTTCAAATACAGCGCTGCAGACGCGCGCTTGACGCATTAGGTCTGTTTGTCAGAGACAGGGAAGAAAGCTGAACCACGCTGCACATGTCTCCGAGACCATGCGTTTGTGATCACTCTCGACGTTATGAAATAGCTCTTTAACCCCACTGTGTCGTAAAAATACCGGGTCGCTCTCCTTTTCGCGTTTTACGAGTCGAGATAAGCGAACGAGGTCTGGACGGAACTTTCCATTCAGCATTTTGTGGAGCACGTATGATTTACCTGGGTCGGACCAAAACCGAGGAGTGCATGAAAGGTGAGCCGAATCCTTTATTTGATTAGAAATGTGTTGAGTTATTAACATTTTAGTGTGGGTGGCAGTTCAAATAGTGGCTCACACTTTGCAGAAAAGCAGCGTAAAGGGGTTTATTAATAAACAATAACGTTAATTCTCACCAGAAGATATTTTACCTGTATAAAATGGATTCTTGTATTTTATTGTGTTCCGCAATCTGAGCATAATCTCACAAAAAATCTTTTTTTGCATTTATTTTTCGTCACTAGTCTTTTTTTCTCAGGCGAAAAAAATTTAATAATAATTATTATTTATTTATTTTAATCTATTATTTCTAGAGCTCCAGGTAAGACTTGAAAGTGAAATTGCTATACGAGACCGTAATGTCAGTGTTTGTATTAAAATACATTTTGAATGACTAATTCATGGCAAAAATTACAATATACTCATATTGGGGTAGATTATTTTGCAACTATTGAGAATCTCTTTGACTGTAAACCGTTTTTTCTTTTGTTTACAACATTATTTAATTGTAGCTTTATTTTTAGTCTCTTGTTGAAATATCTGCATTAGAATTTACATTTACGTACGAACTTTGAATATTAACCATATCATGTCTGTTCATCTGTGTGGCTTTCAGTATTTACATTGACAGGATAAATGTTTGTGTTATCAAAGTGTGGGGAGCAAAAACAAACGGCATTCCCTACTTTCTGTTAAATAAGTCTCATTCTCTTGATCAGGAGATTCTCTTTCTGAAATTCTCTTTCTGTTTTTGTTCGTACGTGTACAGTAGCATTTGCACTGTTGGCTTTGGATCAAAATATTCTAGGTTATTTCATGTTTGTTTTTCTCACATGATGCTCCACATTACAAACCATTGTCTAAAGGCCATGAAATATTTGGAGGATAGCGGGATGTCGTCTAAAGCTGTTTCCTGTAGAAAGTACTCAACAATAGGCATCAGAGCTAAGAACAGTAGGAGGCTGTTGTGGAGACCAACATCAGAAGAGTCCTGGGACATTAAATAATGGGCCAGAAAAAATAAAAAGCTACACAATGGTAGCTGCCTCATGGCCAGTACAATGTGAGAAATGTGAGAAATGTCAGTTCTTCCTGCGGACATTTATCTAGCATGCGTTCTAGGCTAGTATTTTGTTCTCCAATGCTTTGGTGACTTAAAGCTAGCTAAATGGTTTGCATTATTTCCCATGGATTTAGAGGTTTGGGGGGTGGGGGTATCTAGGCTCAGGGAAAAAAACATGTTATGGTGTAAATAAATAACATTTTATTACCTTTTTTGAATCATACAAGGCATAGACCCAATTGGAAAGTGATCTAGAGGTGTTTGTGTAACTTGAATGAATGATCTGGTGAGATCCCCTTTCATTAGGGGAAACACTGGGATTTAGATCAATTCATTTGATGAAGAAGTCCTGATGTAAACATCACAGCTTCTGATATATTTCCTGCTAGAATAGGAGGATCTAGAATGCCTGGAGTCATTAGTTCTAACCTTCCACTTTCCTTCCAGATGCATAATATAAAGTAACTGAAATTGCAATTCAACAAATGGCCACTTGAGGCTGTACCAATATTGTACCAAACAACTGTGCTCGTTATTTTTACCGTTTAGGTTGTTATATTTAGCTTGACCTTCCATCTGTCTTTGTTATACCCATGTTGTTTCCACCCTAATTATTTTGGTTATTAGCATTGTACTGTTTATAGTAAATATGATGTTTTCTATCAAAAATAAATGAAAGCATCTCACAAATTACTCCTGTAATATGGTTCCATTTATTTTTCAAAAGTTATCTATGATTCTGTTATATTTGAGTATACTTTAATTTGCTAACACCCTAATCTTAAATCGTGTGAGGTTAAACATTACAAACCAAAGTGAAATATTATTTCAGAAGTTGGATTGCTATTGTCCCTTGTCCAGCAGAAAGTCTCCGGTGACTCTGATGACAGACTTTCTTCCACTCTTGCTAGACGCAATTGTGGCCTGTTCAATATTTGAAGCTTCTGTGAGGAACACAGAATGATACAATGCTTACGTGTGTAAATGGTTGACTGACACCATCCTACCCCAGGATCTTGGGTGTGTGTACACTGTGACCATTTTCCATGAAGAGCTCAGACAACCGTAGTCTTGATTGCCACTTAAGAACGTAATGTTCTTGATCATTTGATACATTACAGTAGCGTTGCTGAAACGTGGTTTAGAAAAGTTAACAGTGACTCCAATTATTCAAACATTGCTTTATTTACTTTTTCCTCATGAGTGACAATCTTTGGTCTTATTTCAGATTTCAAGGTTTTTCTTGGCTGCCCTAGTCTTGGAGGCTTACTGGACAAGCAGGAGAAGGATACCTGTGACTCCAAAAAAGTCTCTCCTCTTGAGTCTTCTCCCACGATGGCACTGGCCTCCTTCCATCTGATGCAAACCTTAAAGAACTCTCCGGCGGCTTTGCGGAGACGTTTCCGTCGTGATCGCACTGAAAGCCTCTCTCATGGTGATCCCCTTTTTAAAGTGCACTACCTTGGCACAAAAAAGATCTTCTCACTTGATTTGGAACAGGCAGAGGATGCCATCGATCGACTGTTGGATGGTGCCCCTGGGAAGCTTTCTAAGGATCACGCGCTGGTGGTGCGCCCCCGATATGTTGAAGTTAAAGAGTTGAGCACTGGACGGCAGCTAACCAAAACCTACTTGCAGGACATTGCGTACTGCACCTCCCATGCTGCCAGGCCCAATGTGTTTCTGTACATCTGCAGGCAACCGGGTCAGCAGCTGCAATGCAGAGTTTTCTGGTGCAGTCGGGCAGAAAGAGCTAAAGACATGACCGCCTGTCTGGCGAGGTCATTTCAGAGAGCATTAAATGACTGGCAGGGTGGATGCGCCACTTTACCACCAGGGGACGGGACTGCAAAAGAACCTGACATGCCTAGTACACCCACTCCAGCCAAAGGGTCAACATTGCCTGCAAGTTTGGGAAAAGGTGAGTTGAGGAGGAACAAATAAATGATGAATGTTTTTCTGGAAGACAGTTATTTAAGGCTGTACTCTCTTAATATGTCCATTTCTTAAAATCAAAAGATATTCATTTGTGGAGATCAGATGCATTTTCCTCACAAGTTGATAAGATTCTTTGGGGTATTTAGGAAATTTCTGTAACATACCTAAGCTTAACACTTGTTTATCATTTTTTAAATAAAATTACTCAAGAATTCCACAACAAACCTGAAAATGTGCAAAAAAAATTGAATTCAGAGCATTAAATTGTCATTTTCCTACTGGAAAATTGAGAACAAACTGTTTTTATGTTTTGTAAAAAAAAGTTTTGAGACAAAATAAAAATTCATAAATCCCCCAAAGACAATGTCAATACTGTTTTTGAATCTTGTTTTGGCTTGGGGTCCTTCTTATGCGGCAGCAACACATTTTGCTGCACCAATACCACTGCCTGACTTTAAATCGGCACTACTAAACACTACAAACCCTACAACGATACTGGCCAATGCTGATGTATAAAAAAATGGCTAATATTGACGCAATATATTAGCTGGCCGATGAATCGATCGACCTCTAGTTACAAGTTTGCACAACTCTTGATGACAAAGGATTTCCAGATTTTCCATAGGTTCTTTTTGTCACCAACACACAATTTATTTGTATTGTAACAGTCAGTAATACTTACTGTAATTATTCAAAGAAGATTTTAAACAACTCTGCATAGTTTACTGGTAAAATATAGTAAATATATGGTCATAAGACTTTGACATATCACAAGTTAAGCCATAGCTTTATCTCCCAGGACTATCCTTCACATGCGGCAGCAGCAAGTTCCACTACAACAATAAACACAGGGCTGCCCGCGCATGTGCCTTTAAATCAGCGTTACTAAACACCGATATCTGCCGATGTACTCAAAAATATCAAATATTGGCCGGCTAAAGAATCTGTTGACCCCTAGTGAAACTAGTCAATCAATGAGCTTTATCGGATGTTCTCGAACCATTGCCTTGGCTGTGTTTGGTCATTGCTGGACTAGCCATCTATGAAATATTTTCAATGGATTTCACGATTCTCATGCAATAGTTGATGTTGCTTGAACCTTGTCCATATTCAGTTTAGCAATTTTTTCGAATGCAATTTTTTGAGTGGTATTCAAATTTCGTTCACTTACTGTTTGAGGAATAAAACCACTGGAAATAATGTAGACATGTTTCCAAATTTTGACACATTTTTTTGTATTTTGTTGCAGTCCGCTGGAAGAAGAGGGGCTCCGTGTCGCGCAGCCCTCTCCGTGCTGTCACAAGAAGAGGTTCCTCCAGCGACAACTGGCATTGAGACTCTGTTACACCCTGAACCTTGACCTTGCTCATTCTCTGAGTTCTGGAATTTCCAGTGTTGAATGGGAGGAAAGTCAACCACACCTACAACTAGTGTAACTTTTGAGCTCTGATGGAGTTTTTGCTGCATGTGTCTCATCCGCCACCGCAGGAGGCTTCGGATTTAGTGCTAAACTGCAGGTCTGATGGATTCGGTCTTGCCATTTTAGGCTTTTACATCTGCTGAAGATTGAGCTGAGCTGGAATGTAGTTCAACTCATGTTTGCATCACAGAGTGGAGTGTTTCTCGTCCGGCTCCTCCTCTGTGTACATGGCTGGGTGGTTTGTCAATGTGACCGTTTGCGTTCGAGGTGTCAGGAGAGCGTCTGTGTGGGGAGTGGGTGGATCTGTGATGGTAAACAGAAGCAGGAAGAGGAGCTTTTAAAAGTGTTTTTATTCCATGTGGACAAAGGAGCAAGTTCTTTTTATGAGCGAGAAAGACGTTTTTTTCCAAACAGTTCCTTCCTTCGAAGTTGTAACGATTTATGTGTATTATTCAGTTTTATATGGAGACCAGCTTCACTGGAATTTTGTGTGTCTTGGTGTTGGACAAACCTGGATTCCCAGTTCTGATGGCTCATTTTAGCTGTGTCTTATTGTCCGGTTCTACCTCAGTTTGCCTTTCTGATTCAGAAATAGTACCGGTTCAACATTTTCAACAGCTAACAAAAGTATTTTGTGCACATTTTTCTCTAGGATCCTGCATTAAAGCAGTTTTCAAGATGCTTTTTCTTGTATAGATATAGTAGTTTATTTCACCAAACAGGAAAAAGCTAGTTATGTCTTCGTTTCCAGGCAACATGACATCAGAGTGCAGACTGAATCACCGCTTTGCTTACACAGAGCATCGTGTCCTTGGGAAAGGACAATCCTGTGAGCAAAGTCGTCTGTTTTAAGTGCAAGAGCATTTTGTGTAGATTGAAAATCAAGTATTTTGAACTTAAGTGGCCTACAGGGAACAATGAAAGGAGCATAGTTAGTCGCAGCACAGTCCGTCACCACAGGAAGCCATTTCCTTCTCATTGTTGCGAACACTCGCTGGAACTTTTGCAGTTGTTTACAGTTTGTACCTCTTGGTATTTCAAGTGCTTCTGGCTGACTTTTACCCAAGTTTTTATTTTGTGGATTTTATCAAAAGGCTTTTAAACATTGTCTCGCTCGACAAAGACTTCAGATCTGTTAATCTGTTCTGTCTACTCCAAAAGCTGTTTGAAGTTCTGTGACTGTTGTAACTTGTTTAAGCCTAGTTGCATGTACATATTTAAATGTGAAATGTATTTTATGAAATATTAAACTTTTTATACACCTGAAACATTTGTGCTGTGCATTATTCAGTTTTAAGGTAACCACGGGACCTTAAAAAGCTTTAAATTGCACAATACGGGAAATTAGACCTTTAACGATCAAACTTTCAAAACGCTTTTACTTTTTACTTACAAATCATGTATAAAGGGAATTTTTTGATATTATTTTTATCTCTTCTAGTGTGGGTCTGATTTCTTAGTTGCTTTAATAAATTACAGTAAATAAAATATTAGCTTCCCAATAACTTTAGAATTAACCACTGTTGTCCAATGTTTGGCTAAAGAGCCGAATGGTAGCTATTTCAGTCTCTGGGACTTTATATGTGTAAATAAACATTAACATTGCAATATAAATACATTTTATTACAAAGCAAAGTGCTCTACATACTATTCCTATTGCAAATTTCAGCTATAACATTTAAACATTGATTAAATTAAAATAAAACACTGTTGTAGCATTTGTCCCATGTCTCCTTTCTTTCTTAAAAAAAGAATACTATTCTGATATCAGAGATTGAATCAGAGAATTAGAGATGCAATTTGTAAAAAAGCACACATTTGGTAAATAACTGAATTTGCAGAATCTATAATCAAGTGCACCATGTTGCTATTTGCCAATTGTTGCCAATTCCAATTTCCACAATTTGCTCAGTCCTGTTGCTTAAAAAATAACAAGAGGGTTAGTGACAAGAAAAAAAGGCCCCCATTTTTGAATATAAATCTAATAAAACATAAATAAGTTCCCTAAGGTTTTGAAATCAAGTAAAACAGACATTTTTGAAAGTTACAACCAGGAAATGGCACCCATTAGGTGGAATGGCTCATAAGCTGAATATAAATATCTTGAAAAACTAGAAAAACAAAATCCTCAATTAAGTTATTCATCCCTGACGTGCATTTCACAAAATCATGGAAAAGACAAGAGAAATTAGTTTTGAATTAAGGAAAAGATTTTGATTCTCATAAAGAGCAAGAAGGATACACACTTTTGTTTAAAGAGACCAACACAGTGTAGAGTATGTCGAGCAGAGGCTGAAAGGGAAAATTGCTTTTAAGTGGTTTCTAAAGACACAAGAAGAACTGGCAAGACACTACTGAAGTGAAAACACTCACAAGAGCTCTGCACAAGAATGCACTGCAAGGTTACAGACAAAGACAGCTACAAGTTAGAATGGTCAACCTGTGGAAAAGTGAACATGTTCTTTGTCAGATGAGAAAAAGCTAGATCTTGTTGGCCGCATAGATGTTGCCTATGTTTGGAGAAAAGCAGGAGAGGCATTAAAGCTCAAGAACATTGTTTGCACAGTAAAACATGGTGGTGGGGGTATGATGCTTTGGGGATGTTTCAGTGCAATTTTGGGACTAGGAATGTCATCAGGGTTGAAGGAAACATGACAAAGGAAGGATTTTGAAAGTTAACCTGAGACAGTGTGCAATAATTTTTTCTTCCAGCATGATACTGACCCATAGTACACCTCACTTTTTCTGATGAAATTCTTCCAATATGCCAAAGTGACTACATTTGGCTCAGAGCCTAGACTTGAATCTGAAAATCTGTGGGAGATACTGAAGTGCTGAAGATCTTTGAATAAAAAAAAAAGTTATTTTTATTTTGTATATTTAAATTGTTTATTTGCTTCTATTCTGTTTAGAAAAATGCAATAATTTGTTTAGGACATAATAGGCCTCTAAAGTTTTCTTAAAATCCATAGAGAATTGTTTAATACTTGTGAAAATGATTACAAATAAGATAAAAGTGTAGCATAATTTGTAAAAAAAATTATTGGGTTTGTTAACACCATGCAGTCATACACCATCTGATTTGTGCTCACCGACATCATCTTGAAAACTACATTTTAAGTCCTAGAAACCAGAGGATGGCCTTATTGAGAAAGCAAAGACATAAAAGAGCATTTCGTGCAACGTTTCCTAGGAGGGAACTGTCCAGTGGAACAAATCTTTTAATGCAAGGGATTAAAATACTCCTGGTCTTATTTCAGAACGTCTAAAAACATGTTCAGGGTTCCCAAAAACAAGCAAAGTTTGACATTTGAGGGCTTAAAGTCATGTGCTAAAAGCCTAAAGGACTAAAGTTTTGTTTATTTAGCCTTCGCTTTAACATAAATTAATGGTCGGAAAATTCAAAACCAAACACAGAGGAATATTCATGATTCAGATTCTGACCTCTTCAGCTTTGAGGACTAAGTCCCGAAAGAAGCATGTTATGTCTTGTGGGAGCACTCATCCTCAAGTGATCTGGTCTGAAAGGGACGAGGTTCTGTCTGAGCTCTTAGACTTCTTGATTTCTGACAGAAGTTTTATCAGACCCATCAATTCGGCTAAGATGAGAAAGAATATATATATACACGCATGCACACACACATACAGATAAACCAGTGGTTTTTCCAAAAAAAGTTACCAAAGTAAGCCACTGCAAGGATTCATGAACTGCTTTATTAGTTTGAATGGCTCATAGTGAACAATTGCAAGTAAAACAAAAGAAAAAGTATATATATATATTTTTATATTTAACCTAGAACCAAGAAAGTGTAAAGTCATAAAAGGTGGTAGAATACAACTCTATGACATAGACTCATGGTATACCTGACGCCTGCAGCAGTTTATTCAACATACAGCATTGATAAATGCACAGATAAGCTTGAGAAGTGAAATAAAGTTAATATGATTTATAGAAAGTCTGCAAAAATTATTTAAAATCATGAAAATCCAAACTTTTGCATACCACTGTAGCATAAGCCTTGTAAAAATGGACAAAAATCCATTGTAAATCAGAAGTGCCTAGACTTGAGGACACTTGTAAATCTTTGCAGTGCATACTGTGTGTTTGAGACAAACACTTGAGACATATTTCCACATGTGAAGAGGGGGCTCCAGGCACTCCAGGGTCCAACTAATCACAAAGAAGCATTGTACATCAGACTTCACCAAGCTTCTCCTTGTAGGCAGGACTGACTGAGGGAACATTTTTGCAGCCTGAATTAAATTATTTGTAAAATCACATCTTTATAACCTAGCTAACATCCTGTAGATTCTTTCATAATCATGGTCATGTGACATGCTAAAGTAATGTAGCCTCTCCCACATGATCATGTGGACAATTGTTTGATTTGTAGGTTTTCTTTTTTAATGGGTTAAAAAAGTTTTGCACCTTCTTATGATATGAATTAATGTGTTTAGTGAAGTCAATTCTTTTGTGTTTGGAACAATTATAGAGTGATGTAAGTTCTTGTAAGTCATATGTAACATGAGTTTTTTTTTGTGTCAGAGAGCTTTGTTTAGATTACTGTATTGTAAGTCCAACACCCTTTGTCAAAGACTAGGTGTTTGTATGAAATACTTCCTTGAGTCCAATCTTCTGAAGAAATCTAAGCTTTGTGCTCACCCAGATCATAGAAGGGTTTCACTGTGTTTCCTCGAACCACAATAATCTCCAGGAAATTCAACAGGGCCCTGGTGACAAGGAAGCGTTTTGGGAGGGTCAGACTGGAGGAGACTGGTAGCCTGATAATGATCTCAAAATAGTTTCCTTGGTTACAATGATCTGGTGATGGGTTTATGTGTGGACAATTAGAAAAACTACACTGGTGCGAGGGATCCCCGGGTGGGTGTGGGTTCACCGGACAGTGACTGGCCGCCCTTCGCGTATGAATCATTGTATATATGGAATGATGAATGGATGGATGACTGGGTGAGATGGGGAGGGGTCTGGGGCTGCTGGTCGGGGTGTGTGCGGGGCCGGGTTGTGGCTGGGGGGGTGGCTCCGCTGTGCCTGGTGCGGCCTCCCTTCCTGTCCTCTTCTGGTCTTCTGGCCTTTTTTTTTCCAATTTTTTTTTTTCACTCTTGAACCTTTCCCCCTCACCCTTCCCCAATCCCTTAGTCACTCCCCCTTTCAGTCCAACGACGCCTTGTCCTGACACAACTAATGTAAAGTGACTCGTGGTAACCACAACTAATAAATATTTACATACATTCAATGCTCCAATCCAGAGGAGAAAACACCACACCAGGTGCTTTACTCCCATGGAGAAAGCAAAACTGTCAAACTCAGCAAAGCATTTACCCTCCCATGTGTGCGGGCAGGACAATGTAAAAAAACAACAAACAAACATGGAGCCTCCCAAATGTGCTTCAATAATTCTCATAAACAGACTCCTAAAGCTTGTGGAAAGCCTTCCCTGAAAAGTTGAAGCTGTTATAGCTTTGGTAGACACTGCATTAAACCCTATGTCTAAAAAATAGGATGTCACTTAGGATAACATGGATCTAAAGAGAGAATAAATAATTTTTTTTGCCAGTATGTCTATTATTGAAGAGTTGTCACCTTTGTTTATGAAGAATATTATACACACAATATTTAATGTAATTTAAAATAAGCTACTGCGATGGACTGGCAACCTGTACAGGGTGTACCCCCGCCTCTCGCCCAATGTACACTGGAGACCCCCATGACCCCAAAAAGGGAATAAGCGGGTTAAAATAAGATAATACGAAAATAACATAAGCTAAATAAAATTTAAAACAGCTATTTTAGGAACAGAAATGCATTCATTCATAAATGTTACAAAATTGCATTTTAAAGTTGCAAATCTTCCTAAATCTGTAAATGGGTTGACCTTGTATTTCAACAAGTTTAAATCTGAATTAAAACTAACAGGAGAAACAATCTGCCTCTCACTGGGTGAGAATGGGAGAATACGTGAATTATCACTCCTGTAAGAGCGTAATGATAACAATTAAAACTGAACTTTCATAGTTTTATGATTGCTACAGTGCTCAGCCTTTCTCCACCTGCAGGGAGCTCTGCAGGTTATGATGGCAAACTGGTTCTTCCAGGGTTTTCTGCAGGTTTCACAAAAATGTCAAATGTAAGACCTTTAAAAAGCTTTTTAAGACCATTACGAATCAAATATATCTAACAACCTGCCATAAATGTGGTATTACAGCTTGAAAACCAACTTATAACCATCCATCATCTTATAAAGATTCAAAAGTCAGAGAGATAAAAGAACAGAATAAATTTCACATGTGAACGTTAGCAAACAAATGCTTCTGAAGGATCAGGAAATGCATAACTTCTGGTCATTTTTAATCATGCGTCGTACACGAGGATATATTGTGAATCTGTTATAAGTCTACTTTTCCTTTAGTATTAGCATTTTTTCTGATTTGTAATAATTACATCTTCAGACTTATATATGAACTTATGAATTGAAAAGCAACATGTAACAATAGATTTCAACATTTTGCAACTTTTAAAAATGCTGAAAGACTTTGTATTTTTTTGTATAATTTAAATATATTAGGGGATTTCCCCCGACATTGTTGCCAATTTTATCCATTGGCTTCAGTCCATCATGGCTTCAGCATAACCCCCTTATTGACTATACCGCTCTTGCTCTAATTTCATTGTTGGATGTGGGTACAGGTCATTGTTGGGATGATGTTTGTGGGGTTATACTCACCTGTCTTCTTTCTCAAAATACGGAGTGTGGACCTTGGGCCTGGACATTTGGACCTTTGTGCTACTAATGGTAACAATTGCGGCTGTAGTCCTACCTCTTGGGGTCACTTAGCAGGTCTTCCTGTGCCGTTCTAGGCTGATCCCTCATCTTTCTCAGGATCACTGATACTATAGACTAGATCTTCTATGGAGCCTTAGCCCAGGAGAGATTGCCAGTCATCAACAGTTTCGCTTAATATTTGCGCCAAATGCACTTACCTTTTGTAGGTATACAGTTTTGTCCCTGGTGTTCTTAGGACAGCTGTAGACAAGGTGACTTTTGTACAAGTAGCAAGTTCACACAGTTGCAGTCTTCTTGCAAGGTGGTCAAATAGTAATTTCATGGAATAGAATGGAAATGAATTATTTCAAAAGTAAAAATGACAGTAGAAAACTTAGCAGTGTATACTTTCCACACGGCATAAATCAAACAACTTATGGGATGTTCTGAGTGAAGGCTATAAGCCAGGCAGTGTTGCAAGAGAACGGTTGAGTCTGTACATTTATCTTTTCACAGAAAGGCAAATATTTTCTGTGCCAGAACCTATGAATGCTCCCATTGACAATCATGTTCCTCATACACATGTGGTGTTTTGTAGCAGGAAATCACACCTCCCTTCCACAACACCCATATTGCTCAAGAATAGTTTGAGGAACAGTGACGAGTTCAATCCCTTTTTTCAAAACTTCCAGATCTCAACCCATATGTGAACATGTGGGATCTGTTGGAGCAACACATTTGAAGCAGGGTTTATACCTCCATGTGTAACCTGTACATGCAGAACTGGCCCCCACATCATGAACTATAGCTGGTGGTGTAGTTTCGATGTCATGATCCACGTCTTCTTCAATCACATTGTGTTTTGTTGCAGTAGACAACAACGGCGACTGAAACTGAGAACGCAATTATTGTCACTCAAATCACTTAAACTGCAATTGTGGAAGGAGAGAAGATGCTTGTTGGGTTGATTCTTTTTCCTCTTCTTCTTTCGCATGTTTGTAGAGTAGGACAATTAGATATGACGCTACTCCCGTGACACAACTCCAGAAAATCCCTACTACAAAACTGACCAATTTCAGGGACTATGGTCCAAGTCTACATGCATAAACCTTGCCTGATCCACACGGAAAAACGGGAAAGAAGAAGACGACGACAGAGAAATCAAAGAACACAGAAAAATGATGGATGTCGAGCAGTTCATACTGTTGGTGGCTGATCATAGGGCGCTGTTTGACAAAAATGTGGAGAAAAGAGAGGATTTGTGGTTTGCACTATTTTTCTTCCTGTTTCCTGTACGGAGTCACTATGAAAATGATGACCCCCACTAAGCGGCTCTTTTATGTTCTCAAATCCTCAAAGCCAGTTTTCATTGGTCGTTATTTTTGCAAAAAAATGATTTGATAAGGCAGTCTGAAACAATTTTTCGTGGACTACTCAATGGGTCAGATATGCGAGCTCTCCTTGGCGGGAAAATTCAAGTCAGTTAAAATGCAAGTTTTGCTGCGTTGAGATGAAGTGAGAAGGCTTGTGACAGATAGAAGATGCTTTTGTAAAGACTTTTCGCTGCGTTACTGGTGGTTATTTAGAGGGAGCATTTCTCAGGATTTTGTTAAACACTAAAGTGTTCACACTGCACAATTTTAATTCAGTTGTTTCTATGATATAATGAAATATTATTATAATCACTTCATATATTTCAAAGGCTTTTGTTTTATGGCATTTATACAAAGAGTCAGCAGTGTTGGCCCCTTTTTCAGGACCTCTGCAATTCAACTGGGCATGCTCTCAATCAACTTCTGGGCCAAATCCTGACCGATAGCAACCTATTCTTTCATAATCACTTCTTGGAGTTTGTCAGAATTAGTGAGTTCACCCGCCTCTTGAGGATTGACCACAAATTCTCAGTAGGATTAAGATCAGGATAGTTTCCAGACCATGGACCCAAAATTTCAAATTTTGGTCCCAGAGCCCCTTAGTTATCACTTTTGCCTAATGGAACGATGCTCCATTGTGCTGGAAATTGCATGGTTCTTCACCAAACTGATGTTGGATTGTTGGAGGAAGTTGGTGTTTGGTACCATTCTTTATTAATGGCTGTGTTTTAGGGAAAAAATGTATGTAAGCCAACTCTTTTGGATGAGAAGCAACTCCACACATGAATGCTCTCGTTGTTGGCATGACACAGGACTGATGGTAGCACTCACCTATTCTTCTCCGGACAAGCCTTGTTCCAAATGCCCCAAAACAACCGGAAAGGCGTTTCATCTGAAAATGTTATTGTGCTTCAGTCCTCAGCAGTCCATTTGCCATACTTTTTGTAGAAGATCAATCTGTCCCTGATGGTTTTTTTTGGAGAGAAGCTTCTTTGCTTCTCTTCTTGATACTTGCCATCTTCCAATAGTCTTTGTCTCACTGTCACTTGCATGCTGCGATTCCTGGTGGCACTCCGATCCCGCAGATGAATCCTCTATAGGAGACGATCATGGCGCTTGCTGGACTTTTGTGGACGCCCTGAAACCTTCTTAACCAGAATTGAACCTCTTTCCTTGAACCGCTTGCTGATTTAGTCACAATCTTAGTCAGCACAATATCGTTACCTGTTAAGCCATTTTGATGCAACGCAATGATGGCTGCATGCATTTCTTTGCAGGTCACCGTGGGTAACAATGGAGGAACAATAATTCTGAGCACCAGCCTCGTTTTAACATATCAAGTCTGCACTTCAAACCCAATCAGCCGGACATAATGATCTCCAGCCTGGTGCTTCTCACCCGAGTAAACAAGACGATTACTGAAATGATCTTAGAGGATCCTATAATGACAGCAATGAAATGCAGTGGAACGTTTTTTTTTTCAGGATTAAGTTCATTTTTATGGCAAAGAAGAACTATGCAATTCATCTGATCACTGTTAACATTCTGGAGTATATGCAAATTGCTATTATAAAAACTTAAGCTTAAACATTTCTCAGATGTAATTTCTTAAATTTAATTTCTTAACATTTCTTAAATGTAATTCTCAAAACTATTGGGCGCGACTGTAGTCACATCCATTTCAAAGCAGTGAAAACTTTTACCAAGTGGAAACAACAATCACAAATCATATACAGGCCACATCAACAAGGCGCGTGTATGATACAGTGTAATAGAAAAAAATATTTTGAATCCTAGTGTTCTGAGTTACTGCGATGGGCTGGCGACTTGTCCAGGGTGTACCCCCGCCTCACGCCCAATGTGCGCTGGACATAAGCACTGGCAGACCCCCATGGCCCCAAAAAGGAATAAGCGGGCTGAATGAAAATGAATTCATGTTCTGAGTTAGAACAGGAAGTTACATCACAAACAGGAAGTTACATCACAGCTAGGCTATATATGTCATGGTGTTGGAGATATTTCTCCCCCTCTCCTATTCTGAACATTGAAAGAGCTGCTTGATGCTTTCAGACCCCTCTCTTTTCCCTCACCCCTTCCTTCTTTGTTCTAAATCTAGCATGGTTTGTTTATCTTCATAATAAGGGATTATCACCAGCTCAGTTCTAGCCCGAATACAAAAAATGGATCATATCCAGAACTGTCCCAGGGTGCAAAAAGACACAGTTCTGGCCTGAAACACACAAGGCATCTGGGGCAAATGATTTTTGTTCTCTGGCTTAGCTTTAGCATGATAATGGCTTATCGTGTTAAAGATTTTTAAAAGGGCAGCTGGCTACTATAATGCTCACATTTGATACTTTTCAGTGGTTCCCATTCTGACCAGTACATAATGGCAATATTAAACTTTAAATCTTGTAATGTAATCTTTTTAATCTGTCAGTACCTTTAAAGTATATTGTTTGTTAGCACATCATGTCATGTCTGAAAGGGAAGGACATTTCTGTGTTATGACTGCATTTCAACTAATGACTCACATCAAGTAAAGTGATGTCACCTCACCCTGTTGCCCAAAACAGGAAGTGAACACAATAGCAACTGCACAAAGTTGCCTGAAGAGATTTAAAAGAATGTATATTGTCATAAATGCTTTGAATGCTATATATATATATATATATATATATATATATATATATATATATATAGAGAGAGAGAGAGAGAGAGAGAGAGAGAGAGAGAGAAAGAGAGAGAGAGAGAGACCACAGAACCTTTAATAATGAAACATGCTTAAACACGCACCGTCTACCATCAGTTTAAGGTAGCTGTCACTGAAGCATCTCTTTTATTAAGTATACACCAACAATCACTAACTCAATTGTGTGTTTAGGGTCACATAACCTGAATCCCCTTCCTTATACTGCGGAATGCATGGGCCACAAATTGCAAATTGACCAGAATGAAAAACTGGCAATGTTTGGAGCAACATTTGTCTTGGAAATTGATGGATTCAGCAGCAAAATTGTTTGTTTTTCATCTATGCCAATTAAGAACAATCTTTTAATTAACAAGGATGTTTGCAAGTGTCATGAATTTGAGTTAGTAGTATTTATTGTTATTATTATTATTAATATTATTATTTTTACTCCCAGATCTACAGTTGTTAATCATGGTATGTGGGACCAAATTAGAGTGGACCATGGAAAGGAATTTTACTTATCCTTATTCGTTCAAGAAATGATTGAAGGTTATCGAAACAGGCAAGAGAGACAACCGTACATGCAAACACAATCAACTAAGGTACAGTATTAGCTCGGTTTGAATGATTTGTGAAAATACATTTTACCAATATTGAAGAAGTTACAGCAGTTGGTACATACAGCAGAGAGACACAGTTATGATTCCAAGTTTACATAAAAAATAATTTCCTAAACATACATATCCTTATATACATATTTAATTTATTCTAAGAAACTATCATTTTGGTGTATGTAAACCTAAAATAAATCAGAACTTAAAGTTAAGTAGTTAGTTTCAACGTAAACAATGTCAAATAGCTTTTTTAAACTGTATGCGAGTACTTAAATAAAAGTCATTTCACATTGTTTGCATTTAAATTACTTACAACAATGTTCTTCTTTTTCACAATCATAGAACTACACAGTTGAAAGGATGTGGCCAAAGATAAATAATAGAGTAAATTATCCACTCAAGTCAGCACTTGTGGAGCTAGTGGACCAGGAATTGCTGGACATGGAGGATGATAAAGAATGATCAGTCTGACTTGAAATTATTACTCCAGGCAAAGGTATTCCCAATGTTTTGGCAGAGGGAGGATGTCTGAAGAAAATCTCAGAAGAACTGTTGCCTCATGCCAATGAAGCAGCTGACTTTTACGAAGCAGAATTAAGCTCTTCGCTGACCAGACATTCAGTGTTTGGAAGAGATCCCTTTACTTCAGGGAGACAAAGAGCACACGTGGAACACCACTTTGCTGAACTGCACCCAGATATTGAAATGTGTTACAACAATGCTGTGACTGGTGACTTCTTGTGCTTTAAACAAGCTCTGCTGGATCTTATTGAAACAACAAAATAATACACAGCATGAACCTTAAATAACAGAAAGTGCATCAGAAAGGCCTGTGATTTCATAGACATTGGAATGCTCTTGTCTACATTTAAGACACTGGGGAGAAGTTTCATGCCATTGCAGCACACATGCTCTGCATCCCACAATGCTCCGGCAACAGACAGCAAACATTGGCTCCTGGAAGGGTCCTGTGATATAAGAGATTTTATAAAGTTTGCCTAACTCATTTTGTCTGGTTAAATGTTTTTCCTCGTTCTTATAACAAAGATAACTTACAAAAAATACAATTTGAATTTGTGTGTGTGTGTGCGTGTAAGTGTGTGAGAGAGAGAGAGACAGAGTTAACACCTCTGAAAAGAGCGAGACATGCTCGCCCTCGGAGGTTGCAGCAGTAGCATGAACAGGTGATGCTGCAACAGAGGAGCCTGCAATGCTGGATGATGCATATAAAAACGAGAAGCGCTGACTGCCACTCGAGCTACTGCCAGATGAAGATAGTGACAGACTAGAATCACTGTCACCATGTACTTCATAATGACCCCTTGGTGTTAAGTCGAGGCTACTGAACAGACCGTTCTCTCCAGGAAAAATCGCCATGGTCGTATCATAATCGGATTTAAATTTTGAGTGGAGACCTGCAAAGTATTGCTAAATAATTAAAGTTGCCTCTTCATATGTCAACCTTATGTAACCTCATGATGCGAAAAGACACTAAACAGAATACAATATTTTTTTTACATCTTTGCTTAATTAGTAGGCCTACGAGCAGAATTTTAATTAGATGCACCTGAAAAATCCTGCCAATTTTTTCTGTGGACAAGAGTCACTCTCTTGTTACTTTTGTAAAGAACGTAATGGTCCATAATGTCTCGAAGAGCAGATGATGCCGTTGATTTCGCGCTGTTCAATTTACATCCGGGTCTTTTACGAATACCAGCACATGAAATAACAAATACGGTAATAAGACAGTATGAAAACTATAAACTAGGTTTATTTTTAAAAACTGGACATTTTGGGCAAAAAAGTACTTTTTAACACAGTTATTTCATAAATTAATTGTACTTTTAACAACGGAAAACATTGTAATTCATTAAAGTTATTTTCAATTTACAATTTGACAATGAACGCAACAGACACGGACAAAAATAGAAATGAAATCAAATGAAAAAAATTACTATTTTTAAAATATTAATTTTTTTAATGCGTTAACGGTAATTTAAAAGCTGGATTAATAACAAATAACGGCAGTTTAGAAAACAGTTTTATTTGAAATTGATAAACTTTTTTAAAATTAATTAATTATTTACACAATTAAATGTTTGTTTGCCTTGCTATGGACTGGCGACCCGTCCAGGTTGTAGCCCGCCTCTCGCCCGGTGTGCGCTGGAGATAGGCACCGGCAGACCCCCGTGACCCCGAAAGGGATTAAGCGGGTGAGAAGAGGAATTAATGAATGTTTAATGGTGAAATTTGTTGAAAATGGCTGTCTAAAACTTTTAAATATGCCTTATCTATTACGCTGTGCGTGTATTTCAGTTCGTTTTTTAAACGTAAACAAGTTCGCTTTTAAACGCAAACCGTGCAGTTCCACATGACGTCATCCAGTTGACATCACAAACTCCTCAAATCCCGATCTCTCATCGTGTTGTTGGCGATCTATGGTGAAGCGTGTTTTTTTGGAAGCTAAGTGCGAGTTTTGATAATGTTTCGGTACGGCTGGCATCCTTTTGGCACAGGGCACACGCCACCTTCAACAGCGCCATTCCCTCGAGGCGGTAAGAAAACATCACTTCCTCTCGCAAACTCCCGATGAATTGTCTTTTGTTGTCGAGCCATTCATACATTCATTATACGTTACTTCTGAAAAAACAGGACGCTCCCATGTTGTCTATTTATACAAAGATGAACGTATTTTCATCAATCTTTCCTTTTTTTCAATTAAACAATTAAACAATTGACCGAAACGGAAGCTCCAAATACACGCGTTTAATGTAAGGCTGATGTTTCTTGATTAACACAGGATTTTATTACTGCGCTTTATTTTGTTTAATCGTAAAAACTAGTTTGTGGTGTGCGAACACGGCTTAAATTGCTTCTTGTATCGCTTGAATTGATTGTAACCCAAATGTATATTAACAACTTATATTTTGTTGTACTTGAATATACTATTTTTGTCTATTTAAAATCTGTGAAACACTGTTTGCAAGTTGTAAATAATAAGTATAAATAGGATGACAGGATATACAAACGACAAATATACGTTTAAGTAATGGAACATAGTCTTAAACATAGAAAATAATCATAACGTAGTTGCCCGTGTCTTTGAACAAATAATAGGAGTGCTTGAGAACTGCAAAGCATTGTGGGTCTGCTTTTGTCACGTTTCTGCATGTTATTTTCGCGTAAAATTACAATTGTAGAGTTGTTTTTTCTTGTTTTCTGATTGAACTGTATTTTGTGTAGGGCTGCAACAACTAATCGATAAAATTGACGATTATCGATAATGAAATTCATTGTCTGAATTTAATATCTTCCATTTGATCTGGGATTTGAGGATTTTTGATGCATAATCTGGATGTTCCTCATCTTCTGACAAAAAAAATATTTAAATGATTTAAGTTTTCTATGTACTTTGTGGTGGAATATGCACTGAAAAATCCCATCATGCATATAGTGCCCCATGTAAGAGCATTCTTGTGTAGTGTGTAATTACACTTTCATTTATAAGAGGATGCTCACGCATATGCAGTTCCCAGCAGAAAAGAGCACATACCCCTTTGAAATGGAATGCTTTAAATAATTTCTCAGTAAGTATAGACATATTTAAACAAAACTGTTTTATTAAACAGTAATAATTTAAATAAGAGACGTCACATCTTAAAAATAGAAACCCTTGCTCGGTTGAACATCACTTAAAAAGTGTTTTAAAAGAATTTAGTAGAGGCCCTCAGAATTTTATTTCTTTTGCCCTCAACTCAATACAGTGGTACCCCGAGATACGAATGCTTCGAGTTACGAAATGTTCGAGATACGAAACGTCTCACAGGACATTTTTTGATTTCGAGATATGAACATTTACAAGCTGTTCTGCTGTATTTTCTGCTTGACGTCACGACGACACGCTGCACTTCCGGGTTCTTGGGCTCCTATCTCCCAGTGCAAAAAGGGTCTGATGCACTTCAAAACACTTCAAAAACCCAGCGAAACATTATGAATAGATTACTTATAATGTGCTATAATAAATAGAGTCAAGGCGTCGTAAAAGAAATAACGTTTATAACGTGGAAAGTGCTGTTCTGTAGCGCAACTTAGAGAAACTCTGTGACGCTTTCTCAGAAGTGCTCTCTCCATCTCACACGCTCTGTATTCTCTCCGCTCATGCTTGAAACCGTGTTGGTGTCAGTAATTCATGAAATATCTGGAGAAAGTTAACTTTCATACGTAGTGCTGTAATGTTTTCTGCATCCGTTCCTCCTCCGACACATCGCTTCTCTCTCAGTCTCAAGGTAATGTTTCACATTTGTGTACGTATTACGTATTTTGCTTGTGTTTTATTCAGTTTTATTATCATTTATTTAGTATCTCGGTGTACCACTGTATATGTATATTACATAGATTATATCTGCATTAATAATAAACTACCAGAAGACTGATGCTTTGAGATGTGCAAGGAAATCTTTGTAGCTTAAGGAGTAAAAATCTTGCCGTGGCAGTAGATTATAAAACCCTGAAAAACACGCTACAAGTTTCCAGTCGCTGGTGCCACAAACTGAAGTCATGCAGCAGTGATGGCACACAAAGAGTTTGTGCCATGTGCATATTTTTGAAAACATTGTCTTAAATACGTAATAACATTACTGTTTAAGGCAATTTGTCAATTTCAATCACATAGGGATTATTCTACATTGACGTCTTTTGATTGTGTGTGATTTGTCTTCATTTTGATCCATACTTTTCACCTGTAGCATTTATAATGTGCACAAGCCAAGTGTATGTGTATAAAACGCCAATGAAAACAAGTGGAAGTCTTTACTAGAGATTTAATCACAGATAAGGAAAATATACACATTTTTAAACTACTCACTAAAATAGAAAACAGTTGCATGTGTGTCTACATATAAAACACATTCGTAGTAGTTTGTTATAAACAAAACAAATGTAATTTAAACGAAATATTACTTTTAACACTTTTCTAACGATTTGTATTTTCTTTATTTTAGAGAAATCTGTGAAAAAGAGGAAGGGTGGGAAAGTCCCTGCCTTTTTTAGAAGACTCTGGAAGGCTGTAAAGCGCCCTTTCCTTCGTTCAGACAAGTGCCGAGTGGTTCAGCTCTCTCCGTCAGACACTGATAGTTCTGAAGATGCGTCTGGTCCAAGCATCTTCAGGATCCTTGCCCCGACCCATACGGATTCTGCCAGTCCGGAGCTGTGGTGTCTGCCGGGGCAGATATGCAAAGGACCTGTGGTGGGAACACTTCCAACTCCACCTAAGATCCAGCAAACGTCCATTTCAGATCTGGCTCCTCCACAGTCAGAATCTCACAGATCTGGAACTGCTGTAGATGCTGTGAGTGTGTCGGAGGAGTTCTCTGCAGACTTTGAAGCTATTCCCATTTCATCCAGGATCCTACCAGGTGACATCCACCCAGTGCTGGAGTGTCTGCCAGGCCAAATTATTGAAGATCAAGTTTTTTCCAACAGTAAAATAAGTGATTTGGATGAGATGATATCTCCATGGATATTTCCTCGTGTCCCTGATGGTGAGTCGATATGACTTGTTTTTGTTGTTTTAAACGTTATAATTCTTATTCGAAAGAACCTAGCAAAGTCCACAGAGATGTTTCAAATGATCACTTCCAGCATCTGTCCCCAGGGAAAGATCGGAAGCATCTGGATGTACCTCAAATATCAGCCTGTGTGCCTCTCAGAGAAACTTATGAGGTTGATCTCTCTGCTTCTACATCGTTTGGGTTGAAATATGGTGAGTTTTCTTCTCACATCTCAAACCATAGAACCTTTTGACTCAAGATAATGCACTTGATCAGCAGCTTTGTTATTTTGTTAATGTTGTGGTTGAATTTATTGAATTGTAACCCCATCTTTGTACTTGTTTTCAGGTTCTGTTGTTTGTGGGTTTCGCATTGGATTCCTAATTGGAAGAGGAGGTTTTGGCGAGGTGTATGAAGGCTATCACAAAGATGATGCAAGCCATAAAGTGAGCACTTTTTCAAACAAAGCATCAATCCGCTTTCTTTTGTAGAAATGTTCCAGCCTTGACCTCTGTAGCTTAGTAGATAATTTCCGTAGATTTATTTCCGTAGTTTATTTCTTGCACTAGAGGAATTCAAAGACGTCATGTGAATGAAACAACTAATCGTGTTGCTTTTTGTTCTTTTCATTCACAGGTTGCCATAAAACACATCCAAAAGAATATCGGTGACCGTTATGTTGAAATGGTAAGCTGGTGATTCTACCAGTGAAGCAAGGATTTCTGTGCCCATGTGTTATTTATTCAACCCTGAAGGTCTAGAAGCTGTAGATATAAACATGATCCTCACACCGCTTTGTTTCCAGGATGGTTATTCTAAACCAGTGATGGCAGAAGTGGCATTCTTACTGAAGCTAGGGACATCGTGCCCCAACATCATCCGTCTGCACCAGTGGTTTGAGAGTGAGAAGAGCCTCCTTCTCATCATGGAGAACCCTGCACGCTGCCAGACCTTGTTTAATTACATATTGGATAGAAAGGTCGTAGATGAAGACAGAGCACGTTGCTTGATGCACCAGCTTCTCCGGGCAGTAAAGCACTGCAATGCTCATGGAGTTTACCATGGGGATCTGCATGGATCCAACATCCTGGTCACTGAGCCCGGTTTACAGCTGAAAGTTATCGATTTTGGCTTAGGAGCTCAGTTCACCAACGGGCCCATCTTGAGCGCGATGTACGAAGGTGCGTGGGTATTTCCTCTGTCAGTCTTTGCTCGTGGTGGATCATAAAACTCATGATGTCACTTACAGGAGCTTCAGAATATGCCGCGCCGGAGATCTTTCAGCACCCAACGTTTTTCGCTGCTCCAGCTTATGTTTGGGGAGTGGGCGTCATCCTTTACCTGTTGATGCACATCAACATGCCGTTCCAAAATAAAAAGGAGGTTGGTCTCAAAAAACTTCACATGGACACTCGTCTCTCAGCTGGTAAGTGCAGAATTCACCTTCACTCAGACTCGCAGGAAGACTGAAAAGAAAAGATTTGAATGAAATTTCAACATTTAAAGATTATCTCTCTGAAACCTTTACAGAATGCAGTGACCTGATCACCAGGTGTTTGGACCGTGATCCAGCAGCTCGACCGTCGCTGGAGGATCTTGACCAGCACATCTGGTTCCATCCTCTCAGTGAACAGCAGATTCACAAACGGACACGGTGGTCCTGGTTGCTTAAAAAGAGGTCACCAAAGCAGGTTTAAACAGGGTTTTATAAATATCACTTTGACCTTCATGATCATTTGAGGTCAAATGTGAGGAGGTAAGTATTCTACTATTACAATTTTCCTGGAAGCTGACGGCCCCCAACATGAGGCTCCGACCAGAAACGGATGGGTCACATTACATATATACTATGGTTGTAGTTTATACAATCTACGGTCTGAAAATAGACCTTTCCAAACATCTTCAGGATTTGAGGGCCAACTAAGGCAGACTTCAAGCAGTTCCTTTTTATTTAGCTTTCCATCGATTTCAGTCATTTTAAGAATGTTAGTTGTGTAGCGGTTGGCAAGAGAGACACAGACACACTCAGAGAGAGTCACTCAGCAGCTTCTTGGAGCTGGTGGTGAGCAGGCTGGCCAGCTCAGCTCCGGTAAGTATGCAGTGGTGCTCCGGAATACCTTCACTCTGTTTGTTCTGTGTAGTGTGGGTTTCTGGAACAGATGTGTGGGGTTCTGTTGTGCATCCGCCATGCTCCGGGCTTACTGGATCCAAGCTCCCTTGTCATCAACTCCTGGTTGGAAATGAGCGGTCCAGCGCCCGGCATGCTCCTCTGGGGGATAGGAATCCAACCGAGCCCCAGTGACACCTCAGGGTTCCCCTGTGTTCCTCACCCTCCTGGACTTTCAAAAGGATAGATCTCAACCCTGTGTGTCGGTAGCAGGGAGGGGCAGCTGAAGTCCAGCTGAACTCTCACTGGTGAGGGTCCCTTTTATTCCCCGGAAGGCCTCCTCTAATCCTTCCATCTAGATGATCTTTAACAGTGGGCACCTCCTGGGCCCCTTTGGTGATCACCGGTGGCTCTTGCATTGACCATCTTCTCCTAGCAGAGGGAAATGGTCCGCTTCTCTTTGTTCATTGGCTAGGTCATGTTTGAATGCGCAATGCTGGCAAAAGAGCTTAGCACCTGGCAAAGCTGATCAACCTCGTCACATTGGTTGCAGAAATTATCCTGATAGTTCTACCTTTGCTTTTCTTCACTTTAGAAAAACCTAAGAGTGAGATGCTCTGAAGAAATGTCAAGAAGAATGCAACGTCCTGAAGGTTCTCCCACTCCTCCGTTGACGACAACAATCGACTGCTAAGAAGAGTCTCTTTGTGTTTCTGTTTCACTTTTTCTTTTTTTTTACCAACAAGAACATAATAAAAAACAACACTGTTTGTACCTGACTCATTATTCTAGTTGTGAGGGTTTAGTTTTGAACATGTTTGTTGAATTCTAAGCAAAACTTGCAATACCCCTGGCTGAGGGATTTGGAAGTGCATAGAGTGTTTGTGTTTAAAACGTACCTGCATTGCTCTCGTGCGGTGCTTTGCAAATCCTCTGCTGAAGTGTACGTGATGCATAGGAGATCCTATTTTGAGCATAGTCGGCAATGCTCCGACATATGGCGAGCCTATGACTCGGCTTAGCTTCTCTGAAGCGTCACATGATGTAATGGGTCGATCCCTCGTGCCATCCCCATTCATAGAGCGTGCGTCCCATCCGATCTGATTATTTGTGGTAATGCTACGGCATTAACCGGTGCTTCATTTGACTAGTGGTCTGCTGTCCCTCAAACATTGAAAAAGGCACAATGTTCTCGCCCTTCAGCTTCAGTCTGCCTTCCTCCAGCATTGCAGCTGATTTAAAGTCGGAAATGTTAGCACAGATGCGTGTTATTGGACGCCGCGTTTGTTTCTGACGTGCCTGTGGTTTCTGATTCGATGCATTCACGGCTGTTTTCTGGACCAGTGCCAGGACATGGTTTTTGACTGTTTCTAGTTCCTTTCTTCCACAAGATTCTGGCAGGCTCTCCTGTCTGTCAGGGGATGTAGCTCCTCCCCCGTCACCACACTTGCTGTTGCAGCAGCTAGGGGATTTTCAGTTTTTTCCACAAGTGAAGCAGGTGTGTCTGCACCTGGGTGCCTGCCGGTTTTTCGCTCAAGATTCTTTCAAGGCTGGAAAGGCTTTTTCGGTTGTGGGGTAAACTGCAATATCATTGGACACTATGGCAACCTTGAATTTGGTCCTCGTGTTGGGTCTGTAGGTGGGGGTGAATGGTATCTACCAGTAACTCTTCATCAGGTCCAAGGTGGAGATGTACCGTGCTCTTCTCAAACAGTCCAGGAGCTCACCCATTGCTCTCCTCTCGCTAATGGCTTCTCTGGTGACAAACAGTAGGCCTCGTGATTCGCCGTCCAAACAGAAGTTCGAAGGGGGTGATGCTGGTGGATGGTGGACCTTCTGGATACCGAAGAGGACGTATGGCAGCGTCCTGTCTCAGTCCTTGCGGACTTAGGCTGCCACTCTCCTTATCACCTGCTTCAGGGTCTTATTGAAGCGTTCCACAAGGCCGTCAGTCTGGGGGTGGTGTACCGAGGTCCTAAGCTGTTTGACCTTCAGCAGCTGGCAGTATTCCATGGTCGGTCAGTATCTCATGCAAGTATCTCCTTTTCGATGATGGAGTGATTCAACTGATGTTTGTTGAACTTGCTGGAGAAATAACAGACTGGATGGTCTATTCCATGCTCATCTTCCGGCAATAATACAGCAGCAACACCTCTGGCATCAATTTCAAGTTTGAAACTAGAGCTAAAGTTAGATGCCATTAAAACCGGAGCATGATATAATAACTGCTTCACCTCATTAAATCCTTTTTGGCACTCAGTTGACCACACAAAATCTACTTAACAAAGATGTAGCATGTCTGCTTTTCACCACAGGTACAACGCCAACCCCATCACACCACACAGAGAGCCAGTGGAGTCTGAGATTTATTAGAAAGGTCACTTTGAAAGTCTGAAAGCACTCTTGCATTATTAATCATATACATACGCAGCAACATTAAAAGTTATAACAATTACACAAGCACATATTAAAAATTACTCTTATGACTCATGTATTAAAAATACAGGAACTCTTGAGTAAACATTCAAAACAGTTATACGTGAAATTTATTAAATGCCGGTCACTTTAACATATCTCCAGCAATCTCCTCACTCAGTTGAAGAGCATCTTAAAACATTTTAATACTTGTCCACAGAAATATCCCACACATCAATAAAACCAACCTCATTCCCCCTTAAACATAGTAATGGCCCAGAAAAATCACATCAAACTCTTATTAACCGATTTAACCCTAAAATAGCATGGATGCGAACTGCGTGGGAGTGAACAATCCCTGATCACTAATTTTACCTTACTACTACAAAAATAACATTAATTTCATTACTCAAATTACTTTTACACACAACACGACAAGACAGAAAAGTTCTTACCAAAATTCTGGTAGTACCCTGCCATACCTTGAAAACGCTGGAAAGTTCGAACGCAGGCGCATTACGAAGACCAAAGGCCATAGAATTTTATTACAGGAAGTTGTCAGGTGTCACAAAAGCAGATATATTAGATGCTCTGGCAGAAAGTGGGACTTGCCAGTAGCCTTTGAGCATGTCACGTTTCGTGACATAGCGGGCAGACCCTATACTGTCCACACAGTCTTCCATCCGGGGTAGCGGATAACTATTGGGCACTGTTACTGCGTTCACTTTACGCTAATCTGTGCAGAAACTGTAAGAACCATCAGCTTTGCCCACCAGGAAGCACGGTGAACTCCACGGACTAACACTAGGCTTTGCAAAGCCATGCTCAACCAAGTAAGCAACCTCTTCCTTCATGACTTTTCATTTAATTCGGTTAACACTCATTACGGTTAAATCATTACAGGCAGACCCTAGCTGTCAATTCTTAAACCTATCATCAGTTGGGACCGCTGGGAAGTTGTTACATGGAGTAAGGAATATCTGTGGATGCTTGAAACCTCACATTTCTATCACTCACCTTTACCTTGGTTGTTCTATGTCTGAGTCATTGCCTTACTTCCCAGACAGCAGCTTTCAAAGCGTGAAAAAAGATCGTGAAGCAGACCCAATCTGACCCGAAGGCAGGAGCACGCTGTGCAAACATTTGTGGATTTGTAAAGCCTCGTAGTACATCAGGAGAGGATCCACTATGGCCAGACACAATCACCTATAACCAAAGTAAGTCTCTTAGTGTTTACATCTTCGAGTAAATTTGTGGCGTCTGTTGACAGTTTAAAATCTGCATGTTTGTGTTCCTTCGATTAGTTTAGTATAGCAA
Organism: Danionella cerebrum; assembly: GCA_007224835.1. Taxonomy (NCBI): domain Eukaryota; kingdom Metazoa; phylum Chordata; class Actinopteri; order Cypriniformes; family Danionidae; genus Danionella; species Danionella cerebrum. The sequence continues at coordinate 91,984 of SRMA01025468.1, read as the reverse complement.
ATAAGTGAAAAGCTCTTTACTGTAAAACCTCACAGTGCCTCAAATATACAGACAATAAGTTGTCAACAACTCTAAAATTTGTATTTTTAGTGAGTTATTGCTACATTTTTCTCCAACAGTGTTGGTAAGAAAAAAATCTGAGGCAACGGAGCAGAAAGTGAGATTGACGCTTTTCGGTGGTTCAACATTGCGTCCGGCCGTGGTGGAGGTCTCGGTGTAAGAGCAAGAGGCAAATGAACAAAAATTACAATGTATGTAAACATCATGATTTAACTCCACCACACTAACAGCTCCCTCTTTCTCTTTGCAGGGGTTCCATATAAAATGAAGTCTTTGAGCAATGAAATCATTTTAAACATTAAAAGCCAATAAAAGTTTGAATTACTGAAATGTGTTGTTCTCGTACTGTTTCCATTTTAACAAGCATTTGATTACTTTAAATTGTGTACAGATATTGTGGACCACGTGAAATCAGTCAAGAAGAAAATTATTAATGACTGGAAATTACACAAAATCAAGAGCATGCACAAGATGTGGGAAAAATTTACTCAAAAAGTTTTGTTTGAATAGGGCTTTCAGTGTCAATTTCACAGGTTGTTTTATTTACAAAGGTCCAGATGTTTTTTTTTTTTTGTTTTTTTCAGCTGTGGAATATTGTAGAGTAGTTCCTATACCGCTAATGACAGAGCCCAACTCTGCAACCTAACCACAGGAGGTTTCCCCTTCATCAGAAGAATCTCTATAAATATATAGATAATACATAAGCTTACATTATATTTGTTCAAAAGAAACCCTTGTGTTTCTATACAAAAACTAGCAAAAGATAAGATCAAATTGCAATGGATTGGTGACCTGTCCAGGGTGTACCCCTGCCTCTCGCCCGATGTGCACTGGATAGGTACCGGCAGACCCCAGTGATCCCGAAAGGGAATAAGTAGGTTGGAAAATGAATGAAGCAATATGTTGTTGAATTCAAGAGCATGAGCAGTAAAAAAGCAATATTATATAATTTCAATTAGAAAAATTACACTATATGTTGAAAAACATTGTTATAAAGGTGAAAATATACCCTGTGTATAAAAACTTTTATTACATGACTGTGATTGGTATGATGGCATGCCTCCTACCTAAAAGGGGTTTAGACTGAAACCACTCTAAAAAAAGAGTACCTAGCTCTTTTGATAGATCACAAGCCTTTGGTGACACTCATTAACCCAAAGGACTTGGATACAACTCCCGTTAGATGTCAACGATTACTTATCAGGTTGATGAGGTTTAATCCAGTGGCTGAATAATTCCTGGAAAGCACTTGGTGGTAGTTGACGTCCTGTCTTGGCAGGCAATGGAAGGTGGTCAGAGCATACGTTGCCTCAGTGGAAGAGAACATAAGTGTGAGGAAGTCAAGGATAAGACTGAGAAGGATGAGCAACTGCAATGCGTTCTCCACTATGTCCAAATGGTTGGCCAAAACATTGACAGAGTTCAGCTGTACAGTCGAAAATGTTCTTTAAAGAGAGAGGATCACTTAGTGAAGCCAATGGAACACGCTTAAAAATATCTATGAGGGACACCAAGGTCTCACTAAATGTAGAAAGTTAAAAATCTGAATTTATGTTCTGTATCAGCTTGAACGTCTTCCTTACACGTCTTATGATTAATCCGACCTTGTAACAAACTGCTTATGTTTACTCCCGAACTGTAAGTCACTTTGGATGAAAGCATCTGCTAAATACATTAATGTAAGAGTGCTGTAACAACGCTGTGTGGCGGCCTGGTATTCCCAAGGATGTGGAAAAAGTTGTGATGCCGTGTAGTCACTGCAGACTTCACTGACAAAGTCAGAAGAAGGAACCACTGATAACTACACCCTTACCAGAACTTCCTCTGCAGAAACTAGCAGCAGATTTATGGGAACACAAAGGTGTCTGTAGTGGTGGACCTGCTGTCGTAACGTGGGTCATGAGAGTAAGAAACTGGACCGAGGGAAGAGGCAGGTATTCCGGTGGAAAAAGGTGTTTGTTTATTGTGGCACTCGTGATGAAACAAACAAGTAAAAAAAAGGGAGAATCGCAAACAAACAAAGAAAGCCCTCAACAGTAACGTAAGCTCTCTCTACGTCACCAATGAAATGATAAGAAGCTTGAGCAACACGCTCATGCCGCTTCCTACTACGGCCTGTGGTCACCTGACCTTCTCACACGGGCCTTCCCCTCTCTCGATGGTGCTGCCAGGCTTCTTTAAATAACTAAATTCTCAAAATATAAACCAATCAGAAGTAAACACATCACAATGAAACTAAATTACCCAATTAACTCATGAATTAACCTAAAACAAGATACAAATAACTTCATCAATACTTGAATAATGCGGAAAACCATTGACGTATGAAAATACATAAAAGACATAACAAAATGAACACAGGAGCGTCTGATGTAAACAAATCACTAACTCGAGGACAACACAATACAAACAGAACAATAGTACAAAGATTGACATTATCACACCTGCCTGTCACCATCTGCACTTTGTCTCCATTCCCCTAGAGGTCCTCGTGTTTTCCCCTCTGCCTTCTGTTCTTCCTCGTGTGTTCTAGTTTACTTTATTTGTATCACCTGTGACTCGTTACAGCCTGTATATTTAAGCTGTCATTTTTTTCTTTGGTCTTCACTTGGTTTTTGAGTCAGCTTCAGTGAACTTGCTGTGCATTTCCTTGGTCTCTTGAGCTAGTTTTATTTTCTCCCGTTGCCTCGTGGAGTTTTATTTAGGTTTGTTATACTGAATATTTTTATTCCTCATCCCAAGAAGAATCTGAGTTGAGTGTTTGGATATATTACCTATTTTTTTTTTTTTTTAATAAATCCTTGTATCCTGGATTGCCTCCTGGAGTGTTTTTCATTTGGGTCCAACACAACTGCCTCTTTGACTCAGTGGTTCACACTCAAGTCTCCACACCAGAGACCCGGGTTCGAAACCCGGTCGTGACACTGCCAAAAATTAATTCTGAAAGTCATTTAAAAGATGAAAAGCATCTTCAACCGATTTGGTCCAACAGTGGTCCTCAGATCAGAACTGAACAGTTTAAACAATTTGCAAGTGAGTTTGGTTTTAAACACGTTACATCAAGTAGAAAATCACTGTCACATACAAATGATTGTCTTCAGCAGCTAATATATTACACTCTGGAAAGAATGAAGTGTGGAAACATGAATAATTGATCAAAGAAGACAGAAAAAAAGGCAGCAGAAAAGATTTCCACATAGAGTAATGAAAATGCACATGATACAAAAGACCCAACACATAACAAGGAATGTAAACAAATGACCATGAAGCTCGTGAATAAAACAGTAATATACTGCACTCGAGGCAGGGACTGTCTTTCAGTCTAAAGGGATCAAGGCTCTCTTTGCTTTAGGTGCTGATCTTAATTCACACTTCCTCCTTGAAGTAAGAACACCTCGACTGAAATGATTTAACAAAGCCATATCTTGTGTTTTAATTCCAATTCTTAGAGGGAAAGCATTCTTGAACCATGTTAAAACAGCTCTGACTATTGTTATCAGCTCCGGGTTTAATTAGTGGAACTGTTAAGGTTTCAATAGGCTGTAATGGATGTCTTTGCTTCAGCTCGATGAATTCTGTAGCGTTAACCTGTCCATTCATTCCAGCGCCTTTCCAGCCTGAACCAAGTGATGTGAATAACTGCCACATAATTGAGCCTTCAGTGACGACGTCTGTGTTCAAAAGGCACTTTGATGCTGTCTTGCCATTATTCCACGTAAATGCTGGATAATTTGCATTTGCCTGCCTTTACTTCCCAACACCTGACGTTCCAAAAAGTATTTTTAAAGGGAGTTACTTGACTACTTTTAATATCCCCAAATTCTTTGCATTTTAAAAAGCATTTGCTGTTTTCCACCACTTTCTTCTTATACTTTTGGCCTCACGGCTAGCAAGAAGTTGCTGTTGTGTTCATTTCAGATTTACGTATTCGCCGTATGTTTCTGTGCTTTGGTGTACGTTTAATTTGCTAGCTGCTTCCGGAGATTCTCAAATGAGTTTGTGAGAAGCCTCTTGGAGAAGTTACCCAGACAACCAGTGAATCCTTCTTTCTTTTTCAATGGGAGATTGTTGTCAGGATCTGCTTCTGCATTCGTTTGCACCTAATGTTCATCACCTGTTTTTCCATCTTGTTTTCACTTATCCTTGTTTCGCTTCTCCCTTTTTAATCCTGTCTAATGTTGTGGGATCTTGAGTTTAGCCTGTTAGTGAACGATCATGATCTTTGTTTCTCAATGTTTGTTCTCTTAGTTTGTCTCTCTGCTCAAATATATCTCTAGTCTTTTATGTTGTACCTTTTAAGGAATAGAGCATAACCCTGGCACACTCTGATCTCACTAAATGGTTGTCGCTAGCACCACAATGCTGCTCCGGTACAGACACAAAGTGTTTGAAGGTAATCAAACACACACAGATGCAGTTAGCTACAGGCTAGCCACCTACCTACAACCCAAACGCCACGGAACGATTACGGTCAGCTGGAAATGACGCATGGAGCAAATCCGCTGCATCAACCAGTTTGTGTATTTTCATCTTCATTTGGTGTGGAAGGTGTGCACCCCACCAGCCTGTGGGCCTTTTGTGGCCTGCAATCTCACAGCAAGGTTTAATGTTAGGCGGCCCACATGATGTCCCTAGTCTCGAGTCCTTGGGACTATTTCAGTCGATTCTGTTTTCAACCGGCGGCAGCAACGGTTTTGTTATTAAATGAGCTTCATCAAAAGCAGCTATGATGTATGGGTTGTGTAGAAGAGACAAGAGGCAGAGATGGAAGTAGCGGAGATGAGGATGTTGAGGTTCAGTTTAGGAGTGACGAGGATGGACAAGATTAGGAACGAGCACATCAGAGGGACAGCTCAGGTTGGTTGTTTTGGAGACAAAGTCAGAGAGGCCAGGTTGAGATGGTTTGGACATGTGCAGAGGAGGGATAGTGGTTATATTGGTAGAAGGATGTTGGAGATGGAGATGCCAGGCAAGAGGTCAAGAGGAAGGCCAAAGACGAGATATATGGATGTGCTGAAAGAGGACATGAAGGTAGTTTCTTGCAAGAGTAGAGGATACTGAGGACAGAGTTAGGTGGAAAAGGATGATTCGCTGTGGCGACCCCTAAACTGGGAACAGCTGAAAGGAGAAGAAGAAGATTTAAAGGGGTCATAACATTGTTTTATTTTTAATAAAATGTTTTTCACATTGATCTATTTGTATGGGATTTTTTTTTATTCAAAAATCTCTTCACAAAAGTCTCTTTCAATCTCTTCATTTTGTAGCCCAGGCTTATTCTGGAAATCGGCTGACTTTGTAACTACTCCCCAGTTACTCACCTATTGGTTACTGATTTGCATATTCATGATGTGTATGTACAAAGTAACTGTCTGGGGGTTGACATAGATGTGATGGAAAATAGAGTGGTTCATTACGAGGAACTTTAAAACTGGGCTATCAACGTTTTATTAAGGTAATATTGGGTGTTAAACTGCTAAGCTTTATTGACTTTGTGGAATGTCTAATCAGTCCCAAATTTACCAACTATGTAACAAGTCCATATCGGAACACATCTACAAAATGCACTTGCGGTTACAGCGCCACCTACTGGCCACATAAAATATTGGTAGGGCCCTTTTTAGGCGATTGCTACATCTGTGAAGAATATTGTCAGAAAAAAAAAACAATTTAAAAGCTTGAATTAAATCGGGGATTTACTGGAGTCTACAGCACACAAAGCACTCAATGGGTTTTGCAGTGTTGATATGTACTAGTGAATAAACCAGATTTTCTGTGGGGAAAAGTTTAGGGCTTGTCTCCAATGGCACTCTCTGAACGTGTGGACTTCTTCTACACATTAATGACCTCATGAAAGAGCAGACATTAGGTGTTGGGTTGGAATGGATACACAAAAAAAACAGACTTTCAAATTTTACATTATAATACTATGATTGTTAGAGCATTAGAGTACAATGTGTGCATGCCTTCCCAAACTCTTAACTTGTACTCTTTTTATTAGCTTTAACATTAGAGAACAACAAAGAAAGGTACTTTTCTAATGTGTGCAAAATGTATGCTTTATTTATCCGTTAAAAATGTGTACATTACTTTCACTTACTGTGTTTTGTGTGAATTCCCCCCATCATTCATCTGATTGGTCATTCAGAAAAGAATTCTCGGATGGTCATCCCACGTGATGTCGTTGTCAAATTTAACCAAATGTATTTATATCGTGTTTCCCTTAAATCACAAGCAACAAATAAAATATTTCATGCCAAGACTAATTTAGTATTTTATATTATCCAGTATTGCCTTAAAATATTATAAAATATGTTGCAAATTAAGTAAATCATTGTAAAATGTCATGATTTTGTTTGTATAGTACAGACACGTTTTTGCATTGTTTATTTATATAGGTTTAGCATATGTGTAACATTGTTTAGGCTCCTTCATCATTGTAGTTTCGTCAGTGATGCTACGAAACTAGATTTTTGTCTGCATTTAAAGAGATAAAGCCTGCCTTGAGCTGTATTTCATGTCGTTTGTCTCCCCCTTGCGGTTAGAACTGTAATTGCATTTAACATTTTTCAGATTTTTTTCCCTTTGGTCAGGTTGTGAATAAAGCGTATTTAATTTCAACTTAACAGAAATGTAAAACCGACTTTGTATTACGGAGAGTCCGTGGAGTTTTACACTTAACGTCAACTAAAAAAAATCAACATTCAACACAACATTTGTCTCAATAAGCAACAGCTGTGACTGAAGTAGCTAATTAGCACGTTAAATAAATCACCACACACTTAGCTTCACACAAAAGTCTTTTAAATTAAATTAAGAATCCGCTAGCTCGGGATATTTGTGCCAATGCTAATTCTGTTGGAGCTATTCTGTGGCAATGGCTTTAGCATTTCTTGCAGGGTAATTGTTATGGTGTTTTTGATGTCTGCTCATTTAGTAATGAGTTGAAAATAAGTAGTTTTTTCTTTTATAGACAGTTTTTTTTCCTGTATGCAGTAACCATTACCTTATGTGACTCTAGAACTGCTTCACAACAGTCAACTGAGCTGCTACAAAGTACGTGTTTAACAAAGTCTGTGAAGTTATTGCTGTTATTTTCTGTTAAGAGTTTTTCAGGTTAATTGTTCCATGTGTAGTTCCAGCTCAGGTTGAGTGCAAGGCCCACTTCTTGCTCATCTCCGTAGGCCTTCCACCGTCTGGCAGTGAGCCTCGTTTTGAAGCTATTGGTATAATTGAAATGACTTTCCTCTTAATGGTGAAGTCAGGCCAGATTAATGTTTTTAACCCATACCTCTCTTCAATGTGCACATTCAGATTCCACAGGTGCATATCCTGTTACAAAGAAGTGTGGGGCTCAGTGTGGATATAATTACTTCACTCAGCCTCTACTGGGTCGTGTAGTCCTACGAGCCTCATATTTCTCCTGTCACACAGAAAATCAGGTACAGAACATTTTGATGGTTATAGATCACCCTTTCCACTTTCAAGATGACTATATGTAGGGTTCTTTATTGCACGGCTTGGAATCCTTTAACCACAGTTAAAAAATTGTTTGAAGTAGGGGAGAGTGACCTTTAGTCCACAGTGTCCTCCATTAATAGAGATAAGTACTCATTGAAGACTAAAAAAATAACTAATGTAATAACAAAAAAAAAAAGTGGTGCGATCAACTTCCCCCACCTTAGAGGTAAGTTGATCCAACTCAGTGGGTAAACTGAGTAGGTTCTACAGCACTTTTCCATATAGAGTGTATATAAAACTGTAGCACAACTTAAAACAAATACAAATGTGAAACAATACAATCTCTCTTGCAGTTGTCTTCCTTTTGTATGTCCTCAGCATGACTGCTATATAATGTTTATATTATAAGGGTAATTTAAAGTTACAATAAAAATCTTTCAGATAACAATTTTTAGAATTAAAATAACTAGTGGCTCAATTTACACCAATGGAACTGGCACACTTTACCAAACAGCCACCATTTTGGAAAAGCCACCATGTTTCAGATAGTCCAGGCTATTCATTAGCTAAATAAATAGGATTGTTCAGCTAATAACCGACATAATATACTTTTGGACCTTGACAAGCTTACTTTTAGCTGAATCCATTTGTAGTTGATGTTGAAAAGATATACTTCTATAAGTAAATAAATGCTGACCGTAGTATTAATAGTTAAATCACTCTGCCTGAATACAGGGGTAGGTCAAGAGGTTTGTGTGTAATTATTTTTCTTGAAATGTAAATTTATTGGGAGAACTGAAAAGTACTAGACTTTGTCTTTCAGAATGATGAGATCTTCACCTTCAACTTTGGAGTCCTCCTCAAAGATCAGAATGGGGAGGAATCGTATTTTAATATTTCCGAAACTTGTATCGTACCCCCATTTTCTCCTAGGGAGGTTACATGCGAGGAAAATTACATGGAGGTAAAGGTGTCACTAAAGATTGGATAATTATTTATATGTAGTTCTTCTTTATTAAAACGACATTCTTCTTCATTCCAGGTCTCTGTCAGTGCTGATCTCTTGAAGGTAGGGGGTTGCTCGCAGGTTATCGTTCGCTTGTCACCTTTAATGGCTTGTTCTTTTCTCCTCTTGTCCCTTTGAAGGTGTCTAAAACAGATGAACTTCCTTGCTCTATTGCTGATATGGTCAAAGGTTCCTCTGCATCTAATTCTCTGGTATGTGTGAGTTTTATTTATTGAACAAACATTTCACTATAGAACTAACATCCTCCTCTAGAGGTACAGAGGGTCAAAAGGAAGCTCTCAGAGGACAGTGTTTGATTATTTGTGATTGCAGCTTCTAAACCTGCATTAAAACCTTTTCATTTCTTAACCTTACCACAGTCTGAGACTGCTTTTACTAGCCATGTTTCCAATCACAGTTGGAAATTAAATTTATGTGCAAAAAAATCAAGTAAAATATTTGTGAATGAAGAACTGGCACCAAAAACAAATAACTGCCGTGTAACTCCTGCTGCGTTAGCAGAAGGCCTTTTTTCATGTGTAATAACTTGGAATATGTAGAAGAAACACAATATGGACAGTGATGTCGTCTTGCTTTTGGAGACTTCAGATAAGAACATTTTTGGATTGACCATAAAATTGGTCCATTGGTTAGTCCATTAATGCTGCCCCATCGTGCCCCAGTTCCAACCAAAAACACATTGTCATTGTATGTTGGGATTTATTCGGTAAATGCATTTCCATCATAGTTTATGCACACTTTTTCTAATCAGATCCTACTCAGTTGGGTGCATAATTTCTTGGTATTTCCACTTTGCGATTGTTGTTTTTATGCAAAATTCCAAAATGCTATTGATTGGTTGTCTGGATGCAATTTAATCTACATTTTACAGTGTGTTTAAGGGTTTAATACCACACACAATGTTGGGTCTATCTCTACAGTTTTATGTCTACAGTTACTATGAATAAAGTCAAGTGTTTTGCTTTCATTTTTCCAGGCTATAGCCTCAGAAGTAAAGCCTTGGCGGATTATGTTGAAGCAAGATAGAAAACAAACTGTTCTTTCAGCAGAAGATGCTGCTACTCTGGGATACTTTATAATAATCACACCCGGAAGGGTTGTATTTAGGACGATGTATAGCCGACCTCATGCTTCTGTCAAAATGGTACGAAATTTGTTTCTTAATCCAGGACTGAGTGTGCACTGACCAAGGATTGGGGAAATTGATCACACTGTTTCTAAGACAAAAATTGTTTCAGGTTAATGGTCTTTCAGTTGAGGTGATGCAAGCAACTGTGTTCTTCAAAGAGTTCCAGATGGTTCTCTCAGTGGACATGGTTGCAGCCTGCTCTTTGGGTAAGGTTGGATTTTTTTGAAGGGGTGTTCTTTTTTTCTTTACTAAATATTTATGGCGTCTGTATTATTTATTTTCTTGATGCTTGTCTGGTCTTGGGGATAAAGACAAAGGATATTTTGATGGCTACAGACTTCACTGGAGAACCCCTGTAATAATGCCTCCTCTGCCTGTTGCGCCCTATGAGTTAACGGGTGGTAACATTGGAATGGGAGTTGATGGTGAAGTCCTGCACGATTCAGCTGTTCGAGACAGGGGCTACTCCATGAGGGTCAATGAAGGAGTTGTAGATTGTAGCATTCCATTTGCTGCTGAAGGTGGACTTCGAGCGGTATGCCACATGCACTCCATGTTTCTAAGTTAAAGGAACCGCTTTGTGTTTAAGAATCTATTTCTCTATTCAGAGCTTTGCAATGAATAACGTGTATAATGAGATGTACACAGTCCAGCTGACCTACCGGCAGACTGTTGTGGATCATAAAGGTGTGGCAACAACTCAAAATGTTGTTCGACAAATGGACACAGAGCCTATTCCTCGCCCACTCTATTCGGTGAACCGTGAGTAGAGTTGTTTTTCATTCTAGGCATGAAAACTTACTTTTTGTTGAAAATTACCTCCATGTTTCCACCCTTTAGAAACAAATCCTTCTGAACGAATCTTTACTGTCTATCTGGGAAATGTTCCTTTTGATGTGGAACTGGTTTCAGTGGAGCTGAATGGGCACGAGGTGCCTGTGCTCAATGCTATACAGATGGGATACTCAATCAGTAGGGTCTCTGAAGACAATAGTACCTTTGCATATATTCTTCGGGTGTCATTTGATGACAAGTTCGTTATGAAGCAGGTGAGTGCTTTGGTTGAAATTTGATGTCTGTACCTTAAACTGGGTTCACCTTTCCACAAACTCTTTTTGAATTTTCAGCACTTTTCAGGACGTCTTGGATACTTGTTAAATATCAAATGGACTTTGAAAATCATGCCTCAAATGGAGCCCTTTTACCACTATTCCTCTGTGACTGTCTTTGTCGATGACCGTAAGAAGCATTAATACTAGTTTCTTAAAGTAATAGATTACCGGTAGTTTAAAGGGCTCATGACATGTTGAGGTTTTTATGGTGATTTATAAGAGTAGATTGAATAAAAAATCCAAACATGGAAGTTCCAGAACAAAAAAAACTAGTTTGTTTCTTTTATAAACGGGTTTTATTTACACCATTCAGGACGTTCTTAGTGAGGCACACTATCTGCAAAGCAACGCCTTCTTTTGTGAGTCAAACAAAAAGGAAAAGACAAACACTGATGTCATGACACGGTTACACTCATGATGACCTCTGATTCACAGCAGATGCAGCCTTAATTAAAACAAATATTTATAGAGTTCTTTTTATTATTTTTTTTTATTTTTTATTTTGCTTCAATGTTTTTACTCATGAAATACAAACAAGATGCTATTTCATTGCTAATTTAATTGTTAACGAAACTTGTGTAAAAGTGTGTTACATGGAGGAATCATCCAACGTTCACATCTGGCTCACCTCTGAACACGCTCACAACTCGTTCAACAAAAATTTATTTAAATTGTTCATTTACTTGATTCTGGCGGCAGCTCCCTGGAAACATGAGCCTCTGTTAAGGCTGAAAACTCTCTCCAAGCATCTCTTGCAGCACAGTGCAAACAGTTACAATTAGATTCTGACTCACAGCGGTACAGTTGTATAACGTTTCCTCCAAATGCCATTACAGCGTCCATCAATGTAGCTTTAGAAGATATGCTCAATATTGAAGTTACATGTAATGAATCACTCACATCTCCTGTGAGCGCCACACAGTGTGATTTAATGAATATGCAAATCACTAACCAATAGGTGATTTACAAAGTTTTCCAAATGAAAATCTCAGCCCATTTCCGAAATAAGTCTGGGCTAGAAAGAGAAAAGATTGAATGCAATTTTAATTTAAAATAGAGCCTTTGAGTAAAATAATTCCCCATACAATTAGAGCAATGTGAACAACATATTATTAACAATAAAAGAATGTCATGACCCCTTTAACAAATTAGACCTCTGAAAGCATACAATTGTGACTGTGTAATGGCTCTTGCCTTCTCATACAGCAGTGTTCTCTCCTGCTCCTCCCGTCTTTGGCAGCACATGTGCTGAAAATGGCATAAGTTTTGTGAAAGACCATGATGAGCTTGATCACATGTGGGATATTACCATCGGCCCATACAAACTGACCCCAGAGCTGGCTTCTGAGCGTGGTTACATCATGACCAATGACAGCACGACCTTAAAACTGGATGTGCCTCTGTTTACTGTTGGATACACATATGAGGTTATATTGAGTTTTTTTTTTATGTTTCTTTTATGACTTTTTTTTTCTCCTGGTACATTCACACTGTCCTTTGTTACAGGATATCACTCTAAAGCAATTCTACGGCACATTCGAACTTCTTACAAGAAGTACTAAAAACTCTGAGATTAAGCAGTCATCGGCCAAACGCTGCCTCTTCAAAACTTCTGAGCTATTGGGTAATTGCATGAAATGTCTCTAAATCTCAAATTTAAGTAATAATTTAGTCTTTGTTACATTTATTTGGTTCATTTTTCAAGGAATCCATTCAAAAAATGGATAAGTTCCATGGTAAGTTAATCAAGTTTGAGGGACTGAATCCAAAGCAATCATATTGCATAATTTTTATAACATTGCTTGAAATATGTATTTGATAATTTGTAAAATTGTTTTGCTTTGTTAAACTATGTGCACACAACGGTTTTCAAATTTTAATTTGCCTGTATTTTTCAGAATTTTGACATTTCACTTAAATGCATTTCTTAAATTAGGATTGGTCATAGTGCACAAGTACAGTGCAACAACCTACCACTGAGAGGCGAAAGTGTCAGAGGTGCAAGAGCCCTTTGATCGCTGCTTGCAGTTTTAATTCATTTCTTTTTTCTAGGACTGTCTCTGTAGGTTTAGGATCACCTAAGATACAGATTTCTTTATTTATTTTTAAATATATTTATAATTGTAGATATAATTCTATTTGTGTTCACTGTGTGTAATTTTGCTGTTTCTTTGTTTTTTTTTTAGTGTGTTCTTCAGAGGGTGTTATGACTGTGGTAAGTGATCTGGCCAACGCATTACCTGCTGTGACCCCTAGTCTGACTACACTGCTGGACCCAAACTGTAGACCCCAAGACATTGACTCAACTAGAGTCCTATTTTCTTTTGGCATGAACTCCTGTGGGACTAGAGTTAAGGTAAGTGGGATGAGTGGATGGTGTGCTTTCCTTTCTCAGTGATATTTATAAGATTTTTTTTTTATTTTTAGATTGATCAGGATTATGTAACATATGAAAATGAGATTATAGCACCATATTCCATTGACGGCAAGCGAGTCATCACAAGAGATTCAGCTTACAGGTATTGTACCCCCTTGTTATTTAAGAGACCGAGCCTGTGCTGTGCATTTGAAATGAGGAGGCTGCTTTACGCATTTGTTTTTCTTTGTGGCCACTTATTTCATTAACGGAAAATATGAAATTGAGTCCAAATAAAGAGATTTTTATAGATGTAAAGCTGAGAAAATGAGAAGACCTTGTTTACAGAACTTTAGTATAATTTGTTTACATTCTCCTATTAAAATGCCAGTTTTGACATGCTAAATGCTAACTAATCAAACACTTTGCGATTGAATGTCTCACCTTTAAAATAATGAGAAAACGAAACTCCCCAAATTTGAAAAATATATAAAATGGCTGTTAATGGACATTGCTCCATATTTTGAATTTCGTTCTGTGATGTATGAACTAGCGAATATTCTACAGAATTCTATTAGCATTTAGTGTAATCTATATGTAAAATGGATGCAGCCATGGTGTTGCTTGTAATCATGGATCTCATCATGAGATCATGTAGGATTTCAACCATTTTTCCATCGTTATTCTGTTCATTAAGTCTCAGTATTCAAATTAAAACTAAAAATAGAAGGTGAGTCACGACCTCTTAATAATTTAAATGGTAAAGTTGCTTTGATCTACATTCGCTCATTGTAACGCTTGCTTTGAAGATTTGAATGATTTGGTAAATTTTGTCTGTAGCCTAAATGTCATTTAAAAATGTAATTATGAAACTGTGCTTCAATCATGTTATTCTCATGAATTCAGGATGGTTGTCAGATGCATTTATCCAGTGCGCAGTTTCGAAACTTTATCAGTCAACAAGTTCAGTGCTGAAACGCCTGGAATTGGACAAATTCAGTATTCTTTGAACGGTAAGACTGTTTATCTGATACAAACTTAAAGTTGTGTATAATTGCTATTATTATTATTTTTTTTTTTCAGTTTTAGATTCTTCCCAGCCTGTTCAAGTCCATAAGCAAAGGCGCAAATTACAAGCTGAAAATACACCAGCCTTCCATAACTTTGTGAGATTCTTCTCCTCAGCGGAAGATAATTAGTCATTAGATTCACACATGAATATTGATTGTTAATTTGGATTATTGCCTCCCTTTTCTGTTCTCTTACAGAATCCTGTGAAATCCTTGAGTCCAAAGAAATTATGAATAAAATATTTATTAAGTTTTATGTTTGTTGTCTTGTAGATCTTTTTGAAGGAGTATGAAATGCTCTTTCCATTGTTATATTTATTGTGTACCAAATAGGAAATTTAATAAAAAAAAAAAAACATAGGGTAGGTTTTTGTGTGTTTGATTCAAAAGTCAAAAAGTACTGCAGAAAAAAAATGAAAAGAAAATCTGTGGTCTGCATACAATATTCCATTATGGTCCTCAAGAAACGAACCCAGACTCCCCGAAATGTTAAAAGAAATATTTGAAGTGGTTCTCAATGAAGATTGCTCAATATTTTAATGAACTGATCTAGTTATGTGATGTAATGAATAAAGTTTTGGCAAATATTGTATTGGAATTTACTATGATCTATATGTAAAATGGATGCAGCGATGTTGTTGCTTGTAATCTTAGATCTCTAGGATTTCAGCCCTTTTTCTTCCTCTTTGCTCTATTCAAGTCTGTTTTTTTTGTATCTGCTCGTTGTTTTTTTCTATTTATTTATGTGTACCAAACAAGGAATTTATTTAAAAAAACATATGGAGAGAAAAAAAATACTAATCTTTGATATTAAGTAGACAGTTCCTTTTTTTTGGTCAAAAAGTATTGGGCATTAAGTTCAAATGGAAATAAGCTTATAAGAGATGAAATGGTAGTCAGCGTACAATATTCTGCAATGAGCTACTGGAACCTTATCAAACCACCACGAGGCTATGATGGCCATCAATACGTAACCAGCTTTACCTGCTGGTCAAGGTGGTGTTGATCATTTTCCCAATACTACTTGTGTAATATATACATCCCAATCACTTGTCTGCATATGAGTTGTGTGTGTGCGTGTGCGTGTGCAACCTTTATTAAAAGACTTCGACTTGTGATGCCATGAACAAAAGTGGGTCTAAAAATAATAATAATAAAGTAATTGCTTATTTTAATATTTTGGCTAAATATAAAATGAATGCATTTTTAAAAATAAACCAAATAGTTGTGTACAAAAACATACAGGATTTTAAAATTGATTCCATCAGCTTATAATGGTCCATCAGCCCCATGGTTTACTGATGTCATCCTGTATGGTCAAGTGTACTCCGTTTACCACAGAGATTTTGTTGTAGCACAAGCCATTGGTTTCTCCATTGCTCTGTGACCCCCATGAGTGGAAGGATGAGGGGCTTAACTTGGGAACAATCTCTGAGCTCTGGGTTGGAACATGGTTGCTAGTGAAATTGGTGGTCTGAGTCTTGGTGCTCTGAAGGAAGGCTTGTGACTGTACCAAATTGTGGATCAGGTTTTGTGTCAGGATGTGGTTCTGATGGTGGCTCTGTGTTAAGGTTGGTTGGTTGTGGTGAGCCGGTAATCTGCTCAAGTTGTAGTTGTGATGTTGATTTGGCTGGATGTGAAGCTTTTCTTTCCAGTCGTCATGCTGTTGGCGATGAATCTTCATATGAGCGTTTCTACTTTTGATTTTATAAAACATCCTGAAAGGATAGAGTGAATTGTGATTTAACTCAAGCAAAGAAATACATTTAACAGAGCTTTATATACTTACTTTCCACACTGTTTACATGGAAAGCTTGTAGGAAGTTGCGGAGTATTAATCAATGTTTTAAAATGAACTTGGTCAGCAAGCAGCTGTGGAATTGGGGAGACCTGTTGGAGGGGAAAAATTAAATTTGAACATCGGAAACTAGTGATTTATTTTTTAATTGCAGTTTGTGTTTGAGAAATAGCAATGATATTTATTCTAAGTGATCATCACTAATTTTTTGAGTGTGTGTTCTAAAACAGCTAAATCACATGGCGTGTTAATTGTTTCACATCTGGCCAATTCTAAAGTGGTCCCTTACCCTCATTTTCAAACAGCCTGCTTGCTATGGAGGAGTCACTGCCATAATATATTGCCCGCCCCCCATGTCAATATGGGTAAAAAGAACCAAACCCCATGTCTTTTTATGATTTTACCAAGTTGAGATAGAGTTATGCCAAATTGGTTGCTATAGTAAATAGTCTGGTTGCTACGGTAGAATCTGAGAATCTGACATCATGTAGTCTTCTTTTATGTAGATTAATATTAAGAAACTCCCATGTCTTCTGTGTTTTGTTATAAGTTATTTTTACATTAAAGGTTATGCTGCAAAGTAGGCGAGGCATGATAAATATATGCAAATTCACAAGCAGGGATTGGCTTTCTTAATGTTTTGATCCATCACTAAAGTGTTTGACTATCCAATACCAAACATGTACACGTCTTTTACAATGAGATATTACATTCCATGAACCCCAATGACAGTATTGTCTCCATGGAGATGGTTGACCTTGACCCAATTACTGTGACGATTCACAGACAGCTGCTGCCAACTGTCAAAAAGTGACCATTGAAAATGGCAATAACTGGCAGAGAATTAGCTGTTTTATGCAAAACCACACCTCACATAAACCTCAAATAAATAATTCACTGTCAGAATCAGAAGGTGTCAAGGTCTTGATATAACGTTTGTGAACTGTGTTCTAATATGAAGGATGTATGGTGAGTTAGAGGGTAGAAATGGCCTTCATTTGAGTTTTTAGAACAGCATCTAGCAGTGTTTATGAATAGAAGCAAAGGAGGATTTTTCATTGCTGCCCCTGGTTTAGGGCACCTGGATTAAAAACTGTGTCCTATACAAATGAAAACCAGCAGAAAGATGAGAAAACTTGCTACCACATACGTATACAGTTGGTGTGTAAATTGGGAAAGTATCAACAAGACTGAGTTTTACGCCTTGCTTTTGGGGTGGCGAATCACTCTAGGGCTCACATTGAAAGTGACTTCACAATCTTTAGAGAAATTAAATTATAAGTCATATATTTATTTCTTTTTTTTCTGATACAGTGATTTATAAAAAATTCAAAAGCTTAATAAATCGCTTGTCACTCTTACCTGAGGCGAGGAAGATAAAATTGCAGCCAGACTCTTCGTCTGCTTCTTAATTTTCTCTGAAAGCTTCTTTGAGTGATAGTAGAATTCAATGCACTCAGAAACCTGCTTCGTCCTCACCTAGAAGTGTAAAGATGTTTTATTGAAAATGTTCAGTGTCCAGTTTAAACCTAATGTCTAAAACTGATCCATTACCATTTTATGAATAAAAGAGAAGTCTTTGCCATAGATTGCGAATGCTTTATGGAACCGCCTCTGTTCGCTCAATGTCCAGGTTTCTGTGCCTAGGTAATGGAGTTTAGTTTCATAAAATGATGAGTTCCTTACTTAATGAGACATTACTTGACAAACAAATGTTTTTTTTGTTTGTTTTTTACCAGAATAATGATAGGTTTCTGAAGGAGCTGTGCTTGTGAACATCATCATCTCCAGTGCTGCCTGCAGAGAATGATACAAGGATGAAAGACATTGGCTTCTTGAGAAATTTTATGCACAACTTCTAATATCATAGGGCCTGTAAATGGCCATGATAGTAGGGGCAAATATTATGGTGGGGAAAAAAAAACAAAGTAACATTTTTATGTTCTTTTTTGCATTCGAAGGCAAAGATTGCATTTTCTATCAAAACACATTCACGTTTCCTCGCAAAGACTGCATTTTTGCAAAATGCATTCGAGAAAAATCAAGAGATTTTTTTAATTTTCATTCCTTCTCAAAGACTGTGTTCCCTCGCAAAAGACTGCGTTCTCTTTGGAAAGACTGCTTTCTAATACTATTGCAGGGAAATGTACATTTTGTGAGGGAATGCAAAAGATTTGAAAGAATATAATAAAAACTAAAATTCTCCCACTGTAATATTTGCCTTTACAATCACAACCCTTTAAGGGCATTTTATTTTATGGTGTAACATTTTTGTTAATGTACTTACTAGAATGTCACCCTGGCAGGAATAAAGACTATGGAGTGCAAGCTCCAGATTGGCACTGTTTCCTGACACAACAGTGGACGTACTCAGATCAAGAAGATTCTCCACTGAGTTTCAAAATAACCATAATTAAAACCATTACAATCATTATAAACTGTTGGTTTATTTCTAAGGATTCTGCATTTTACCTTGCTGTAACAGGGTTTCATTTTCCTCCAACTCTGCCCAAGGTTTCCATAGCAGCTCTTCCCGAACCAGTTCCTCTGTATGCCTTCCTTCTACACTTATCAGATCTGGTAGCTCTGCTTGGTACTCTGGTCCAGTGTTTATATACCTTAGGTGTGAAATAGATTTGCTTTAAATTCTCATTTAACTGAACTGAATGTAAAGAGGTTAAATATTATTTTTCGATTGGATGGAATAAAATAACTGTGGGTGATCATGCAGCACACACTGAACCATTATTATTATACCAGATAAAAAAAATCCAATCAACCATTTTTTTTCATTGCTAGATTTTCCATTTGCATTGAAAATACTTTATTTTATGAAACGCAAACAAAATTCAGTAAACAAGATTTACCAAAATCCGTTTTGAAAATCAAATTAAATCCGTAATTGGTAAACTATCACAGAAAACTTATAAAACAGTCTGTTTTGATCCCAAGAAAATAAAATAAAAATATAAACAGAAAGTGTATTGCATTGTTTTTTTTTAAATAGCTGCTTTGCTGTTAAAACAGCTTCCATTTTCACTTTGTTCTTTTCCAGTTGGTGGTGTTTCTCATCTGGTAGTGCTTGAGAGTAAATGTTAAGCGCCATTTGTTTGGGGCTAATGGGTCATGGATTTCTAGCATTTGGGGTAAAACTAAAAAAAAAACCCACCCTTGGCTGTCACTCCCCTTCCTCCCGTCTGTCCACAAGGCTCTGTTTTCTACAATGATGGAAGAAGGCAAGTTGAAGAAGAGTCCTGTTCCGCTACGCTTGGGGTTCAGCATCGGAGGTGGAGTATAGTGGGGTATATTTTCTTCCCAGTTCTCCATCAACTCTCGACTCAACTGGATCACACTGCTGAAAGAGGCTCCGGTGTGTAGAGAACAGGAAACTTTCTAGATTTTTGAGAGATAAACAATCACACCATTAAATGTGATTAAATTGCAGTTAAAAAAAAACATGAATTATTTCACTATTAATTAATAATTTCATAAAAACTCCCCCAATCTGTTTTGCAAAAAAACAGAGGGTAGTTAATAGTGATGCACAGGGTTTTGAGAGTGAAGTCCAGCTGAGTACTTCCTGATTTGTTGTGTACTTCCATCTACATGCACTGGGTTACCAAGAGCTGCTTACACATGGTTTGCATGGTGTCTTGAAAACTCATCGAGATCCATGTTGATCTCTTCTGATAGACTTAAGACCAAAGCAATGGAATTGATTAAATTTGTAACTGCCTCGCCCAGTTTGCCTTTGGTATTTCAATAGTTTTTTTATCATTTATCACCAGCATAGCAGTTAAAATTAAAACTGTTTCTCCTAATAATATAACTAAGGGGCAGATTTAGAGTAGAAAAAAAAAGAATCCTTGTAGCAATCCAGTCAAACCAGTACAGGTTAAACCATCTCAGAGCTAGATCCTGAACTTGTCTGTAGCTCTCTATTGAGATTGTCCCTTTCAGAGGTGGTGTGATTGCAGAAACAATAAGTAATGTTTTGCAATAAAATTTATATTATTTAAATGCATTTATTTAGGTTATTGCGGTCATAGTTCATTAATGCCTTTTAATTTTTAATAGTGTATATATGTATTTATTTCATCTCACTTTGAGTATTCACCATGAATAAATGTCAACTAGAAAATAAAGTACATTGCATAAACAATGCCACGTGCCTGTTTGTTGGAGCACCCTAGAGGTTTGTCTAAAGATCCTGGACTGCTACTCAGTGCACAACCAAAGTCTGATTCTTCTCGTGTTCCCAAGGCCTGGATGTGGAGGCTGGAGAGGTGCAAATATGGTCCAAATGAATGACCTGATTGCATCATCTATCAAGATGTATAGACAGAATAAACAAAACAGCCTTAAGTACAGGAGTGCCAAATATCAAACTCCTAATGAGCAGCAGATCTACCTGAGATAGGTGGTCTACAGACGTTCCAGGCTCATGACCCAGCTGCTGCTGCACGGACTGAGGAGGGTGGAACTGAGGTGATGCAAGACTGAAGGTTTCAGGTGAAATGTCTAATGAAAAAAGCAATATATTTAGAGAACAACAGACTTAGTAATTAGATCAGCTTTGAAATATTTATAAAATATGCAGTTGCAGGTACTCGCATCTCACTTTCCCCACGATTCATCAATGAAAATTTATTTATAAGATAAGAATCTGCCGGTAACAATTATTTATGAGTTTCCTTTCACTGTTTGGCATTTATGTGTACATAGCCAGGTCATTATTGTTCATTCCAGTTAGGGTATTGAGAAGTCTATAAATCTAAGTATCTGAATAATGGCACCCACTTGCTGTACTTGGGGTGTAACTACAGGTAATAGGGACAGGAAAAGTTCCATTTTAGATAACAGCCCTTGAATGCTGTACGTGGAGTGCAACTACAAGTAAAAAGGGGTTAAGAAGCTTCACTTCAGATGACAGCCCTGCCATGTTTTACGTGGATTGCAACTACAAGTAAAAAGGGGTTAAGAAGCTTCACTTTAAATGAAAGCCCTCACATTGTACTCGGGGAGTAACTACAGGTAAGTAGGGGATAAACCTGACTTTAGAAAACAGCCCTTGCATGTTGTGCATGGGATGTAACTACAGGTAAGAAAGGGATGAGCTTGACTTTAGATAACAGCCCTTGCATGTTGTATGTCGGGTGGAACTACAGGTAAGAAGGGGATTAACTCGGCTTTAGATAGCAGCCCTTGTATGTACTTGGGGTGTAATTAAAGGTAAGGATATAAGCTTGACTTTAAATAGCAGCACTTTCATATTGTATGTGGGGTGTAACTACAGGTAAGAAGGGGATAAGCTTGACTTTAGATAACACCCCTTGCATGTTGTACTTGGGGTGTAACTACAGGTAAGAAGGATATATAAAGTAGAGATTGAAACTTTAGTATACTTAGAAAGAGCTCTCTGTTGTTACACCCCAGTACAAGTGTGGGCTGTAATCTAAAGTGTAAACAAAAGAACGAAAATAGTAAAATGCTCCACTTTAGGTTGTTAGTCCTAGCCTGATGTACTTGGGTTTAACTACAGTGCAACTTACAGGGTAAGAAGCTTCACTTGTAAATAGTACTTAGAAGATAGCTGCAGGTCAGAAAAGGTACCCTTAAGTTACACCCCAATTAAAATGTGGTCTGTATTCTAAAGTGTAACTACAGTTAAGAAGGAAATATAAGAAGGTCCACTTTAGATAACAACCCTCATGTTATACCAGGGGTGTAACTACAGGTAAGATGGGAATGGGAAGTTCCACTTTAGGTATAAGCTCTATCAGAATTACATGAAGTGTAACTACAGATAAGAAGATAAAAAGAACTTTACTTTATATAGCAGTGTGCCCAAGTTGTACTTGAAGTGTAACTACAGGTAAGAATTGGAAAAGTTAGTTTTTTTATATGTCCTTGTGTGTTGTACTTGGAGTATAGCTACAGTGCAATATATTGTTAGAAGCTCCACTTTTTTACAGCTTTGTATTTAGGGGGTAGCTACAGGTCAGGAGAGGGTAGGAAACTCCCTATTAGTTACACCCCAAGTTGAGATAAGGGTAAGAAGCTCCACTTTAGGTTATGACCCTGTGCTTGGTGTATAACTACAGTGCAGCTACATTGTAAGACGAAAGTAAAAGGCACCACATTAGTTTTTCCATCTCTCAATTGTACAGTTCAAGGCTGGCCTGTGTTCTAAAGTCTCTGTAACTACAGGTGAGACTAGAGCCTTACCTTTGTGCATGGAGTTTATTTGTTTCATAAGAGGTCCTCCATGCTCTGAGTAAACCACAGATGAGCTTGATTCTTGTAGGAGCTCCTGTGGTAATTCCACTCTGTCGTCTTGATCACCATGAGGTTGGAGCCAGCTGGGAGGATTAAACCTCCCTGTTGAGGATGCAGGTAGAGTGGGAAAGAACTGCATTGGCACATCTGTTCTTACTTGTGATTGGCTTAAGACCTGACCAGGTAGGAGCTGTGGAGATCTTTTGGGAGGGGAGAGGGTCTGTGGAGGCAAAGGAGTTGGAGGTGGACTAAGAACCAGTGGGAAGGAGAGTGCACGTGAAGGAGGTGTAGAGTTGCTAAATCGCCTCTGATCGCCTCCGCTTAGCATTCGTGAAATGCCACGTCCACAAAATGCCTCTGAGAAGGAGTCTAATTTTTGCTGCTGGAGTCCAGCTGCCCAGCGTTCTACCCCTTCCTGTTGAGAAGTCCAGTCAGGTTCATACACCCCTGAGTGTTCCTTGTTCTGGTTCAGGCCCATTGAGCCTGAAAAGAATCCATTCCCCCAATAAGCACCATTCCTCGACTGGTCCTCTCCATTCAGAGTGTTAAATGGCCGATCATCACAGGGGATCTCATACAGGTTGCTTCCCTCATATCTTGACTCATGCTGATACAGCTCATGGATTGACCTTTGACCTTCTGTCTGAGAGCGAAACATAGACGTGAAGGAGAGAGGGCCATGCTCAGGAGATGAATGCTCAGCCATCTGAGGTATTGCAGATGGTTCCCTTGCGTTAAAGGATATTCATTGCATCTAAAAACTGAAAACAGATAAAAGGATAACTGAATTGATCAAAATCAACTTGCAATACTCAGCAGTTTGTTTTTGTCCCTTAAACTCTACTCTACTCTATATATATATATATATATATATATGTTTTCATTGCATTACACAATAATCTCACAACAAACCTGAAATTGTACAAAAAATACAATTGCAATGTTTTTTTTTACTTTTTTTTAGAATGTAAAGATTTTGTTTTATATCAAAAATCAAATGTTCCGAAAAATGTAAAATTTCAATTGTCACCAAATCACAGGTTTTGTACCTCCAAGGGTTATCCCTTCTTTTCACCACTAGATGGCACTGATAGCACCAATTTAGAGTCTGTAAAATGTTACCGAGAGATGATTGCACATTTTCTCAAATTTCATTTACCTTACAAATTTTGTGTCAACTCTTGTTCATTTGTTCATCAATGTTCATTTAAAACAAAAAAAAAATAAAAACCAATAACCTTCTGGAAACCTAGACCAATTACCAAAAAAACTAAATTAAACAATAGGTGTTTAAACAAAATTAAACAAACGTAATTCCTGCTTAGTTTAAAACAGCCAGTGTGTGCAGAGACTTCTAACGGTTAATATCGTGATGGAAATTGTACCTGGCTTGGACATCAATATGTGTTGAGACTTTAAAAAAGTACCTATAGAAATAGAGCACCTATAAACCTAAAAAAAATCAGTATTGGCTGGTTGAAGATTTCACAATTTGTTTTAGTGTTTTTCCCAATTCAAAATATACAATACTTTGCATGTTTGTTTTCTGAAATACAGCCATCGAAAACAGGATGGAAGTTTTGTACTGTCCCAAGACCCCCAAGATCTCAAATGTTTACATCTCTAATGTGAAAACATCCCATAATTTAGTAACACTAGAATGCTTAGTTAACAGCAATGACTGTTAAAATATGGGCGGCGATATGCGTACTTACAACTTTCTCATGGCCTCTCATACGCAAGCTGTTATATACAACTAATTTGTTAACAACAAGAATTTGGAAATGACTGAATAGATAAATACTAAAAACCAGTAAAAACATTTGTGTAAATAATGTAATTTTTGATCATTTCTTTTTAAGCTCAGCTAGATTCAGCAGACTTGTATTTGGTGGAAATCATCCTGCATGTGGAAGATCGCAAAGACACACTTGTGTAACAAATAGGAGAAAGCTATTCCAGAAGTAACAAGTAAAAATCTTTAATCTCTGGAGAGACTGGTGATCTAGGGAGTTACCGTTGACTTTTTTTTTTTATCTAATGCCTGTGGTGACTACTGTTCACGATCAGTGACTATTGAATTTAGCCATAACTCCCGAGTAACCATTTTTAAAATTTATCCATAATTCCTAAATCATATTTAGTACTTCAAAAACTTGTAACTTGAGCTTTAGGAAGATGGACAACAAATGACTAAATATAATAGAATGTCAGGAGCTGTGCAAGTCAACTTACTTCTTAATGCAACAGTTACCTCTCCATGATCACATCTATTTTGTTTTGGTTGTTTATGCATCAAATACAGTAATTACAGGCGACTTACCTGAACATACTTGTTTTCCTCTGAAAGCATCACACTGTCTTCACCAGTCACAGCTTAATTGATTCTGGAAACAAAGAGTGTGGGGAAGTTAAACTTCATGGAGCCCTCACACAAAGGCAGTATATAACAGGTCTCAGGGAACTTCTGACAAGCTACTAAAGAGTAATCATGTGTTCTTATGGAACTATAGAATTCTTATGGAAGAATATTTGCCGAAGAGTTACCACATAGTTCTGATTTTTTTTTCCTCATGTGGCCTTCATGTGTTCCTATTATTCTGGCCACATCTCTTGTTCATCAGCCCTTATGTGCTTCACCAGCACCCCCTGTCCTCAGTTGCTGGCTGGTTGGTTATTCTCTGTATTGCCTTGTGTGTTAAGCTTAGTTTAGGCAAGTTAACCCATCACCATCTGAAATTGAACTGTTCTTAAATAATCTAGAATCACCAAAACCATCAAATGAACTTAGAATTGCTTTTATACTGGAATAAGTATAAAAATACACAGCACAAAATAAGCCTTTATGCAGATGATGTGCTACTGTTTCTCCTTCATTCATACCTCTCTCTTCCAGCAGCTATTAATGTTATTGAATCATTTCAGCTGAATACTCTATAAACTGGGGAAAATCAACAGTTATACCACTCAACCTGGTTTACCAGAACACTTCCTCTTCTACCACATTTAAATTAGGGAATATTAGATATTTGGGCATTGAATTCTCACCTAGACAACCTCAAAGGATGGCAGCCCTTGCGTATATTATATTGCGCATATATATAATTGGTCATGCCCAGAATTATTTATCTTTTACCAATGATTCCTAATCACCCGTCTCAGGATTGGTTCAAGCCACCGGACTCTCATTTTTCCAGATTTCTATGGAAAGGCAAACCACCACGCATCAGCTTACACAAACTCAGAAAATCCAAGGTCTGTAGTGGCCTGGAGTTGCAGAATCCTTACCATTTTTTCCTCTCTAACGGACTTCACCATGCTCTCAAAAATTTATATTTTTCCATCAAGAACAGACAATATTGTATGTCTCCCCACTACTAAATGAGATACAGACTTAATTATCTGCAACTACAAAATCAATCATTCTGGAACCGGATGTTTGAAACATGAAACATGTTTAAAGCATCTGCAAACCCAAATTTACAACTAGTACAATATAAAATTCTTCAATAAACTCATCACACAGGTCAAAGCATGTTTCATATGGGTCTCTCTGACTCCGACATCCAGCACTGCACTAATAATACAGTTGACAACTATCGACACAGTCTCTGGTCATGTACACCAGTACAAAAATTCTGGCAAGGAGTCTGCAAACAGCTTTCGTCATGGGTTAACCACCTCATCTCACCAACCCCAGCACTGTCTTAGGTGACCTAAATACAACACAGTTAAAACTCGAGGTCAACACATCACTCTTAATTCTCATCGCTATGTTTGTCGCAAAGAAAACTATTCGTATAAACTGGAAAACTAAAAAGAAACTATTTATCACTCAGTACAATAACATTCTATTAGAATATACTTCAAACGTTGTCTGTCTGCAAGTAAATAATTGAGAGCCTCTTCTTATTAATACCCCTGCTCCTCCCAATGATAGCTAGAGGCTCTCTGCATGGGACCGGATCCTGTATTTGGACTGGGGTGTCTGGGGCAGGATTGCTCTCACACCTTGGGTGGCATGGTTAAGGGTCTGGTGCCCCGTGACGGAGCAGCTGTTCAGAATGTGTGTGCGGCCGGTATATGGCTTAGGGGTGGTTCCACTGTGCCTAGTGTGGTCTTCCTCCCTGTTCCCTTCTGGTCTCTTAGCCGCCTTCCTCTTCCCAGTGGGCAGCGGTAGCGCCCGGGACGGGGGTGTACCACAGGGGGGCTGTGCGGGTGGCACTGCTCATGGACGGAGCCTGCCAGGGTCACCCGATACCGCTGGGGGGGCACCTGCCTGGCTGTTGCTGTGAATCGCTCATTCACTCCCACCTTTTCTTTTAACACCCTTCTGTTCTGATGCAATCAATGGAAACTGGTCCATGGGAAAAATAAATAATTACATAAATTCTTCCATCCAGAGGAGGAAACACCATATCATATGTTCACTCCCATGGAGATAACAAAATTGTCCAGCTCAAACGAACCACCTACCTAGCAGTTAAGCCTTAGCAGTGTTTCAGTTTAGTTATTCAAGGTTTTGCCAGACCACAGGTTTTTGTTTGTTTTCTTTATTGTTAATAAAATACATGACCCAAGAGCACTTGAATTCGATTTCCTTTTTTTCCCCCTTTCACCACCTTCGGAAGTGCACCTAACAAGTTCTCAGGGAATTACTTCATATTGAAATACAACACAGGAAACTACTAAATTGATATGAATGATAAATCATAGGTACCATGGCACTAGATACAGAATAGTTAAAAGGAACCTCATAGTAGGCAACCATGGTCACTGTAGATATTTACATGTGAGTTCCACATTAATTACCTCAGTTGTGCTTTAACCAAAGAAAAGTATTCCAAAGTGGCACTGATCATTTCAGACAATTGAGGAGACTCCATGGACGTTTAGAATCGTTGAAGTATTGAACAATCCACCATGAAGATTCCATCAACACAAAGCGACCAATTTAAAGATAATCTTTAAAAAGGCCCCCAATGCTATCCTTATAAAAACTGGATGTATTTAAATAATTGTGGTGAGATCGATATATTGGTTGATCGCAACAGAAAGAAAAAAACGCAGTTCCAGACCCGTTAAACTCACCAGTGACGGTTGTGTTGAATCCATATCTGATGCTGTAGTTTGCATGCTGGTTGTTCATGTGGAGGAGTGAGATGTTTGAAGGGAGATGCACTTGTGCACAGACTCAAGTATCCAACGTGTAAACACTTTCACACATTTTTCTTTCACAGGTGTCGCTGATCAGAACGTAATAGTTACCCCCTCCCATAACCTGAACCAAAAGCCACATCCTGAGGAAACAGTCACGGATCTCCCTCTATATATGTCTTTGTATATCTTTCATCCTCTTCGTCTTGCTCTCTCCTTTACTTTGTTTCCCTTACCATCAGTTCTAATCTCATCTCCTACATCTACGCACATAGATTATTCTTTTTTTTCGGCAGAGTGAAGCTCTCCTTTGAGAAGGGTATATAGTTTTTAACATAAAAAGTGTGTGTTGTCAGATTATCACATCTTTTGTGTATTGTGCTGGCAGTTTTCTTACGATTTGTATCTGTTGTGGTTAGTAACTTGAGTGTGAAGAATGTATGAACTGTCAGGTATGGCGGAGGTGAGCATACATGACGTGACGGAGAAGAAAAACTTCCGTTTGTTTGTGCATTCGTCAGAAATCGCATATGTGAATAGTTCATTAGTTAGTACATGCATCTGTTTGTGTTGGAGTAAAGACAAGCTGTGTTTACAAAAGAGAGAATCTGTGGCTGTTCAGTCACATGACAGGAAGTTGACCATGAAACGAGAGAACAGGAAGTGGACAAGGGAAACCTCCGTACACCCCGCCTCCGCTATCTCTCGCTCGCTTTTTGCATGTGTATCCCGCTCAAACCCACGATCTCAAAGTGTTTCCATACCACATATAGTGTCTGCACCCCTTTTTCCACCCACACACAGTGTTTCCCTCTCTTCAACATTCTTATTCACAGCATGTAACATGCCTCTAATTGCAGTGCTTACTTAAAGTTTCAATTTAGTGGCGAGTGCACCTGTAGAAGTCTCCTATTGAAACCTTGTCAAAAGTATTGTAAATCAACCCCAAAAATAGCTCTGTTTGTGAGCAAAAACCTGTGTCGGTCCTGTAAATGATCCCAAGCTACAGCTTATCGTCAATCGAATAAAGGATCAATGCTATGTTCACCAAACACATTAGACTACAACATTCTACACTGTAAAATGTTCTGCTGTTCAAAACTGGTAATCAACTGGTTGCCAGCATGATACTGTAAAAACTACAGTGCCGTACTGTGGTCTGACGTAACAGCATGTTACTGTTAATTTTTTTGCAATGGCATAAATGTGTTAAATACCTAGATGCATGTAAATACAGTAGTTTACTGGTAGCTGTGTTTGAAGAATATTGTAAAATGCACAGTGCCCTACTGTGTGGTTTGAATCACCAGCATGTTACTGTTGTTTTTGTTTTGCAAAGGTATAAAACTGTTAGATTACAGTGCCTATTCTTGTTCGGAAACCACTGAAACTTAATTTTTCCATACTCCATTATACTTGCTGTTATTAAATCGAAACAGTATTTTGCTGTAAAATTTCCATGTAAATTTCCAGGAATTTTTTACAGTGCAATTTTACTGTCATGTTTGAAGCAACCATAGCAGAAAGAGTTTTAAAGCAGGGCTATTAATTTGAGTGATGCAACCCACTAACTGAATCTCTGTTGGATTGGTGGTTAAAGGTGATTAATTTCCTTTATTCGTGATTTTAACTCATCAGACCTTTACTGTCCGCTGGCTAATTAATGGCTTCATCTGCATCATCAAAACGAGCTTGTTTACGTGTCTCTGATTGGCTGCTCTGACTACAAATGTGTCCTTAAAGAAGCATCAGGAACCAAAACACTATTCTGCTATACAGATATTCTGTATTTACTTCAAAATTAATGCTTTTTTAACTGATGCTGTGCCATGCTTCAATAATCATAGATGAACATTTTTATTATTACTCTTAGTTGAGGGGAAATTATTATAGTGGTGTGTAATTTATAATCCTTTAAAAGAGCAGACTGGTAAATGTATTCATGTATTTGGTACACATACAAAATTAAAAGCCCCATTTTCACTGCAACACAAATAAATTTTTTGAGCTTGTATGTGACCTAGAGTTAGTTAGAATTTCTGTTTGATGATGGTGTAAACTGGAGCAAATGTGTACCTTGACATATTTTCTGATTGGATTCCGGTTATGTGCCAAACAGGTAAATCTCAGGCATTACATTCTCACTCTCATAAAACAGAACATTTTGCAGCAGTTTAATGACATTATGTGTGAACAAATAAATGCATCAAATCAAAACAAATGTAAAAACATGGAGGAGGAAAGCAGTGCTGCGGCGTGGAAAATGAGCAAAGATAACCCAACGGATCACTGGTTGGATTTTGGACTCCTTGCTCCTCCATAAAGCCCACCGCATTATTGAGATCTGCCATGCACCCAGGCGTTCCTCTAAAAGCTTGAGGCCATAATAATAGAAACATAATAGAATAGAATGCACTAATAGCATATTTCTCATTTTGGTCAAAATTCTTTTATTTGGTAAAAATTAAGTGTTGTTAATCAGTTTAAATAATGAAACCCTTTAAAGACATCAGATTTTAATGGCTTTGAATCAAGACAGATCTGCTTTAGATCATTACAACCTTCATTACGGCTGCACATAAGCAACACTAACGTGAGATCAGATCATCTGAAGAAAAAGCAGATGAGGTGCAAGGAGCTGTTTACTTGATATCTACCCTTGTTCTTCTGGTACTGTTGTATAATGAGTTTCTAAACAGAAACAAGGCTCTATAGAATAATGGAGAGATATGTCAGTTTAGGCCCTCAAATAATGCTCAAAGAACTGTTAATGTTATACATAAAGTAAAGAAAAGACTAGGGATTTCAGGATTAAATCACTGTCAAAGGCTACACATAACATATTATAGATTGGCTTTGTTAAATACAATAAAATAATTTTCGAAACTTTTCTAAATGTGTCGATCCATCCATTTTGCTCTCAAAGGCACCAGATGTGTGCACGCTTGATCCGCAGACATCCACTCATTCTAGTTGCATTAGGGAAACACAAAACGGTCTATCATTTACTCACTTTAGTGTTAAATATATTTTAATTTGTGATTTAAAAAAAAATCATTTGATTATATTATTCTAATTATGTCATGAGGAAAACAAAGATTGATATTTGCCCAAATGTTTTATTATATCGCAATTTGGGAGCATAATTAAAACATGTTATCAGAAAAATTCTTTCTTGTCTAATTCTGTCCCAGCTAAGATTTGGACAGTTTCTTGATCTATGTTGAGCACCAGCGAATTAAGAGGTCCAGCATATCAATAATGCAAGCAGACGTTTGAAGCCAGACATAATGCAGAGCTTTCTGAGCTAAAACTGCCTGCCGTAACTCCTGCCTTCTTTTATGAAGAGATATAGACAACTACGGCACAGAGCGGAGTCTTTTTAAAATGTAGTCCAATAAGGCATTGAAACAGTAGAAATATCCAGGGATCCTGAACCTAAAGAAGTCCAGACTATGAATGTTTTTTCAGACTTGCTTCTTTGGCCACGTGAAGCTGTTTTTAGTCTTTATTTAAGACATTTTGTTCCATTTAACGCTTGGTTAAATTACCTCAAACAGTTCAGGGATCAAACATTGTCAAGCCTTTTTCAAACATTATCAACACATTTTCAAGGAACCCTGATTATTTTCTATAGAGTGAAGATGTGAGATACTGCAGCATGGAGCTGATTGCAAGATATTATTTTTTTTTTTTTTAGAATTTTTTTTTATTTAAATAAAATTGGCACATCCAAAAATTGTGTGCTTTTGAGACATTTCAGTATTGCTGTCTGTGAAAACCTGTAAAGTTCTTTTTACGTGCAACATATTTGTAGATTTCTTTCGCTTGTTTTTTTTAAAAGTTGGCTTCTCTCCTATGGAACCAATTTGGAGTCATATCATATTCCAAATATATTTAAAAAGAAGTTGGAATCAATTCCATCCGACAGGAAAATTTCCGACACGCTTCCAAAATATTTGGTCAGCTGGAGTTCTGACTGAAACAGAGAGGCCTGTCTCAGGATCTGAACCACCATTAGCTGTTATGAAAACGCCTTGAGCGCTGCCTCAATCAGATGAAATTTAATCAGATTATCTGGGAAAATAGAATACACTGGAATAAAAAGTGATGGTGATTCTAAAATTTTAACTGGTGGTGAACTTTATACTTCAACCAAGCTTAAGTTTTTTTTTATAACTTTTTTGGCTAATATCTCAAAATGTACAAGTCAGTATGTCAAAATGTGATCTTGACAAATGTCTTCCCCATTGAAAAAAAGCAAAACAACTCACTGAACATGATTTGCATGTCAGAAAACCATTTTATGTTTCCTGCAAGCTTTTTAATTTTAAATATGATTATAACTGGTACAAAGCAGTGTTGGCTGGTGTTCTGCACCTCTGTTCTAGGGGTAGAATGTAACTCTTGGAACTTAGTACGCTTTCTATAAACCACGATTCTTCCCGTCACAACCTGCCTTGTCCTTAAAATAAAAGCTCTTAGTCAACTAAAAATACACATTTTACATTCACATTTACACAATTACGTTTATAATAATTTATACCTTAACCAAGTTCAAAGCTGTCCTCTTTTCTGTAAAGTAATAGTATATTAATATAATTAATCATTGGACATATTCTAAAGCTGCATTTGAACTTAGTTATTAAATGCTGTCTATGTTCAAATAATATCCATAAAATAATTCTTCATGTTTTACAAAAAAGCCTAATGTGACGTGAAGAAAAATCTTGCAAAGCAAAACATCTTTGTGAAGATTACTTAAAGTTGCAGACCTGAACTTGGGTTTCAGAAAACTATGCTTGATTACCTGTGGTCGGATTGTTTTAGAGGCATTTTAATTCATGGTCACGCTTTTCATTTCACAAACTAATGGGTTAAGTTAAGCAGCTCTAGCCTAGAAGTATGGTGCTGATATCTGGTGAATTGAGCCCGACTACAGCTCCTTTGCCGATCATCCGCGCGCTTTAAAAACAAAGGCCTTTAACCAAGAATTCCTCCCTTCTATAAATTAATAGAATATTAATATTCGAACATGGTTATTTTAACATGGCAAGTAAATTCTGAAACATACTTTTATAGACTGCCCTCTATTTTTTATTATGGAAACAGAAAGGCTCTACAACGAACCAACAAAACGTTTGAAATTCCTAACCGCGATACAATTATTGCATAGCATTATGCATCAACCAAAGTTAAATGAACAAAAGTGATCTTGTATCTTATTCAAAATGTCCAAAATTAAAAGAAAAAAAAAGCAAAACAACACGATGAACATGAATTGCATGTCGGAAAACCATGCTATATTTCCTGCAAGCATTTTTAATTTAAATATGATAACAAACTTTATACATTTTTGGCTTAAAACAGTGTTGGTTGGTGTTCTGCATCTCCGGTATAGAAATAAAAGCATTTAGTTAAACTTTTAAGATCTACCCTCTATTTTTTTTATAAAAGGGCCCTCAAATGCAATTGGTTCATTCAAAATTTCAAAACCTTCCTCATATAATTGTTTGAACTCTTTTGAGACGAATGGAGCAATAGAATGGACCATGCAAAATAAAACTCAGTTGTCCACAAAATAGACGATTTCAAGAGGTCCTAAAAGTTTGCAACATCCTGGCTGTATTTTGTGGAGAGTACTTTGACATTCTGACCCTGGGAGCAGCTGCTGGTGATAGATTTAAATCTAATCCTAAATTTAAGCCAATCCTCTGCTTTCCTGATTTAAAGTCCTCAAAACCTTTGTTCAAGCAACAGCTTCAAGGCCATTAAATACACACATCTTTCCTGGTTTACAGGGTCAAAATGGATTTGCACCCATAAACACTCGGATGTTAGTTCGGTCAGTTTTTTTTTCTTGTTGTAAAGAGAAAGATGTTACCTACCTTTTTTCAGAGCCTGGAGAACGGTTGAACTCGCTAAGCCTCTTGCTCGGTTGTAAGAATGAGTTACTGAAGAAGGGATGCACCGTTGAGGCAAAAAGACTGAGAGACACTGCGGGGGCGTTGATGATGGTTACGTTTTTGGTGCGGCAGTCTTCTCTTGGTTCCTCTGATCTTTTGAAGCTTTTGTCATAGCGATCCTAGAAACAACTTTGAAGCAAACATCGAACAGAGAGAGAGAAAATGTTGCTCCGACACAGACTTTGGAGGAAGCTTTCAGTTTGACAAAGCATCCAACCTTCTTTTGGACTATTTTGTTCTTAACAGTATTTTACCTCTTTGTTACATAAAAGCTGATGGTAGAATTTAGTTTTTGACATTTTCTAATAGAAATTTGTGTAGAATAGTGTATTTTGTTTATGTCTTGTGTTGTATTTACCACTCGAGGGCCAAGCTTTTGCTGCTTGGACCTCCAATATGGATTTCTGAGTCTGTAAACTTTTTAGCAGGACTACCATTACAGAAACTGTTGATAGTACAGATAAAAAGAACATACATCAAGACACTAGAGAGAGAGAGAGGTGTATATACTGTAGTGGGCGGCGAGAGAGACACGGACACACTGGTCTTGTTCAAAGCCGCTCAGGGCACTTATTTAAAATAATGGTGCACCAACAAATAATAAAAAGAGTCACTCAGTCATACTGAAGCTGGCGGCCAACAAAGCCCAGTGACTCAACTGGTCCCTATAGACCTGGTTGGTGGGCAGTTTTTTCGGCTCTTCGTAGCTCCCACAACCTCCAGCCGCTGTTCTCAGCTGAGGGAAATAGTTTGCTTACTCCACACACTGAACGATGCCACTCCTCACTCATTGGTTGTGTTGCGTTTTAATGCACGCACCTGGAAAATGAGTGCAAGCCGCATTAATTGCACCTTGCAAGCCCCGGCTTGTCAAAATATATTTTTTACTAAAGCTAGAAATAAAGACTATGAAAAATTCAAACGTTGCACAACGTGATATGCAACGTGTCAGGCACACTTTTAGAATCAACATTTGACGCATAGCATGAGAAAAACATATAAGATGTAAATAAAATTCCTGCTTCCCTGGGGTATAAATATAACGAGGCCATTTCTGTTATTAATTCTTCAACATGGGAAAGACAAAGGAACACACCAGACAGATGTCCGGCAATGTGTACAAGAAAATAGCCACCCGCCTGCACCTACCCATATCTACTGTGATAGGAGTCATTAAGAAGATTAAAAAACTGGAACATCAGTAACAAACTTGGATGAGGACGCAAATTTATTTTGGTGGTAAGAAAAGTGATGGTAAGAAAAATTCTCCAAAGCTCACGGTTCACAAACTGCAACAAATAAAAGCATCTTGGGGTCACAAAGTCTCCAAAACTGCATGCCAACAAGCTCTTTGGGAGGCATGCAAGGATAAAAAACTTCTCAATCACAATCATAAACGTAAACATTTGGAGCCGTGTTCTTCTGTCAGATGAGACCAAGATAGAGCTTTGTGGCAGCAAACAAAAGATGACTATGCAAAAAAGCATTGCATTTTAAAACTAAATACGATGGCCCCGAAAGCTGAAGATGGGTCTTCCCTGGGTCTTTCACCAGGATAACGACCCAAAACATGCTGCTAAATCTACACAGAAATGGTTCACCATACACAGAATCAAGCTCCTCCTATGGCAATGTCATCCCCATTGAAAATCTGTTGGGTGAGCTGAAGAGGAGAGTGCAGAGGAGTCAGGTCACTGGGTGGTTTAGAGACACTGTGTAAAGAGGAGTGGTGGAAGATCCCACTTTCTGTGTTCTCTAATCTTGTGACACATTATAGGAGAAGATTAGGTGCTGGTTTGTTGGTGAAGGGGTGTTAACTTAATAATAAAAAAAAAAAACCCTCTGAAGCACTGATTTGAATTCATTTTCTGCACTAGCTTGAAAGTGTTCTATGTGTATGTCTTCTGATCAATCCACTTTGAACCAAACTGCTTGATGTTTACTCCCAATGTAAGTTGCTTTGGATAAAAGCGTCTGCTAAATACATAAATGTAAATGTTGTACAAAGTATTAAACATCAGGGCTGCTAATAATTATGGCACACATGATTTGATGCAAAATATTATCTTAAAGGGGGGGTATTATGTTTTTCAGGCATATCGTGTCGTTTTATAGCACACTCAAATAATAATTTTACCTACAGTGGGATTGTAATCGCTGTATTTGTCATAAAAAAAACCTCATAGATATTTGACTTGGCATCTTGGCTGCCCGTAACGCCCTAATATTCACCTGTCTCTTTAAGAGCCCCCTCCTTCTTTCCAACACGCCCCCTTTGGTGCCTAAAGAATAAAGAATAAGAATAAAATACAACCGGGCCAATGTCAAGTCATGTAAACTACCGATGCTATTAAAACAATTGTGTCTGTTTGTACAAATCTAATGCATAAACTGTAAAAATATGCAAATTTGAAGGTATATTTTCAATATTTAATAAGATGTAAAGGAGTGACATAACAGCTTTCTGTGTTGTTCAAGTAGAAACACAAAATTTAGTATTCTAAGAATACAGTGCAAGCTAGCTAATGTCATGTAATGTAAGCTACCAATGCTAACAAAACAATGCGCGTTGTGGTTCAGTTTACCTGTGCAGGTTCCGATGGAGTGCTCTAAAGAGTTGGGATTGCACTGTCTTTTAGCGAAAATCTGCTTATGAGTCAACTACCAAAAAAGCTTTTGTATGAAAAGCAATCATTAGTGAATGTCTTGCACAAACGTAGCAAACCTTTTTGGAAGGAGGGTTCGTTACAAAAATGAAGTCCAACCATTTTGACGAAGTGTGTCATCCTTGAGAAGCATAAAGAGAGGGCTCTCTCCTTGGCCACCAAACATACGTCTCCTTGTAGAAGTCATTTTGTAATCTGGAGAACTATAGAGTAAAGCACTCTGAACGAGGAGCTTCGTTGACACGTAGTGAGACCAGCTGTTGCTAACAGTAGCTCCCTCAGCCGTAGACGCGTCTATGTCAGAGCTGGAGGGGGAGGAGCAGCGCAGCAGCAGATGGGGGACAGAGGCGGAGCTACGCAAAAGGGACGGGGCTTCGGGGGACAGAGGCTGAGCAACGGAAAAGGGCCGTAGCTTCGCAGAACAGAGCGTTTTAGCACCCCACAATGTCTACCGCAGGAGATTCAAGGATTATTCAAATATGCACGAATGATTCAAAGTCACGATTTTGCATAATACCCCCCTTTTAATGTGGTTATTATTTCCTCAGTTTTCCACTGAATAAATGCACTTGAATGAAAGGTTAGCATTTCCTCTTATCCATTGTGGTCCTATGTTATTTAGAACAAAACTGATTTTTCAGAAGCTAAAGAACACATTCATATACAGGGGTGCCAACAATTATAAAGGGCACCCCAGTCACCATTCATGGCAGAGATTTTAAAAACTGAACAATGAGAAAGGTGAACTAATGTATAGTTGATGGGGGCGGCAACTCTCATGAAGAGTTAGAGTTCTTGGAGATGAAGATAGGATTAAAGGAGTCAAGTGAATGTGAGTAGGCTGAGGCAGTAAAACCGAGAGCCAGGCATGACTGAGCATCGTTTCATATCAACAGAGCGAGAGGGGGCGTTCTGTCGCTCTCTGATTATGAGAAAAGGTCTGGAAAAGGAGACCAACAAGATTTTGGTAAATTTTCCTTGTTTTAAGTCGATTAAAACCAAGCAACACACGTTTGGTGTGATGACACGTCTGATTGATGTCTGATTTGTGTCCAAAACCAGATTCACTGCCGTCAAAAGTTGCCCAGAGTCAAAATGAAACCCCCATCCCCACAGAAATGAGAAAACACTATCACATTCTCGCCCAAAGACTCATCTGAACTACATGTAACACACACAGGCTTGTGACCACAGGTCGTCATCTCAGAAGTGCACGAGGTGTTTTACCAGAAACTCATCTCTGTCTCTCCGTCGACTCTCCGTCGTCCCCCGCTGACATTTACACCACACTAACTTAACAGGTGATTGGACCAAAAAACATGTTGTATTTTCATTTATGCATGTTTTTTAATTATTACGTTTGATGCAGTAGTGTTTAAATCTGAAAATTAAAATTATTTATAATTTATGTATAATTAAAAAACAATATTTACAACAAAATAGACAATTGTTATCAATATAGAGATACAGAGAATATAAAGATTCTTTAGATCATTTCCTTTTTTTACCAGTCGGCTTCATATTTAGTTCTGTTATTAACAAAAAATATATTTTTTTAATCTGATAGCAATTATTTAATTTCAACACAATTATCCTCTTAAAAATCGTCATTTTACGATTAAACTTTTACAACGGCTGCACTGTCTCCATCTGTATTGTGCTAGCAACACAAATGTAATGTATGAGTTGCCAGTTTACAACATGAAATAACTTTTTGATTGTTTATTTTCTATTAATGTTGTGTTATTATTATTATTTCAAAGCACATTTGTGTTATAAATCTCCTTTGATGTAGATCTTTAATGTACAATAACTGATTGTACGTCATGAGGTTTCTGTTGCTTGTTCCTCAGATATAGTAATATTCACTTGGCCACCATAACTTCTTCGTGAAATTAGACTCTCCTGACGTTGGTAAGAGTTTACATGAACGCCTTCATGAGGGAAATTTATGACATGAAATAAAAATTTCTTTTGAGAGAGCTTGAACAC
Organism: Danionella cerebrum; assembly: GCA_007224835.1. Lineage (NCBI taxonomy): Eukaryota > Metazoa > Chordata > Actinopteri > Cypriniformes > Danionidae > Danionella > Danionella cerebrum. The sequence continues at coordinate 53,914 of SRMA01025468.1, read as the reverse complement.
AACGGCTAGAGACGGACGACTGAAGAAAGGAAAGGTAGACAAGTGAATAATCCATGGATCGATGACTACGACCAGGGATGTTCTCAAGGCCATCTCAGGGTTTTTGGTAAAACGTTAATTGCTAAAGATCTCACCATGACAATAGACATTGCTGACAAGGTAATACTTGATGAGATAACAATTAAATGCTATTGAAATATAACTAAAGAATGGCGTATTTATTTCAAAGGAAGAATTTTTCATAACCGTAGATTAAAAAAAAGTGAAATAAAACTATTTGTCAGTAATAGTTATGTCACATACAGTTATGTATAGAATAATGTTAAAAATTTTAAACTTTAATTAAAGAAAGTGTATTGTTTCTTTACAAAAATGTTATGTTCCTTGTAATAGAATATTTACAAAAATATCTAAAAAATAAACTAGTGTTTTCACGCTAACACTTTAACACATTTGAATTGTACTTTATTACATTTAACAGAAATATATTAGACTAAAATATAATTTAAATGAAAGTTATGTGCACTTTCTTATGTGTATTTTAATTTTTTTTTTAAATTGCATGCTCAACACTGTGTATTGTAAATTACTCATTGTAATATCAACAAAATAATATTAAGCTTTCTTAAAATTAATTATAAAATTATTAATGCAATTCTTCAGGAAATTATTTTAAAAAGTGGTAATCACTAAAAATATACTTGTTAGTTCGTGCAGGGTAGAAAGTAACGTAGCAAAGTAATAATGAAGTATAATTTACCGCATGTATGCTTTTTTGTGATTGGAATAACCCAAATGTATGTATTCATTTTAAAACACTAATAAATCATTTTTATGTGCTTATAATACAAAGTCTGCTTAGTTTTGAGTATTGTAAATGCTTTATTCAAGCACTTCAAATTTAGCTTTTCTACAATCCATTTACAATCAAAATGTAATTAGTACAAACAAAGTTCTTCTGAAATGGAATTCTTTAAGTTAAAGGATCACAAACACACTTATAATGATGATTTTTGTTGCTTTTAATAGTTTCACCTGAGATTGAAACTCAGTTTTATCCAAATGTTGTTTAAATTCAATATACTAATAGTGTTAAATATTTCAAAGAATAATATATTTAAAAGATACTATCTTTACTGATCTCTTCTCTTACGTCATTCGTATTTTAAAATTATTCTGTTATTCCATACGTTTTCTAATTGTTTTTCAAATAAATATCTGTGTGGTGTGTTTAATCTGTAGAAAGATGTTTGTGAGTGTTTACATTAACATTTACATTTAAGTATTTAGCAGACGCTTTTATCCAAAGCGACTTTCAGTTTGGGAGTAAACCTAAGCAGTTTGTTACAAGGTCGGATTAATCATAAGACAAGCACATAGAAGACTTTGAGCTGATACAGAAAATAAATTTAGTTTAGGGTTTATTTATTTTTATTAATTAAGTTAGTAAGTTTATTTAGTAAATTTTGATTATAATAGTCAAGAAAGGTTAAGATTTGTAAGCGCCACTCTAAGAGATATTGTTTAAACAGCTACACTATTGTTGTTGTTTTGAAGCACCAGTAATTACATAAAGAACTGAAAAAGTAAAGGTTTTGATGATTTTAAGTGAATAAAGGAGCGGTGCTAAAGTGATTTTTGGGTTTTTTTCCTGCATCCACTTGTCATTCACGAAAAGCAGAGCTGTTTTTTACAAGTTGAAGTGTGCAGGAAGTAATCGGGTTTGAAGCAGTCTGTTTCATGTTCGCTCATGACACATAAACACACACCTGTTGACGGGCGACTCTTCCTTTTCCTGCCGGAGCATTAACGACAAATGGCACACAGCCAAGACAGACGCACAACTATTTTTGAATTGCTTGCATAAAAAAATTGTTTGGAGACAATAACTGTATTTGCTCAAGTGAATAAAGCATATGAATCGGAGAAAAATATAATCTAAATATAATATTTTGTTTATTTGCTTTGATAAAATGTAATTTGTTTACATCAATTCAATACATTTTACTTTGATTAAGTCTTTACTAAGATTATTTTTAACCAACTATTGTTTTTGTAATGAACCATTATTGATAGAAATGGAGTTTAAAAAGGTTTGAGACCACAAAGCTAAGAAGGCTAAGGTCTAGTTTTATTTGTATAAGAGCATTTAATACCATCCTTCCACTAGAGGGCAGTGTTAATGTTTGCAAGTCAACCTTTTTATTTAGTGATGTGGCAAGCTAAACTTATAATCTTTCTCGTTAAAAATGTGTGTAAAGGATAATTGTCTACTAATAAATATAAAATAAAACAAAAAGACAAGGTAAAGAAGTTTCAGAAGTGACTAAAATCCCTATCACACCAGGAAGAAAATCACACCACTTCAGCTCCTAGACGATACAGTAGCCACACTATACGTTTTGTGACAATTTTGTAGTGCGATATGTTGTGCCAAGATATATTGCAAATATCTACTCTGATGGGGTGCGGGGCGTAATCAGCTTTGACAGCTGTGTCTCATCAGAATGCGTGCTTTAAAAGCTCAACAGAGCCAGCTGACAGGCAGAAGAGCTACTTACCTGGAGATGCAGGAGACAGTGGAGCTGCAGGAGCCAGAGGAGCTGCTGGAGTCAGAGGAGTTACCCCATTTACTAGACCTCAAGTGTCGTTCTGTGTTATGGGACCCGCTTGGACTCCCATCCCCCAAGAGAGCCAATGGAGACTTCGGCAATCCTTGAACCAATTCGATGGAGACCGGCTCAATGAGCTCAGAGCCACTGGGATCACGGACGGATCCAGCACTCTGGTATTTGGGCCTCTCCAGACGCCACCAGAACAAACCGGGTGAGGGTACCCGTGAGACTCCCATCTCCCAATCAGCGAGAACAGTGACTCTTCCTTTTAATCCTAATTACCATATTTTTCGCCGTATAAGACGCATCGGAATATAAGACGCATCCCATTTTAAATGAGGAAGATCTAGAAAAAAAGATTCTGAACCAAATACTGTAGTAAAATATTTTATATCAACTGTGTAAAAGTTAACAGCAGTTTAAGAACAGTTATACGCCAAACATGAACTGTCAGTAAAGTCAGTAAACTGTAAAAAAAACAAAAAAATGTTTTTATTCAAACCCCAATAATTCCTCTTCGTTACTGCTATCAGAAATGAGGAAGAACAGATCCAGGCAGTCATTGTCCTCACTTTCTTCCTCACTGGTGTCAAATAAGATGTTGTCTTCTATTCCATCCAAGGCATTACTAATGCCACACTTCTTTAATGATTTTATAACAATGTCCTCCTTCACGGAGTCCTACGCGCTATGTTAGGATGACGAGCAAAGATGGGCAGAGATGACTCAGCGCGCACCACCGGGTGATGGGAATTTTCCTATATAATACTACCATCTAGTGGTCATTTAGAGAAATGTGATTTGAGAAACTCAAAGAGCACACGTCATACTTCAGTCCCACCCCTTGAGGATGCTTTTAAGTTGAAATGAGAACGGAGGACGGGTCTCTTCTTCTTCCGGCGCTTGAGAGGCTCGAGGTTCTTCTTCCAATGCGGATAACACATGTGTAGGAAATGCGTTGAGACTGCTAAATCTTTACAATAAATAGCCGCATTTGCTGTGTTCTCTCTCTCAAACGGTCTCCAGTGTTTATTATCAATTGAGAAGGTATATTTTTACCATAACAGGAGCTAGGCCGAAGCCGCGGCCTCTCTTACTCCTCTCCTACGGCCGTGACCGCCCTCTGCTCTGCGGCACTCTGCATTCACCGAATAAGACGCACCAACTTTTCCCCCTAAGTTTGGGGAAGAAAAAGTGCCTCTTATTCGGCGAAAAATACGGTAAATGCCCTATGCGGCTTTGAACCAGACCAGTGTGTCCGCGTCTCTCTTGCCACCCGCTACACTACACATATGTATTTGACCTAGGTCAAATTTTTGGTGATATTTTTTTTTGGTGTATTATGCCGCTACTAGAATAATCTACACATGTCTATATAAACAATTAATCAAATTTGAAATTTGAATAACAAAGGCAGTCTAAGATAATGAAGAAATTTGCAGAAAAGAAACCTGATTATTAAAGGTGTATTTAAGAAACCAGAGAGAGAAATAAGACTTAAAACTTCATAACAACATTTACAAGCACATTCCTCAGCATTTCAGCCATGATCTGTGGATTATGAAAAAATATTTGACTGGCCGCCATTGCGCACTACATTACCCATGATTTCTGAAGTACAAGCCCCAAAAGGGGAGTGGCCAAATCATGACTGGGGGGAAATATGAGGTGATTCAAAGACATTTTTACGATTAATGTTGTATTTAATTTATACTCAACTTTCAAATCCAACTTTATTCATTGACTGACAAAAGAAAAAAGTTACATTTAAATCACAATAGTAAACAAATCTGAAGAAAGACTCTTTAGAGACTTTAGGCAACAACAACTCCTTGATGATTTGTACATCTACCCAGTGTAGGGGAAAGACAGGAGCAAAGCCTGTTTGGAGCCAAGCTGAACCTTCTGCAGGGACATCAAGCTGTCCACGGCTGGACCTGCAGGGTCTGTGGACACTCGCACCAATGCTTGATCTGGTAGCTTCTCATCTTTCCCTCTGATGTTCATGGTGACAGACTGATCCCCCCAGTTCAGGACACTCAAGAAGCGTTCGCTTTGGTCCCATCGGCGCAGGAACACGAGGGTAGATTCGGTCACACCGAGCACAATGTATTCTCCATGCAGAAGCGAACGCTCTTTACCTCGAAGCTCACTGAGCGCTTTAAAGATGTTTCTTACAGCGATGCGCTCCGTTTGCAGAGCCTATGTTCGGAAAACATGTTTTTTTTTTTAAATGGAGGCTTAGGAAAACTCATGTCATTGATGTTTCATTTTGTTTCAACAAGATCTATTTGAAACAGCTTATACCAGTTACTTGGTCACATTAGGCGAACAAAGGAATGCACCAGAGGACACAAAACTACTCCTTAGGAATGTATGGTATCTTCTTATAATAGATGGAACTTTCTAATTGTTTGATAGCAGAAACTATTTATATGTGCCCACAGCAACAAAACGGGCTCTTTTTTTGAGGATGAGGGAGATTAGACAATGAAAAAATAAAGACATTGAGCCTTCTACAGGGGCTCTGGGCCCTGATTATTATCTTTTTGGCCTATAAATTTAGGAATCTTGAAATGCTTTAACTTTTTTGCAACGCTCCACTTAGCTCTAGCTTTTTGAACGTTTATTCATTGTAGATTTTCAAAGATTCAATAGATCAAATTCTAAACGCATCTCCCTTGACCATTGAAGCTACAGCAACCAAACTTTAAAATGACATCCAAACTAGTCTGACTCAGGTTGCTATATCTTTTCAGACTGTTACCACAAAGGGAGTCTGGGAAATGGCTGAAAATGTTGCAAAGTCATACTGAGAATCTCATAGAACCTTCAAAGTCACTACACATGTGGAGGTTATCAATCTGTGCAGGGGCATACCCAAAATGTACAAAAGTATTTGAACCCTCTAGAATATTGAGGCTCTAGAAGGGGTTAAGTATTTAAATAGTACTTATAATGGTCTTTAAAAATAAATGGGAAAATACAACAAACATATCAAGACAAACATCACAGAGAAATGTTTAAAACTATTATTTAAAAGCTATTATTGAGAAATGGGGGTTGTGACATTGGCTTTAAACTGCACTTTTACAAGCCATCATTAAAGTTTGTGTTTTAGCTATCTAGTTTTGTTATCTCAATAGTTTTGAAAATTCACCTTTGCTTTAGCGTTCTTCTCTTCTACTGGGGTTTCCAAGTCCCACAACGTTTCAAGTTGTTCCTGTAATGGTTCAGAAAACATGATATTGTTGTAACTACTACTGTGTAAGTCAAATTATTGTATTTAATCACTTGTCACTGAAAAAAAAAATGATCGTTTGCTAATTCATGCACTTGCCAAGTAAATTTATTTGAGTAAAGGACACACAAGGAATTCTGTCGACTGTAAGGTGTTACAGTCCAGTTTTCATAGTTAAAGTCTGGGATGGCATGGCATCCCTGCAGCTCTCACCTCAGCTTTGAGTCCAACCTCATCTCCAGCAGTGAACACTGGTGTTCCTGGCAGCGTGAAAAGCAGGGTTTGATAGAGCCTGATAGGGTACGCTTGAGCCCTGGTAGCCATAGGGTGTCCCGCACCCCAGGCCAAACTGGTCTGCCTGTGATTGGAGTGGAGTTTCAGTATTGCCTGAGACTGTTTCTGTCCACTCTCTGCTGGATCAGGCAGCCTGGTCAGCAGCAGGTCCACACCAGAGTTGTTCAGGACCAGAGAGATATCGTCCACAGAGAGACTGCTGACTGATCCCATCAGAGCCCTGCAAGAGACAGAGATCTTTCAAACACTTCAACATTATGTGTTTCAAAGATTATAGTGGAAAGATTCTATATGTGGTCAGTAGAAGGCGCCATTTCACCTCAGCTTGGAGGTTTCTGGCAGATGTTTCCATGTCACTTACACTTTTTCAGGCTCATCAGTTCTGTTAAATATGTCTTTAATAGAAGACCAGAGGCTTGTTTTGGCGATGTCTCCCACATCAGACAAGAAGATGCCGTCAAATCCTTTTTTCAACCAGTATGAACATGCTTGCTAAAAATGGTAAGCACATAAATTTAAAAATACAAATCAAACATCTGTCTTGATTACGAGAGCAAAAAAACTTATATCTTCCTTTCATTACCTGTAGACGGAAGGTTAACATATTTAAATACTGTGCCAATTTTTTAAAAAAGCTGTACTGTTATATATATATATATATATATATATATATATATATATATATATATATATAGCAGCCATTAATGTATCGCTTATAACAAAAATGTGCTTTAATGGCGCATGCAATTAAAGGCCCAATAGTCAAGTAAAGGGAAAACCGTGCATCAAGCTGTGGTCAGCCATGCCCCTCTTCGAGATTATTGGTCAACTCACATTACCGGTTAAAGTACAATGTATCGGTGTATGGTACACGTACTGGTGCATGTGCCAATCACACCAGCTGTTTTGAATTATGTAGGAATGATGCAACCCAATTATTATTTCATTCTGATTTAATTATAATGAGTAGGTTTCAAAAAGTTTTTTAGTTTTGATATTTGTGGTTTTAAATTAAAATATGAGACAATACACGACCCCAAATCAGTACCATATAGTGTTGAAAAGAAGGGATAACCATTGGAAGTACAACACCTATGATATGGCTTATATTTTTCAGAGTTCTGGCACAAATAAGCTTAGAACAGTGAATGAAGTTTAGAGTTTGCATGGATTTTTGACCACAATTTTTATATAGTTTTTTTTATCTTTGCTTTTTGGGGGGATTTATGAATTTTTATTTATTATAAAATAGCAAAACTGTTTTTGACAATATTTTTTTTTATTTTTGCAGTAAAAAAATTACAAAATTTTGCTACTCAGAATTGTACTTTTTGTACAATTTCAAGGTTGTTTTGGAATTATTGTGTAATATAATGAAAATATTTTTGTACAAAATGTGGTGCTGGGGTTGTTCTAAATAAATGAAATCAAGCATTGGCACAAAAAATTATAATGTTTTAAATGTTAATTATAAGAGCAGATTTGTAAAGTAGTAAAAACACTCAAAAAGACCTTGAACTTCTATGGGTTTAGCCATATTTTACCTATTTATAATGAAATTACTTTAGATTTACATGCTACATTTACATTAAATCTGTTAAAAATAAAACATATTAGATATTTGATATAATATATTTAAATATATTTGGTGTCCTCCAATATTTGTTGGGGAAGCGCGGACACAGTTGGTTCAAAGATAAGATTCGTCACCTTACTTCCATATCCAGCATCACCTACTGAAACAGTTTTGTTATATACTGCAAATATTTAAATTTGAATATTTAAATCGGCATTTAAATGTATTATTATTTTAAAAATGAGAACGTAACTGTAGATGTTCTTCCGCATTGTTGCAAACAGAAAGGTAAACACTCTGATAAAGACTTACTTGTATTTTCTCAGCAACACCGGAAGGGTTCTCGAACCACATGGAAGTGCTTTGGTAGTTTGGTGTTAAATTCATCACCATGGAGATTCCTGAGAGTAAAAAGAAGAAGAAATTTAGGCTGCAAATGAATTAGAAATACATTCATTTTGATTTGTTTTATCAGAAGAATGCTATGAGAAAACGGGTTCAAAGTTCACCTTTCTTTTGTGACAGTTTCAAAAGAGAATCAAGGTCCTTCTCAGAGCCAGCTTCAGGATTCAATGAGCTTAAATTTAAAGAATCGAGTCGATCTGCTTCTACAGTGTGTATCCCACTCAGAACTAGAGCCTTCACCTTCAGCATACTCAAATAATCCAGCTTCTCCTCCAGTCCTGCAGAGAGAGAGAGAGAGAGAGAGAAAGAGAGAGAGAAAGAGAGAGAGAAAGAGAGAGAGAGAGAGGGAGAGGGAGAGAGGAAAGGCTCTTTTAAAAATACACGTGGTTAAACTACTTTCAAATCAGTGAACTCAAAAACTCATCAACAGGATGTTGTCACATTTTCTTTCCCAGAGAAAGATATCACCTTGGCTTGAATGATCCTGCTTTTAGAACATCTCCAGAATGAGAAAAAAGGGACCAACTAAAGTTGGTGAACCAAACTGTTTACCCTAGCAACCAAAATTTATGAAATCTTTCTCAGCTTTGGCAAAGCATATATAGACATCGGGGTTTATGTTACTCATATCTGAACAGAGAACATTATATTATGTCATTGACCCCTCCATAGCAACCAGACTGTTTACCATAGTATTCTATCTCAGCTTAGCAAAAATCATAGAGACATGGGGGTTGCTAGAGTTTTCTCATCGTGACATGGGAAACATAATATTATGTCACTGACTCCACAGAAATGTAACTTTTTACCCTAGCAACCAAATCGTCAAATCTATATCTCAGCTTCAGAATATTCTGTTTTATACACATTTCATATAGTGGCACGTTTTGTACCAAGAATAACAGTTGCTAGTTCCTCCTACTCACTTTTTTTTTCAACCAGATATGTTTCCTTACATTTATACTCAAGTAGATAACCATCTCTGTATAAATCCTATATATACATTGGAATTAGTAAATAAACCCCTTAACTTTCAGGCCTTTGGCTGAGAAGGCGTTGAGGTTTGGTATCTGGTAGAGAGGACCTTCATTCCACCAGTGCATCTCAGGGATGGGTTTGCAGCGTGGAGCCTGTACTATGATCACGATTGCCCCAGCTAGCATACCAACCCAACCGAGACAGAACAGAACCAGCAGAACCCACCGAGTTCTGACCCACCTGAAGAACAAACACAATAATTTCTTAGTGACAAACTATGTAGATGGAAGAACAGGCTATCTTCATATAGTCAGGGTACCCAGGTGTGCCAGCAACTCTGATGAGCTGTTCTTTGGAAAGTCCGGTGTACTGCTCTCTAGAGCTCTCCGGGACGTTGACCTTCACGCAGCCATTTCTCCCAGTTTCTCGGGTCATTAACTGCTTTGCCTGATCGGCTTCCTTGAGTTCTGTGTCCTTCATCTCTCTCCTTTATGTAAGAACGAACAAAGCATGTAGTGTTTTACAGATTTACTCTTTAAATAATGAATGAAAAAGGAAAACGTGAGCTAACCTTCTGAAGAAATCCAAATTTCAATTAATAACTATCCATAGCATTGGCTCTTTATGTCGAGTAAAGTGTTGTCTGAAAATATTTTAGTTAGCTCCATATATTAACATTTAAAGGGTTCAAATATTATTTCAGACATACCTAAAAAACACATAATACAATGGCTTCAGATCACTGAGAAAACACAGTTTGACTGACAATTGAAAGTAGAGTTATGTTCAGTACCTTAAGTTCAGACAGATCCTCTTATGTGCTTTCTGGCAGAACACAGAGCACCGTTTGCTGGTCTGAGATTTGTTTAAGAACGGTGACTTCCTTTAGTTCCACCCCTCACAGACTACACCCAAATCTAAACAATACACATAAATACTTGCCACTGGAACATACTTTTATTTACAGCAGCAAGAAAAGGGAGGAAAGATGATTTCAGTATTTCATTCACAGTTAAGATGTTTTCAGAATCTTGATGATTACAGTATTTTTATTCCAGGTAACTGTTTTTGAAATGTTAAAACTTTGTTCCAGGTGAGGCTTGAACTCACAACCTCAGCATTGCTCTGTACTGTCTTACAACTACAGTGCACTAACCCATTGTGCCACTAGTACATGATTAATTACGATAATAATAATTATTATAAAGTAAAGGGAGAGAATTTCAGTATTTCAAACAAAGGTAAGATTTTTTTATACTCTAAAATCTTGCTCCAGGTGAGGCACTCACCGACGATGACAAACTTTGCTCTGTATTACCTTATAAGTTCCGTACTGTAACCGATTGTGCCACTGGAGCATATCTTTTTGGTGCCAGAAGCTAGAAAGGACAGATGATTTCGGTATTTCAAACAAATACAGGATGATTTTAGACTCTAAAATCTTGCTCCAGGTGACCCAGATAGCAAAATTTGTTCTGTCCAACTCTGGCCTCTCCCTTGCTGTAGTTGTGGCCCAGTTTTGGCTGGGTCCCCGTCATCTATTCATGATCTTTACTTTTTATTCAACCTAAAAAGTAAAAGTAAATTGACTAACTAAATTATGCACTTGGATTAAAAACATTTTTTGCATCCTGAAAGGGCAAAACCAGTGTTTTAATGGTATACACAGGACAAGTTCTGGGCCTTTACCAAACGTTTTTTATTTGTTCTAGTACACTGTCCATTTTCAGTCATTAAGATACCAAATCCCGCAAATATTTATTGTGCTTTTAATAATCTAAAAATGCAAGTTAATTAAAAAAAAAATTATTGAATCCTCAACCCTTTCCTAACAGACCTCAGGGGTTCATTCATCTTCTAACTGCTTGTTCCTTTTCAGGGTCCGAGGGGTCTGCTGGTGCCTATCTCCAGCTCACTTCGTTGAGAGGCGGAAATACACTGCAGGGCAACATACACATTCACACCTAAGGTTAATTCACTGTCAGCATGCCACCAACCAGATTATGTTAAAAAGTAAAACCATATGCTCATATACTGTATAGTATACTGATATTGTCTGGTAACTTATGACATAAACATAAATCCACATTAACACAAGTAACTTTATTTTAATCCAGAGAAATGAGGACAACAAACATCCACCATGAACAATATGTTCGTACAATGAAAATTTGCAAATAATGATAATTTTGCTTTGCATAAAAGATAAATTATCAAGCATCAGTATTTCAAACAAAGATAAGACGGGTTATGACTCTAAAATCTTGCTCCAGGTGAGGCTTGAACTCACAACCTCGGCATTGCTCTGTACTGTCTTATAAGTACCGCGCGCTAACCGATTGCGCCACTGGAGCTTGAGCTATCAGAAACAGTATAAAGTAAAGGGAGAGATGGTGATTTCAGTATTTCAAACACAGTCAAGATGTTTTTAGACTCTAAAATCTTGCTCCAGGTGAGGTTCGAATCTCACAACCTTGGCATTGCTCTGTACTCTCTTATAAGTATCGCACGTGCCACTGGAGCTTGGGCTACATGCACCAGTATAAAGTAATCAGTTGTTACTTATATTGTTTTCAACATCATTGTTTTTAGACTCTAAGGTCTTAATCCAGATGAGGCACTCACTGACAACCACAGCATTGCTCTGTATTGTTTTATAAATTTCGTGTGGTAACAGATTTAGCCACTGGAACAGGCCATTTTGGTGACACCAATTAGAAAATGGAGGCAAGATGCTTACAGTACTTCAAACAAAGATAAGACGGGTTATGACTCTAAAATCCTGCTCCAGGTGAGGCTTGAACTCACAACCTCGGCATTGCTCTGTACTGTCTTATAAGTACCGCACGATAACCAATTGCGCCACTGGAGCTTGAGCTATCAGAAACAGTATAAAGTAAAAGGAGAGATGGTGATTTCAGTATTTCAAACACAGTCAAGATGTTTTTAGACTCTAAAGTCTTGCTCCAGGTGAGGCTTGAACTCACAACCTCGGCATTGCTCTGTACTGTCTTATAAGTACCGCGCGCTAACCGATTGCGCCACTGGAGCTTGAGCTATCAGGAACAGTATAAAGTAAAGGGAGAGAAGGCATTGCTCTGTATGTTTATAAGTACAACCGATTGCGCCACTGGAGCTTTAAGGAACAAAAAGTAAAGGGAGAGAAGGTGATTTCAGTATTTTAAAAAAAGTTAAGATGTTTTTAGACTTTAAAATCTTGCTCCAGGTGAGGCTTGAACTCACAACCTCGGCATTGCTCTGTTCTGTCTTATAAGTACCGTAGCACAAAAAAAAGTTAGCACTCACTGACAACCACAGCGTTGCTCTGTTTTGTTTTATATATTTTGTGGGTTAACAGATTTAGCCACTGGAACACGTCATTTTGGTGACACCAATTAAAGGTAAGATGCTTGTTAAAATAAAAGCTTGTTTCGGGTGAGGCTCGAACCAACAACCTCGGCATTGCTCTGTACTGTCTTACTGAAATTACAGTATTTCAAACAAATATAAAATGTGTTCAGACTCAAAAATCTTGCTCCATGTTAGCTTCAAACTCACAACCTCAGCATTGCTCTGTACTGTCTTATAAGTACAGGAAGTTAACCAATTTCACCACTGGAACCTGTTTTTTTGTAGACAGTAGCAAGGAAAAGAAGGAAAGATGAAACAAAGCTAAGATTTTATCACAACCTCAAAATTTTCACAACCTCGGCAAGTATTTAAATAAGTAAAAAATCTCTGTGGTTATTTCAATGACAGCAATTTCTCTTTCTATAAAAACCTCAAGATTTACATAAAGTATGTTCCTTGTACATCTTTAATAGAAACTTGTGTTGTATGCGTTTCGCTCCCAAAAAAGAACCAGACAGATATCAGCTTTTTCTAGAACAGGAAGCCCTTCAGAAAGAACTGCAGAAAATGAAAATGCTTTTCTGTCTCCTTCCTTGCTTTTAAGATGAACAATACCAGCTGAGGGGAAGTGAAGGAGTCTGAGTGAGGCGGTTTGTTTTCTCAGCGCTTTAGGGGGGTCCTGGAGTTCATCAATGCTCTGCAGGATTCAGGGTGGACCTTCTTATCCCTGTCTGATCCTGTACTTCAAAAACAAACATTAGAGATCACAAGAGCCATACGGTGCTCTATTTATCTATTTTTTCATGCATGTTTATTGTGACTTCAGGCTTTGAGGAAACTGAATTCTTGCAGACTTACCTTTCTTTCCAAAGATGGACGCCAGCAATAAAGTACATCTGGAGATGCTTATTTTCAAGGATGTAAAATTCAATCTTTCAATGATTATTACCTAGTAGATAAATGTCATTGTTACAGTTGACATTGAATAGTTTCAGCCCTAATAAGTTTTATGATGGTTACAAACATTTTATAAAGGGCATAAAATCGACTTTTAGCATGGTAGTGCTGTTTCCTCATCAGATACACTCTAAAAATGCTGGGTTATTTCTTTAACCACACTGCTCGGTTTAAGGGTTTAATCCAAAGGTTAAGTTGTTTGAGGGTGAAACTCCACGATCTAGTGGTAGATATAATGATCAGATGACCAGTGTTTGGGTTAATTTGACTCAACTGGTTCATTACTTTGATGCTTTGTCTTTGCTTTCTTACATCTTTAAATCTGCCACGAAGGATTGCTTGAAGCGGCACTGTTTTGAGGTGAGGTTGTTTGATTTTCTTTTAGCTATTGATGTAACAGAAAACTGCCGTAATAAACATGCGAGTTTGGTTTGTAACCGACAGTGCTTGTTTAGGACGTTACAATCTAGGTTGGGTTAAAAAATGAACCACAGGTTAATTGAAACAGGGTTAATTTTTAACTTACTATTGAGTTATTAATGAAATCACAACAGTTTTGTTAACAATTATATTTTTAATATACACCAAATTACATATATTAGCATACCTGTATTCTAATAAAATGCTTTTAATACATAAACATTTAAGATATTTGTGTCCATCTCTTTGATACAGAGCATTTTGGAGAAACTCTCAGCTCGGATGACAACGCATTGTGCAATTAAGCCAAAAATTGATGGCTGCCGTCAAAGAGTGCATGTCAAATCCCTGGCTGTTTATTATGGCAAAGATTTGGCTTTTTTCACCATCTCCAAGGCAGTTGCAGAATTTTGCAGGTATTCCACCATGTTTGTCCCCTCCTGTAAATACAGAACAGCTTGCATAAATACATCAGTTCTTTTATTAAATAATCATTCGTTCATTTTCTTTACCCAATTCTTCCTTTTCAAGGTCAATGGGATCTGCTGCTCTTTGAGTGAAAGGCAGGGTAAAACCAAGAATTATGAGAATTCAATTAACCTGCTGCATGTTTTTGGTTTTGCAGGGTAAACTGGAGAAAACCCACTTGTGAGAACAACCTTCTCACTGAAAGGCAACAGTGATACCCACTGTGCCACTCACATAAAATCAATTTAAATTTAAAATATATGAAATATATGTTTGGGGTTTATTTGCAGCATATTTATTCTGTGAAACATTTAAGCCTTTATTTGTTTCAATTTTAATAATTATAGATTAAAAGAGACAAAGGTATCCTGGGGAGTCTCAATCTGGATTAGAGAGCTTCTGAAATTAACATTCATGTTATCTAATTCCAATTTAGCTAAAACAAGCAGAAACATTGTGCGTTTGCACTTTTGATAAAGACAAGAATACTAAACAAAATATAATATAAGGAGTATTCATGAAACAGTAAGCTTTAATTCACTTAAAAACACTTTAATGGGAAACACTTGTCCATAAGTTAATACCTTCCTTGAGTAAATTTAGCGTTTCAAGAACCGCAAAACACAAAAAAAGTTACCATTACTTGGAATGTAATGTTTTACAATATTGTAAGTTAGTTTGTGAATGTTTAACTTTAAACTCTGTTTATTCCTGCTGACGGACGTTCTGATGCCACATGAAGTGTTATAACGGTATCCTAACGTCATAAACAATGGTTACTAACCAAACTTGCAGGTTCATGACGAGAAACAAGTTTCTATTACACCAACAACTGAAAGAAAACCAAACAAACTCACTTCAAAACGCTGCCCGCTTCAAGCAATCCATCTTGGTGGATGTAAAGATGTAAGAAAGCTCAGACGAAGCGTCAAAGTGATCAAACACACAGTGGTTGGGGTCAATCAACCCAAGCAATGGATCATCTGATCATTAACGCCTTACATGCCATGTGAATTTGGAGTTTCACCATCAAACAACCCAACCTTTGTGTTAAAACCCTTTAACCAAGCGGTTATTTTTAAAGTGTATGCATTAAAATAGAGTAAAATTAAGCTAAATTGAAAATCTGAAGATTACCAGTTTGAGGCTCACCGGTGACCTTCCTGAAAGGAGTTTGCATGTTCTCCCCGTGCTTGCGTGGGTTTCCTCCAGGTACTCTGGTTTCACCCAGGATCCCAACAACATGAGACAGGTTAATTGAATAATTCCCCTTAGATGTGAATGTGTGCTGCCCTGCAATGGACTTGGGACCAATCCAGGGTATCCCTGCCTCTCATCTGATGTAACTGTAGATAGGCACCAGCAGATCCCCTGATCCCGTAAGGGAATAAGCGGGCAGGAAAATAAATAAAAGAAAATTTGAATTAAGGATGAGTTTTTCAATTAAATTGTGTAATAGAAATCATCACGCTTTATCCTCTGGTTTTGTTCATTACAGCAAATTTCACCTGAAGAACTTTGCTTCTCCTTGTGTTTTTTGATTTTACTTTAGTTTCTTTTTTGTGTGTGTGGTTTAAGACCGTCGAGTGTGGGGTGTCTACGCCCACGCCCTGACTCTGCAGATCTTTTGCCCATTTTTGATTACTGGGAAGTGACTCACTTTCACGAAGGGGATTTCTGGTGACACCCACTTTTAGCTTCATTTCTCTTTGCCAGAAACCAATAAGTGACACTTCGTACATACAATCAATGTATAAATCAGGGTGTTGGAAATCTCTCTGAACTTTGAAATCTCTTTCCCCTCCCTCTTCTTTTCTTCTCAATGCAGCAGGGTTTGTTAGCTGTTTAGCATTCTCAGTGTTGTTAAGCTACTAAAGCTTCTAGCAATGATCCACTGCATGATAATGGATCATCACAGTATTTCAATAACAACTGCAAGAACCTCACTCCAGAGCTGTAAAATGGAGACTTTCAAATAAAACACAAACACATATTCAGTTGCCGTTTTATTTTTATTACACAGCTGCTTTAGTCTCTTTATGAGGATCAATTTCTACTTCATTAGTGTAGAGTTACTACAATTAAATCTTTAATGGAGACTCTTCATTTCAAAGCTGCTCTGTGCACGGCATTGAAACTAGACCTTAACTAGTCTGTGTGAGCCTAGCCAGAGAAGGGATAGGACAACACCACGGCCTGTTTGGCACCAAGCTCTAGCTTCTCAGTGGGTACTTTGCTATCCACAGCTAGCTTCTCTGTGTCTGTGGCTGCTCGGACCCGAGCATCTGCAGGCAAATCGTTATCGCTTAGCTTCATGGTTACAGTGTCATTTCCCCAGTTTAAGGCGACCAGGAAACGTTCACTCTGGTCCCAAACACGGACGAATGCAAGAGAAGTTGGTGAATTATAAAGGTTGATGTATTCTCCGTGCAGAAGAGACCGTTCTTTTCCTCTGATATCACTCAGTGCTTTAAAGAAATCCCGAACTGCAGTTCGTTCATCCTGTGAAGAAAAAAATGACAGAAAGTTTAAAATGTGCTCCAGTTATAAAGACTGAGAAGAAAATTTATCAGTTTTTGTGATTTTCACATAATAAAAATATGTATTGTTCAGTTTTCATATTTAAACCACAAAGAAATTGTGTTTTCTACTTGAGAACATAATTAATATTGAAGAATGAAGAGCTTTTTTATTTTTATTTCAACCTTCAGAAAAAGGTTGAAATAAAAAAAAAACTTTGAAGTTTGGAGCCTTTTGGGGCATATTCTCTAATAAATTATCTTTAAAACATTTTTTTGTGCCAATGCTTGATATCATTTTTTAGAACAACCCAAGCTTCTTTTTTTAACAAATACTTTTGCATTATATTACACAATAATTCATCAAGAACCCTGAAATTGTACAAAAAGTACAATTCTGAGTGGTACATTTTGTCTTCTTTTTTTACTGCAAAAATCTACAAAATTGACAACACAATGATTTTATGTTTTATAACAAAAATTTACCATATTGAGACAAAATCACAAATCCCCCCAAAATGCAAAGATACAGTCAAAATAATTTGAAAACTGTATAATATTCTTTCATAAACATTTTAAACTGTTCCAAGCCATTTTTGTTCCATTGTGCTTTGTTTTGTGCAGAAATTTAAAAAAGAGCGCTTATGAAAGATCTTATATGTCAAAGGGTTATCCCTTCTTTTCACCACTAGATGGCACAGACTTGGGGTCTAAAATGAAACTAAAACAGATCACACATTTTGTCTCATTTAAATCGCCTTGCAAATTATGCGTCATCACTCAAAATATCAAAACTAATAACAACACTTTTGAAACCTACACATTATATTTGAAGTCAAAATGTGGATTGTGTCGTTGGTACTTAAAACAAAACAGACGCTATAATGGTAACACACACCAGTTCGTGTAGGGACTTCAAAGGGTTAAAATATTTTTTGTTTTAATTGTAAATGCGAGTGGATTGAAAATGTACCTCTGCAGTTGAATTTTTTTCTTCCCACATTGCTTCAAGCTTCTCCTGAAAATAAATGGTAAATCTTTATTAAAGTCTTGCTTCTCATGATATTGCATTTGTTTAGTTCTTATGCTCACCTCTGACTTCAGCCCGACCTCATCTCCAGCGCTGAACACAGGCGTCCCTGGCAGTGTGAACAGGAGGGTTTGATAGAGCCTGACAGGATACGCTTGAGATTTGGAAGACTGGGTACTGAGTGCCCGTCCTAGTCCCCAGCCCAGACTTAGCGCCTCGTGACTGGTGCAGAGTCTCTGCAGCCAGAAAACCTGTTTGCCACTGTGTCCGGCTGGATCAGGGATTCCAGTCATCAGCAAGTCAACACCAGAGTGGTTCAGGAGAAGATTGAAATTTTCTGATGAGAGCCTGCTGACGGTTCCCATGAGAGCTCTGCACGGGAAAAGAACGAGAGGTTACACAGTAGGTTTGTGCCTCTTAAAGGTTTACCCAGCCCTCATGACTTCATACAAATGTAAAAGGATATTATTCAAAAAACATATATTATCTTTTTTAAATTCATATCTGTGTTAATAACTAGTTGAACAGACTAAAAATACATCTTTTTCTGTTGTCCAGCCTAAAGTATACCTTACTTTTTGGCTCCTGAGTCTTAACTTTAGTTATTGCTTCAATTTGACTGAAATACCCATATATGCCCACCAGGTGTCTCTGTCACTCTGTCACAACATATTTCCACTCACAAACGTAAACACACCAAACTTCAGCCCCTCAAACACTGACCTTTTTGTAGTTTCCTCTGTTTTGTTGAACAAGCCTTGAATCGATGGCCAGGCATCAGTGCTAGCGATGTCATCCACATTAGAAAAGAAAATGCCATCCACCCCTTTACCGAGCCAGTGCATGCAGGCATTCTACAAATAAAAACACACAAGCACATGTATTTTTAATCTAACTGAGATCACAATACATTTTTCAAATAATCACACATCTAAACAAAATAATTGTAAAATGAGCAGTGATAACCTATAGAGTTTCTAAGTAATTACATTTTTGTTTCATCATTAATTTGAGGGCAAGGGCAAGTTTGGCATGCAAGAAAATATCAGGTTTTAATGGAAATTGGGAAAGAGAAGGACAAGATCAGATTTAAGAAAAAGATAGGATGGGATGTGGGAAAGAGAAAGGCAAGGTTGGGAACAAGGATGGCATGTGGGAAAGACAAAGGAAATATCAGGTCCAGGAAAAACGCAAGGCAAGGATTGAACATGTGAAAGAGAAGGGCCAGATTGGGTGCAGGAAAAAGACAAGGCAAGGAGGACATGTGGGAAAGAGAAGGGCATAATCAGGTGCAGGAAAAATACAGGGTAAGGATGGGATGTAAAGGAGAGAAGAGCAAGATTAGGTGCAGGAAAAGACAAGGAAAGATGGGATGTGGTAAAGAGAAGGGCAAGATTGCGTGCCAGAAAAAGAAAAGGCAAAGATGACACGTGGGAAAGATAAAGGAAAAATCAAGGTCTGTAAAAAATGGGGCAAGGATTGGACGTGGGATAGAGAAGGGAAAGATCGGGTGCAGGTAAAAGAAAGGGCAAGGATGGGGTGTGAAAAGAGGAAGACAAGATCAGGTTCTCGAAAAGATAAGAAAAGGATGGGATGTAGTGTGGGATGTAGTAAAGAGAAGGGGAAGATCAGGTGCATGAAAAAGACAAGGATGGCATGTGGAAAAGAGAAGGGCAAGAACAGGTGTAGGAAAAGATAGGGAAAGGATGGAATGTAGTAAGGAGAAGGGGAAAAAGACAAGGCATAGACGGGATGAGGGAAGGAGAAAGGCAATTTTAGATGCTGGAAAAAGAAAGGGTAAGGATGGGATGCGGGAAAGAGAAGGCAAGATCGGGATGGAATATAGTAAGGAAAAGGGGAAGAACAGGTGCAGGAAAAAAGTCAAGGCAGGATGGGATGGAGGAAAGAATGACTGAGAGGCAGTAGCACTACCCACTGGACTCTACAGATTTTTCTGATGTTTCATTTTATTTTAGAGCAGTTGGATGAAACTGGGCAATGCTCTTAAATATTAATCATTGTAGATGCACTGTAAAAAATAATTTTGGACTTTACTAAAAGTACCGTAAGTCATTTTTATTAGAGTTTCAGTAAAAAAAATGTTCATGTGTGTTGTTACGTAAAAGGGACATGCACAATTCAGCACGGAGCTTACATTTTGTTTGAAATGTATTGTACCAAAATACATAAGTACATTTAAATACAATTAGCTAAATAATCACTTAGTTTTTGCCGTCTAATCAAGTCACAAAAAAAATGAACAATTCTGGGTGAAATTTACTTATGTACATCCTTGATGCGCACGCGCCATTGCCTGCCTCGCTCACAAGGAAAGGAAGAGAGATTTCTTTAATGATAATGTGAATTTCACTTCGATAAACTTCTATTATTACTATTATATTAATTCATTGATGTATGTTTGCAGAAAAGTGTGGAGTTTTTAAGCTATCTGCATTCCTGGTTTGTGTCTACTAGTTCTTTTTTTGACCATGGACGCCAACAGCATTCAGACTACAATTGCTAAAAAGCTTTTGGATAACATTAAAATGTAATCTTTTCTTAGTTTTTTCAAACGTATTTGGGTAAAAACAGTCTTAAGTTTTATATATGACCTTAATCTCAACCGACTAAAAATCCGCACTAATTTAGCACGAGGCAGTGACGTCATCGGTACATTATCGTTTTTACATATCATTATGTGATTTTTTTTTTTACTAACCGTCTGTGGGGTTGTTGATTGACTGGTTAAGGTTCTCTCCGTTTGGTTTGCTTAATATAGCCTGTAGCATAAGTCATTGCTTGCAAAAAAAATAAATGAGATTATGTAATTATGACTGTTAACGAAGCTAAATCTTCATTCTTAATATTAGAAAATTATTTCTTATCTTAATTATGTCTAATCATTAAAAAAAAATCTAATTCTAAACGAAAAAGTTACTGCCTTCCATTAATGTAAAAATAATTTACATCTGAAGCTACCCAGTTTTTAAGTAATACAAAAAGCAAGGAACAATGATTGCAAAATAATTATTATTTCATGAAAATATATAATCAGTAAGTAACATTTACTGAGAAATTCCAGGTTGATTTTCTTTTTAAAAATTTAGCAAAGCTACAGTTCCTTGTTTTTACTTGGTAATTAACGTAAAACTTATCACATTTTTTAAGTGAAAGCACCTTTAACTATTTTTACATTTACATTTATGTATTTAGCAGATGCTTTTATCCAAAGCGACTTACATTGGTAGTAAACATCAAGCAGTTTGGTACAAAGTGGATTGATCAGAAGACATACACATAGAACACTTTCAAGCTAGAGCAGAAAATGAATTCAAATCAGTGCTTCAGAGGGTTTTGGGTTTTTTTTGTGAATTTTAATCACACTCTGGTAAAAGCAGAAGTCAGTTTAGCTAAGCTCTAAGATCTGTTCTATATGTGGAATATTCTTTCATCTCATGATTTATCCTAAAAATAAAATTTGCATCAGATTAATTCTTACTTTGATTTTCTCAGCAACCGAAGCAGCGCTGTTGAACCAGACGGAGGCTCCTTCATAATTTGGTGTCAGATCCAACACTATGGAGATTCCTGAGAGAAAGAGAGAGAGAGAGAGAGAGAGTTCAGATGAGGAGAGGGGTGAAACAGTCAACAAAGCACACAGCTGTTAAAAGATCTTTGCTGACTTTATCTTTCGTGGTCACCCTGGTGTTAGCCTAGCACAAACCCTCTATGCAAAGACATATGGCTTTAGTTGCTGGGACACAAAATGGATGTTCCGGCTAAACCAAACAAGTGTGTTTGTACAGCAGAATCACATCCTCCTAGAATCACTAGTGTTTTAATCTACTGCTGGGAATTTATGGATTGTGACTTTAGTACGAATATACTAAAATAGATTTGAATGTGTTAGGAAATTCTCAATGCTAAACGAAGCATGAACACCTTTTAAAAATAAAGCCACTCAGTCATTATTAAAGAGCGGCAGGTCAAGGGTTAAAGTAACAGCTCTTTGGTATTTCACAGTCTTCACCTAAAACAGAGTAAAGTTAAGGTCAGATCCTGTGACATATTCAGTGAGCTTTGAAACATCTACTCGAAAATAGTAGGGTATTAAATAGTAAAATATGGTATTCATATAAAAATGCTAGTGGACTAATTCGATTCAGTTATCCATCAGTGCTAGCCCCGCATCTGTTACTTGGGCTATAATATAAAAAAGGTGACTTTGATTCATGTCCAAAACATAAGGTAAAAATAACTGAGCTACTGATACATGATGTAATGTTCCCCAAACCTTCATTCTTGCAGCAATCATTATACAATGTCATCATCTCTGAATACGGTATTCTTATAAAATGCAACTGGTCTGATTAGATTCAATGATCGATGCTAAACTATGCTAAAAAGTACTAGCACCACATCTGTAAATTGGTTCCAAATGCACCAAAATTATCTAAGATGGTGACTTTACTCATGTCCAAAACAATAAAGTAGTTCACTGAGCTACTTATACATGTAATGCAATGTTCCCTTTTTGATTGGGCCAAATTATGAAATTCGTATAAAAATGTGAATATATTCATGTTTTTTTCCTATACGGTATAAAACCCGGGTATAGATTCAGTGATGTATGCTAAGCTATGTTAAAAGGGCTACCAGCACATCTGTAAACTGGGCCAGCAAATGCTATTCATGTAAAAATATGCAATAATCAATGCTATGCTAAAAGTGCACCACATCTGAAAATTTGGACAAATTATTGTCAAAAAAGGTGAATATCCTGATCTGTTTTCAGGCACCCCTGCACTCGATCTTTCCCTTCTCTTTCCCACAATGTCCCTGAAAGAGAAATCCATTCTAGTGCAAAAATTCAGAAACCATTTGATTTGAAAATTGCTGAGATTCCAGTTTAATTCCTGGTGTTTAAACCCACTAGTGATACCCCGGTTAATATCTATAAATTCATTTAATATTTTAGTGTCACCTTTTCGATGAGCTCTCTCAAGCAGAGAAGTCAAGTCGGTCTCTGTGCCAAATAGAGGGTTAACGGTTGTTAGTTCCAGTGTGTGTGACTGGTCTGCTTGCACGGTGTGTATCGGTCCCAAAACAAGCCCCTTCACCTTCATCTGATTCAGATAGTCCAATTTCTCTTCCACACCTAAACATGAACAATTCAGAATGGTTAAAATTATCTCTCTAGCCACCAGACTGTTTTAAACATTTAAATTATTCATCTCCTACAGAACTCTGCACACCTCAACACATCAGGGTTAATGGGGATTATCTGATGATGATGTGAAATAAGGAACCTTTCACACAAGTGAAGGGTCAGAATGTGGTTGGAGAGCAGAAATGTGATGAGGGAGCAGAATCCAGCACAGCACATGCTTCCTCACATGAGGGAGTCACAAGACACTCACTTCATTCAGGCTTTTTGCCAAAATCAGCAAATCCACTGATATCAGAAAGCCGCGGAAGAATTGCACGTAATCATCTCTTGCTTAAGGATGTTGATAACACAAATCAAACACAAAATTGGATGCTTCTCACCTTTAAGGCCATTGGCTGAGAAGGCGTTGAGGTTTGGTATCTGGTAGAGAGGACCTTCGTTCCACCAGTGCATCTCAGGGATGGGTTTGCAGCGTGGAGCCTGTACTATGATCACGATTGCTCCAGCTAGCATACCAACCCAACCGAGCCAGAACAGAACCAGCAGAACCCACCGAGTTCTGACCCACCTGAAGAACAGCAAAAAAAAATTAGTTTTACAAGATAAACTTGCTATAAATGGTTTAAAAGTCCATAAGTCCCATGTTTCAAACAGCAGTATTTGAAGCAAATACAGGATGAACTGTGTTTTTTGGGTGTTTTTTATCATACCCAGCAGTCCCAGCCACTTTCAGCAGCTCTTCTTTGGAGAGCCCGGTGAACTTCACCTCTGTTTCTTCAGGCACCTTCACCTTAACGCAGCCATTTTTCTCGGTTCCCGTAGGGGTGTCCCCAGTCATCGGTTGTTTTTCCAGATCCATTTCATTCAGTTCAACCTCCTTCATGTCGTCTTCTTTAGTCATGATTGATGTAAGTTTCACAACTGTAAGTTAAACAATACATGCGTTAAATCGGATTCCCACTTCCCACATAATGACAAGTACGCAACATGCACAAATCAAACAGGTCTACATTTGTCAACATTATGGTAAAACAATATTTGTTCAAAATAACATTTTGTGGTATGTGTACCAAGCTATATATTTATTGGCATCCTCCCTGCTTTTTAAGCTCCTGCATATGTGAGCTTTTTTGTTGTTGTTGTTGTTTTTATTTTAGCACATGCCGGGTCTAGCTGTGTCCCAATCCAGAAGTGTGCATCCTCCCCAGTGCACTTTTTTACAGCTACTTACGTTACAACGGGGCGCCAAGGCCGTCTCATTTCGGCAACATTCGAAGGGTCCTTAAAATGCACCTATCAAATGCTTTTACCTGAATTCCGAGGATGCATCGCGAGCATCCTTCGTGGTCTCAGATATCCCACAATGCTTTGAGGTGTTTTTTTTTTTTCATTAGAATCAACACAAAACACACTTGAATTTGTATTTACATGCAAGTAACCATTTTTTTTTTAATAAAGGACAGTATATTCAAGTTTTAAATGCTGGTAGTGATAGCCGAATTGTAAAACATATTTATTTTTAACATTCATTGTAAACGTAAAAACTCGTAGCCAACTAAATGTTAACTAAGTATTGGTGGGTGTCATTATGTTTTAAGGAGCAGACGAAGGAGTTTATAAAACTTATGAAAACAGAATGAAGCTAGAACAACATACTGGTTTAAATTACACACAATATAAAATAGAAAATAAATGTGACCAATGCAATCAAAACGAAAACACAGAGCATGTTTTAATACAATATAGAACATATACATATAATGTTCATATAAATAGAACAAATAAAAATAAACCCTAGCAACAAAAGCACTTACAGTGATCTTACAAATTTATTACATACAAAACATAAGTATATAAGAATCACTTAAAGAAAAATATTAATAATACAAGAACGTTTCATTCTTTCAATTTGGGATTCAAACTACTGATCCAGCTGGTGGCGCTAATGCACCATAAAGTAAACTGCCATAAAACAACAGAAGAAGAATAAGAGGCTAGACCGTCCCGTTTACCAAGGGTTAATACAGCCTTCGGGGGATACTCATAAGCCGTAGCCTTAAAGGCTGGGTAGGAAGAACCCTTCCGAGGCTTTTGGAATCTAGACTGGGACACAGCCATTGATAAAAAACGTACACAAATTATTTTTTTCTTTTTAGGATGACGCGGAGAAGTGACTGACTGAAAGAACTGTCAATCATCTGCCCGTCAAGAATCCACACTCTTAAATTATGCACAACTTTAAGCCTTAATAAATCTTAAACCAACACATAAAAAATCACCCCCCTCAGATTGTTAAATCTAGAGATTTAAATCAAGAAAATTATTAGAGTCAGGGGTGAAAATATGAGTACTTTTAGCTCCAAAGTTGGCAATTTTTTCATGGGAGTGAATACGAATCTGCTCTCTTTTGGAGCCAGCCTCTAGCGGCATGTAAAGGAATTGCAGTTAAAGTCTTCAATTATCTTTTAAAACACATACCGGATTATAAAGGACTAGACATTGATTATTCTATTTTATTGTTACTGTTTTAATCTCTTTGCACACCAACAGCTTGTACAGAACGTCTCTTCAAATAACTTAATCTAAGAAACCAGTAAAAATATTTTTGGAGCTCCTCAACAAAAACGGATACATCTCTTCCTTAAATAACTATTTACTTTTCGCATTGTGATATGACCGTAAGTCGTTTCAAAATGTACTTGATATCAAAATCGCTTTAAAAGTTTTACACGTCGCCAAGACAGCAGTACACGCATTAATAGTTGAAATAGAAATGGTTTTATTTGAAAGTGTGAATGAGACTTACCTTTAAAATCAAGAATCCTGTTTGAAGCTGGAGAAACCAGCTCCGTTGCTCAGTTTGGTTTATATAGCGCGTCTCTCTCGGACCCGCCCCTTAAATCATCATCTGAGAAGGAACTCGAGAAGAACTTTGACCTTGATTTGATTAGCTTTTACGACATCAAAATTACACACATATACTACAATCAATGTATACACCCCTGGCTGGAACAAACAACAGCTGTAATCCCATCATCATTCCTCCTTAAATATTCCCTTCAGGGAGCGAGGCACCATCATGTGCCTGAGTTCACTCGAATGAACTGGAACTCATCCTGTGCTCACTCTCACGAGGGTAAAATAAATGTAAGGAAATAAATTGCTTATTGCGCTTTTTCAAGATTGCCACGCTCGCATGGTTTATGACCAGTGATAAAAGTTGAGGAGGATGTACTGTTTACGGAACAATCTTATTATAAACCGCTAAATGATAGCTTTTGTTCCGAGACTCTTGATCACTGCAGCTCTTGATAAGAAAGACAGTTACTTTCTGAAGTAATCAATCATTTCTTCTTTAATGATCATTTCAACACTGATTACTCTGAATACTGTGAACCCCAAAAAGTGGATTTCATATTGTTTGGTCTCTTTAAACCTTTAAAGAGGAACAAATGTAGTATACAGATGTGCTCATAAGTTTACACACCCTGGAAAATGTTCAGATTTCTTGGCCAATTTAAGAAAATATGAATGATGAGGCAAAAAATGCCCATTCATAGTTAGAGGTTGGATAAAGCAACTGTGTTTACTCTTTTTAAACAAAGGTTTACATATCCTGGTGATTTTGGCCTGATAACCAGCACAAAGACCCTTGTCTCTTTCATCCACATCCAAATTCTGAGCAATGGAAAAGCAAAAGAGCTGTCAAAGAATTTACGAGAAAAGAACACAATCCCTACTGTAAAACATGGAGGTAGGCTTGTGAGCTTCTCCAATAAATGTAATAAAATCATTTTTGCATACAACCAGAATGTCCATAAATTTAATTTACCTTTTATGTCCTCAACAAATCTTGCTTTACAGAACAGCCAGCATTGTTAAATGGGGCGTAATGCATGAAGGATGGACTTGGTTGATCAGCAGGTCACTGTTTTATTCTATGTTTTATTATATATTAAAATGCTGAATGAGTAAAATACAGACTGTTGGCTTTTTGAGTAAAAGTCAAGTATGTGTTTGGCAAACATCATAGGTTTCTGTAAAGTGCATCCACCTTAAAAATGTGTTACTACAGAGGGAGAGAGAGCTCACTGTAAATATTTTGTGTCAACACAATACAATGGGGCTGGTGTAACATAGTGACCTAACCTAGTATAATGACCCCAGAGTATTTGCAGATCACATGCTCCCTTTGATAGTTGATTTGGGTGGTGATGAAAACAATCTTAAAAAGAAAGTTTAATAATTGTAAAAGAAAGTAATAATTGTTTTTAGTATTACCCCCAATTTCACTTTGATTTGCACATACTGTTCTGTAAATCCACTGCTCAGCAATAAAAAATAAGTAAAGCAAGGAAGTAGGAACCCTGCAAAGTAATCCATCTTCTCTAAATTACTGTCGATTTTAATAAATTCGATCAATTTTATTCAAACATGTTCACGCTCCAATAATAGAATAGTCTGCATTTTAAAATAAAATAATAGACGCATGTGTGGATCATATTATATGTGTTTTAAGTTATACCTTTGTACATCTCATCATTCCCTATAGAGCAGAAAAAACATACTCCTAGCAAAGACCTGTTGGTTTCACATCGTAGCTGTCGCGCCAAAAAATGTTCACTTTCCCTCTCGGCACATTGGGAGAACAATGAGAGAGTGTTTTCCCATGTGAGGGAACAGTAAGCTGGCCCCTGAGCCGGGAGTGAGGAGAATTTCAAACAGCCCCAGGCTCCAGGGTCACAGGGATTACCACTAACTCTCTCTACTGGGAAACTGTCTTTATCAAGCTGCACTTTAAAGCGTTCTGTAATAGTCAGAATCTTATCAGAATCTGACCATGAAATACTACATTATTACAGCGTTTATGTGAGCAAAGTTCAAAGTTTAAAATACTGAAGTGTAAAATGAATGGACAATGGAAGAAGGTTCGTTTATATTTTCGTACACACTAAACAGTGAAATGAGGTGAAGTAATATTTTCATACTAAAGCTAGTTTCACACATCATTACCCTTTGTTCACCAAAATAGTTTAAATACATTGATTATATACACTCAAGCCCTGCCATGGACTGGCAACTTGTCCAGTGTGTACCCTGGCTCTCACTAAAAGTACACTGGAGATGTAGACCAGCAGAACCCTGTGATCCTGAATCAATAAATAATCAATATATATACTCAGATTTTAAATATTTAAAATATATGCTTTATACTTTTCTGAAGTGACTTCCACTTCCGGGGAGTCCATTTAGCTTTTCAACACTTAAAGTCTATTAGGTAATCTCAGTTTTTTTTTTTTTATCAATTTAGTAATCTTTAATTGTACATTCTACACGATCCTTTATAGAGGTATACAGTGAGGAAAGAAGTATTTTAATTCTTGCTGGAAGAAAAAAAAACTAAACTAGATGGCTAAACTTTGCATGCAAACTTTGATGTTTCCATTTAAAACTCTTAATTATTAAATGTTGTCAATGTGACAACGAGTTACATGAACCAACCCCCATGTAGTCATTTATTTCCAAATCGGAGAATTTCGTTGCTAGGGTAAACAGTTTGGTTACTAGGGAGTGGTCTGTGAAGTCATAAAAAATGTGCGTACTATGATTAACATAACCAAACCCCCGTTTCTGTACAATGTTTACTTTTGAAGATATTTCGGTCCTGACTAAATAAAGCTGAGGCGGATAGGGAAGCACCAGAGGCCAAAGGCTGATGAGGAGTCACAAGAGGAGATTGGGAGATATTTGGGGTTTTCTCCAGTTGCATATAATCTATATGTAGCCCATTCCAGTCAGATCTTGTCCATTTGATACTTCTTTGGTCTTAGCCTTATGTTGAAGATTGTTCCCTTTAAGGGTAGTCCATAATTTCAACTACTGACCGGTTGTAAAGATGCCTTACAAATGTTTATAACTGTTTCAAATATACTCTGTGGGAGAAAAGTCAAAATTAACAAAAGCAAAAATCTTCTTTGCCTTTTTTCTTCAAATGTTTACTGAGAAACCTCTTTAGAAATCCTCTGAGTGTAAGGAACAATAACCACTGTAAGAGATCAAAAATTCTGTAAAAAAAAAAAACAGATCATTGGTAAATGCACTTAAGTTCTCAAAGATTTATTAATGTTCACAAAAATGAGCCCAGTCTTCAAACTGCTGATGAAACCAACTAATCGTTGAGTATAATGTGAAACAATGTTATTGTGATGGGTTTGAGTGGGCATTTGGTTTGAACGTGAGTTTGAGCAGATTCTAGCTGAGTGTGCAGCGCTCTCTAGTGGAGACTGAATAATGGTGCGACGGGAACACCCTTCAACAACAAAATAAAAAATAACCAAAATTAAAAGTAAACTATATTGTGAGCTCGTTTAAACAAGGATTTTTTTTCTTTTGTTAGTCACCACAAATCTTTAATGCCCTCCAAAAACGAGCTGTTGCTCACAAACCCAAACTCATACATTTCTTCAAAATAAGTAAACAATGTTTTATTGTGCTGCTGTCAGTTGAAAATGCGTTCATTTCAATAGTGTATAAAACCAGAGCAAATAAACTACTTCCATGGTGCCATGTTTGAATATACAGTGGTATGCAAAAGTTTGAGCACCTCTGAAGATTTTCCTTTAAAAATCATTGGTTGCCTGGATAAGAAATTTCAGATCAATTTATCATATATGAAACAAACACAATTTTTTTTGTAAGTGAAATAAAGTTGTTGAAAAATCCAACCTCAACACCGCATTGTTCTCTAGAGCCTTCTGATTTAGTGGAATCCATGCGACCATCAAATTGAACAAGATTTCCAGTCCCTGCACTGACCACCAGCCTGATGGAATTGCCACCAAATATTACAGTTTTCATCAGTCCACAGCAGGCTTTTTCAGCATTACTCGTCCACACAGCATCTCCTTGTGTAAAGTTAATAGTCGAAAGATACACAGTGACGCCATCTGCAGTAAGATGATGTTGTAGGTCTTTGGAGCTGGTCTGTGGGTTGACTGTGACTTTTTGTCACTGAGCTAAGATTTTTCTTGGTCTGCCTTAACTAGAACTGTGCCTCTGGTCTTCCAATTCCTCACAATGTTTCTCACAGTTGAAAATGTGAAATAAAATATGAGACAGCTTTCTGTATCCTTCCCATAAACCATGATGTTCAACAATCATTGTTTTCACCTCATCTGAGAGTTATTTTACCACTCTTTTGAGAAAATGCAAAGAGGAGAAACAGATACAATTGAAAAATACTTTCTCGTGATTGGTTTCACCTCTGTATCGAGGTCAAGGGTCATTGGGGTGACCAAACCAATTTTGAGTTCTAAAAACTAGGGCTAAAGGTATCAATAAAGGTCATTAATAAAAAAAGAATGATGGCTAAATTTATGCACATGCATAATTTCGTTTAAATTTTGGTCATGTTCCATAAATCATATAAACTTTATGTCATTTCTCAAACATCACTGTGTTTGTCTCCTATGCGATATATTTAACAGAAATTTCTTATCCAGAGAACCAATGATATATAAAGGAAACCAAGACAATTTACAGGGGTGCCCAAACGTTTGCATACAATTGTAATACAATACCATAGCATCTAGAGCGCCAGTCTCTGGCTAGTGGCACAGAACATTTTAAGCCCTATCCTGGTGGACATGTAAACACTGGTTGGTTTTTACTTTAAAAATCTCAAACATATTTCATGCCACATAGACTACTTAAAATTCAACCCCAAATTTAAAGAAGAAAAGAACAACACATTTTACTGTAGTAAACTTAGTTCTTTTGCAAGTGAGCCGGGGTGAATGCCAAAGGCAAGAGATCTCTGAGACTGGTCTTCCTATAGGTCCCATCAGGCTTTGTGAGGTAAACATCCCATTCTGTCCCAAACTAACACAACAAGTGTAGCAGAAGAAAAAAGGACGAAATGGGAGAAAAGAAAAAACAAAGTTAGGAAAGTATCTAGTATCCAACTGAAATTTTCAATCAAATGCATGCATACCTCCATTAAAACTTGTCGACAAGCTCCACAGGGTCCCACAAAACTATCTTTGATATCACTGTTGGTCAAAGGAAAGGATAGTTCCTCATCAAACACAATCTATTTTTATTCTAAAGTTTTCTAAACAAACTTCAGAGTATGACAGTCATGTTCTAAACATGCTCTCCATTATTACGACCAGTAAAGATTGGGTTTGTGTTAGAGCTGGTGCAGCATTCACAGCCAATCTGTACAGTGTGGTTAGTCGGGTTTTAATGTGTCTCTATCTATTTAGATGTGTCTCTATCTGCAAAACTACAAATGTGTGTATGAAAAGGAACAAGAAAGCAAGAATGTATTTTATTTGCAATAAGTGTTTTATCTACATTATCAAAACACAAAAGCGCTAAATAAACAATTATGATTAAATGGGTCATGACATTGTTTTATTTGTAATAATGTGTAATAATGTGATTCTTTTACTCAAAAAGTCTTTAAATCACATTCAAACTCTTCATTTTCTAGCCCAGACCTATTCCGGAGATTTTCAATGTAGAAAACTTGGTATCTACTCTTTAGTTACTCATCTATTGGTTACTGATTTGCATATTCATGAATTGTATGAAAAGTTACTGTCTGACAGTTACGTAGATGTGAGGGAGATTAGAGTGATTCATTTCAAGCAACTTCAATACCGAGCTATCAACATGTTATTCCATAAATACATTACAACTGCAGATTAACGAGCCACTAAAGAAAGACATCATTACGCCAAGACTCATCAGAGATAAGGATTGCGTGGAGCATCTGTTTTAATTGGCTGATATGATCTGAAGTGTTTGAAGTGCCTGAGATGCTTTTAGAGAGAAACACATGCAATAGATATTACATGGTTTTTCAGCTAAATAAAACATTGAGATAGGCTCATGTTTCCAGGGGGCCGCGAGCAAAAACAAGTTAAAAAAGTTGTGACTGTGTTAAGTGGTGACCCAGATGTGAACGTTGACCTCTATGTAACGCACTTTAACATGACAAGTTTAATAAACAATTCAATTATCAATGAAATAAGGTCTTGTTTTTAATAAATTGAGTTTGCCACTACTGGGATCCGTCCTGCGCTGTAGCGGACCCCCAGGGGCGTCCCTCTCTGTGGGTACCGTCAGTCCATGGGGAAGTGGGGTGGGTCCGGCTCTTGGGCTTCTGGTTGTGTCGTTCCATTGGGGGCGGACTGGGCCATCGGGCAGCTCTTGGCTATTTGTGGGGCCTGCTTGAGGCAAAGCCCACATCACACCTGGGTCAAAGAAGGCTAGATATGACACCTGGGACGTTTGGTTGCTTAGGTTTCCAGTCCTAGGCACTTCATACTACATGCACTTATTTTTTAACATGTCTGTGTGTCTCACATCAGATCCTAATGTTATGCATACAATTCTGTCCACTCCCCATCTATCATCTGTATTGCAAATGGCCTCATTGTTATCCCGCATAGCTCATTAACTGTGAGTATGTATATATATTTATATATGTGTGTGTAGGTATGACACCCTCCTGTTCTGATGTAATTAATGCAAACTGGTCCATGCTAAAAATAATTTCACGGCCTTCATCCAGAGGAGGAAACACCACACCATATGTTCACTCCCCTGGAGATAATAAAACTGTCCAGATCAAACGAAGCACCTACCCTGCCGTGTTTTCAGGCCCAAGAAACGGTTCTGTTCACCACAGTTGCATCGAGTGATAAAAAGATTTTATTGCGATATGCCAACTTCATTTATTGACATCACACATTTGTGTGTTGCTAGCTCCATCTTTCCTTCTGTTTGACTGCGTGTTTGTTTCCGGACATCACAAGAGAAGGCCTTGCTTATTTTCGGAAAGTGCATCACTTCCCGGTGAGGGAAATCAGGCCTTTCATGTCCAGCCTTGACGGAACCATTTTACTCGTGAATAAAACAAGCTTTTAAAAGAAACAAACTTGTTTGGAAACGTCTATGGTTTGATTTTGTATTAAATCTACTCTTATGAACACACTATGAAAGCCATTAAAAGTCAACATGTCATGACCCCTTTTATATTTATTAAATATAAGTTCTCCTAACATTATAAAAACATTGTTGGCTTCACCCTGTTCAAACAGACATTTACAGTAATATATTCCATTTGGACGGAATTGAAGATTGACTGAACCTCAAACGTATTTTTCTATTTTGTTGTTTTATCATTTTCTGTAAAGCATTTGCGAGTATGTACAACATTCAGTAGAGAAACAATTATTAGCCCACTTGTGAATTGTTTTTTTGTATAATTCCCAAGTGATGTATAACGGAATGCTTTGACTTTATTTCCTATTTATTTTTCCCTCTAGAGATAGAATTTCTTCGTATACTGGCCATTGAATGAAAAAGCCCAATATTGTTAGGCTCTTTAAGAATTAATAACTTTGATTAGCTTTAGAATGTGCATGAATTTAACCTAATTTGCCATCATAACCTAAATAAGCTTAAAAGGATTAGTATATCAAAGAACATCTAGTAAAAGTAAAATACACTGTCATCAAGATGAAAATAAAATAAATTAATTCTTTTGCTATTTTGTGATTATTCTTTCGTCTGTCATGTGACCTGTCAGCATGTGTTTGTTTACTTTCCCTCGCCCCTGCTCTCCCTCGTTTCCTTTACCACATCTGATCCCTCATTAACCATAATCTTCTTTCCTCAGGTGTCTCTTGTCTTATCATTATTGATTTGTGTATTTATAACCGGTGTTTGCGGCACAGGTTCATTACATGCTGTCACAGCCTGATCGCTTAACTTTTGTGCATTTCACTCCATTTAATGTCATATACCAGTCAGAAACTAAGCTTTTTTGCACAAGCCTTTCTTGAGGGTTAATGGTTCTAAATGGTGATCTTCCCAACGAAAATGGCCAACAATCGAGAATGCAATATTATTTGGTGTTACACAAAAACTAAAAATTCATCATACCAATGCTGTTACTAATGTTTGACATGTCCAAGACTGTAATTAAAGTTTAAAAAAATCCAGGCCACATTCATTTATCACATTGAAAATAAGTCATTTGTATTCAGTGAGGACATGTAAGATCTTTGGCAATAAAAGGATAAAACAGTATTTTGGGGTAATGTTTGGTTATACATTTATTTCTATTTGTACTACAAACGCAACAACCTTTCTGAATCAACAATTATTTTTAAAATGTGGTTTGTTAAATCATATTTCTGATAAAAAATTATTTGGAGAATATTTAAAAGAATGTTACGCAGAGGCTAATAATTTTGTCTTCAACTGTAAAGACTGCTTAATTGATTAGATGGATTGAATTTATAATGGGCTTTAGGGTTTTAGTTCAGGAACCGGTCATCCTGATGATCTGGGAGGATGCAACCACTCTTTCTGGAAATAACGGAACTAAATACCAGGTGACAGCGATGGCAGTAAATCTTCTGTAGCCCTCTGCAACTGCTCTCTGTATCGCCGTTCTCTCAGCACATACAGTGAGGCCATAGGAGGCATTCTCAACATTACATCCTGAAATATACATGATGGAGGTCGGGTTATTAGAGTGTGGGAGGTGGATTAGTATCAAAAAGAAAAACAGTTGGTTTAATATTTTAAAGCTAAGTGAATTGAACAGGTGTATCCGCTTACCTGTGATTATGGCGCCTCCTGTTGTTAAAATAGCGGCACCAACAGGGAAACCGCTGTATGGGCAGTAAGCCATTTCTCGTGCCTGCAAGCATTTTGCTACTAGTTCTGCAACTTAAACCAGAGGTTACAGGATAAATGTTACGGGAATTACAAAAAAATATAATAGAGCACAACAAAATCAGAAAAACAAGAGATTAAGTTACTGCACATTACAACACCATTTTAAATGTAGTATCTACAAGGTAAATCATAACAAAACAATAATTTAGAAGAGTAAGTTAGATATTTCCATTCTAAAAGTATGTTAAGAGTCGAATGACAAGCTCGTGACAAACATGTAACTGTATGAACGTTATATAGAGTACTATAAATATTTACCTACCAGCCATCACAAGCAACCGTTATCTTTTGTTAAACGATTTTTTTTTTCAATTCATTTAAAAGCGTTTACTAAATACCAAAAGTAAGTTCAGCGAAAAGTTGTTGTTGTTGACGCCAGCCAGGGACAATGAATGACATTTCTCTGACGGGTGCTGTGACAGGACACCTCCGTTCGCGCAAACGCTGAGGGCGGGAAGAACGATAAAAATAACCAATCAGTGACCTCCGTTTGTCATTCAGGGGAAAGTCCAATTATCGCTAATAAATAATCCGATAAATCTGCGCCTACTGTTCGAAACGAGTTTAGAAATTACAACCATTCTAATGCATTATTTTTGTAAAATCCACTGTACATTTGTAAATTTACCAGTCACTTGACAAAATTGCAGTGATGGCCAAACTACACAAATCAAGCACTTGAGTAAAAGCAGAGATGCAGGAGGTAAAATATTACTCCAGTAAAAGTAAAAGAGCTCTATTCAGAATTTCACTTGAGTAAAAGTACAAAGTATTTGCCTTAATGTACTTGAATGTACTTAAGTATCCAAAGTACTGTGTGAAGGGGGCAAATCCAATATGTGGGGTAAGAGTAGGCCTTTTTAAAAGCAGCTATATACATCAAATATGACATTCTAAACATATAATGTTACACTTTATATTTTTACTTTTCATTACAGTTGACAAAAGTGTGCAAAAATGTACCACATTTCCTTTTGAAAATCTGTGGAATATGCAAGTTTGTGGGTGGCACTGTGGCCTTTCAGTATAAGGTCACTGGTTCGAAGCCAGCGGGTGAGTTCATTGGAGGCGTTCCCTTTTCTCCTTGCGTATGTTTCCTCCAGGGGCTCTGGAATCCTGGTTACAGGTGTTCTCTAATTCCCTTAAGAATTCTCTAAATTCCCCTCAGGAGTGAATGAGTGTGTTTCCCCATGATAGACTAGGACCTTTCCAGAGTGCAACCCACTCTTCGCCTAAAGTGCACTGCAGATCACTGTGACCCTAGAAATTAAAGTAGCAGGTACAGAAAACGAATTGAACTGAACTGTAAGTTTCTCTACATCTTTTTCTTAAAGCAGCAGAAACTAATGCTGTATCAGCGATTTTTTTTTTACTCAAGTTGAAATGCAACGAGACCAGTGGTTATAGAAAGAAAGAACGGTGCAGCTCTCGTCTTTTCTATCAACGGTTTCCACTTAATGCGTAGTCTGGGCAGTAAAACTCGAGGCGACATATACTGCCTTTTAAAAAAGTGCAGGGGACATGTCACCCTGTCATTTAAGGCATGGGCAGTCTCATCAACATAAACAACACACTGCTGTTGAACTGACACTGAACGCCAATCTACCATTCTAGTAGATACCACCAAAACAATTCATAACAGAGTCCCGCTTGCGCAAAAAGTTATGTTCTTTATCCAGTCATTAATAAAGAGGAAACTTTCTCGAGAAATTTCAGGAATTACTGACACCAACACGGTTTCAAGCACAAGCGGAGAGAATACCGAGCGTGTGAGAAGGGATGGCACTTCTGAGAACGCGTCACACGGTTTCTCTCACTTGCGCTACAGAACAGCACTTTCCAAGTTAATAACGTTATTTTTTTTTACAACACCTTGACTCTAACATTTGTTATAGTACATTATTGGTAGTCTATACATAATGTTTTGCTCGATTTAAAGCGGATTTAAAGTGTTTAAGGTGTATCGGCCCCTTAAAGCACACTTTCTTCAAAGAGTGAAAGGAGCGCAAGGATGCAGAAGCAAAGCGCGACGTGAGACAAACAAGTGGAAAATAGAGCAGAAATGTTTGTTATTGTTCATATTTCGAAATTTTCTTCGTATCTCGAAGCAAAACATTTCCCGCGAGACCTTTCGTATCTCGAATATTTCATAACTCGAAGCATTCGTATCTCGGGGTACCACTGTGAAGGACAGATAAAAAGCTACTTAAGTACAGTAAAGAAATATATTTACTTTGTTACTACCAAATATCTTTAAGACATTACTATACCAAAATCTCTTTAAGTTTGTTATGAAATAAGGTAATCTAGAACTTTTTAGTGTTAGAACCAGTGTATGCATTCATTACAGATATAATGTGAATATTTACATTTTTAACTCTACATGTTACTATTATCCTAGTATTTTAAACAGTCTATGGTTAAAAGTACCTGGAAGTAGCTGTTTTTGTTCTTTAGTTCTGCCTAAACATGCTAAATTCGTGTTTGGGTCTTCTAGTCTTTTACAAACCCAATCTGACAAAACCTAAAAAGGCCAAGGGGTCACAACCTTCTAAATGACCAGGGGTCTGCAGTATGAAAGAGTGCTTAGTATCTTTACTAAGTTAGTCTACAGCAGAAAGCAAGATTTCAAATGTTCAAAAACACTTTGTGCACAAAGCATTAAAGTTCCCTCTATAAATTACATGCCAATTATAATAAATCAACCCACATTAGCTTACCATACATGCCTCCTGGTGTACCCTAGTGGAAAATCCAGCATAATCCAGAGTTGTGATTTTTGGAACATGGTATATGTTGCTTTAAACTGGTGGACCATCTCAAACTAGCTTTGACCAGCTTCCTTGTTCCAAAACATATTGAGCTTGTTGTACAAGATTGTCAATAAGGATATTCAATGCAAAGCAACTCATGAATATTAATGCATACATGTAAGAGTCTTGAATGTCATTGAATATTAATCACATGCTCCTCAAGAACAAGTGGAAAAGTGGTAAATATAAGCTCCTACTGTCCATCCCAACCAGGAACTATCCGCATTATGAAGTATATGAAATGAGATTTCGTGTGTCCCAAGCCAAGAATAAATATTCTAATGGTTCCTGGATGGTTCAATTGTGTCTGATTGCAATTTGCTGCATAAACAGCCAATCCGTACAGACTTCAAGTTTATTGGTTAAAATGAATGGTTAAGGGACTTATTGGTCAGTTCACTCTCTCGAATACATATAGAGCAAATATCTGACCCTTACTCTTGACAGTAGTGGTTAGCACTACAAATATTCAAATATTTACATACTAAATAATTGCATATTGGGTGTTAGGGTTTGGGCTAGTGTTTTCGTCTAGGGTCTCGTGGTTAAACCATGTCAATTGTGCTATCTGCTAGATAACGACAACAGCGATTGGGTTGATATGGGGTGAGGGAAAAAGCTATTTGAACCCCAGCTGATTTTGTAAGTTAGCCCACTAACAAAGAAATGATGAGTCTGTAATTTCAATGGTAGGTTTATTTGAACAGTGAGAGACAACAGTGACAAAAAAAATCCAGAAAAATGCGTTTCAAAAATAGTTATAAATTAATTTGCATTTCCATGAAGGAAATAAGTATTTGATCCCCTATCCATCAGCAAGATCTATAGCTCCTGGGTGGATCTTATACAGGTAACGAGCTGACATTGGCAGTCCTCTCAGCTCGTTACCTGTATAAAAGACACCTGTACACAGAAGCAATCAATCAATCTTAGAAATGTGACAAGGGCAATGGGATGAGGGTGAGACAGGGAGGCATTTGTATGGAATACAAAAAAAGGTGGGAAAACAACAACATCCTCAGAGACACAGAACAGAAGAAACCATCATAGTGAGATTAAGAGTAGGACATACAGGACTTAATCACCATCAATATAAAATAGGAAACCATCCGACTGGGAAATATGCGATATGTGATGAAGATGAGACGGTAGATCATGTGCTAACAATATGCAAAGTTTATGAAGAGAAAAGAAAAGATTTGAAGGAAATTGCAGTAAACAATAAAATACAACAGTTCACAGAAACAAACCTGTTAAGAGATGCCAGGATGTATAAGGGAATATTAATCTTCCTTAAAATGAACCAAAAATACTTTCAGAATATAAAAGTAATTAATAAACAATAATAAAATAAAAAATAATATAATATATATATATAAATAATATATAATAATATATAAAAAATTATATATTATATATAAAATTTTCTTTCCTCATACCCTGATCTAAACACATCTCCAGTAGGTGATGGTAATGCACCAATGGTTAGGTTTGCAAACTGCCAATAAACAAAACTGAAGAAGAAGAAGAAGAAGAAGAAGAAGAAGCAATCAATCAATCCAGAATAAGATGCCAAACTCTGCACCATAGCCAAGACCAAAGAGCTTTCCAAGGATGTCAGGGACAAGATTGTGGACCGACACAAAGCTGAAATGGGCTACAAGACCATCGCCAAGCAGCTGGGTGAGAAGTTGACAACAGTTGGTGCAATTATTCGCAAATGGAAGACACATAAATCAACTACCTATCTCCCTCAGTCTGGAGCTTCATGCAAGATCTCACCTCGTGGAGTTTCAATGATAATGAGAACGGTGAGGAATCAGTCCAGAACCATTCAGGAGGAACTGGTCAATGATCTCAAGGCAACTGGGACCATAGTCACCACAAAAACAGTTGGTAACATATGGAACAAAAATAATGCCAAAAGTATTTGAAATAAAAAGCTTGTTGAATTTTACATCCGAGAAAAAATTGCATTGCATTTAACAGTGTTTACATTTTAATGCATTGTATTTTCAGGGGTTGCATTTTTGTGCGCTGCATTTTAACATGGTTGTATATTTCAATCGGACTTTTTCATTGTTAAAAATTCAATAATTAATATTAACCTCACAAATTCCATTTCCAAGATATTCAGTTTGTTTAATAATTCCAACAATAACAATGTTCGGTTAATTTTTATTTCACTTTACAAATTAGTTTCCAGGAATTCAGTAGTTTTTTTTATTATTATTAAATGCTTAGGAACATTACACAGAAAGGCATTCTCAACCTAGAACACATATACAAAGACTGAGCATACACATGAGCGAGAAAAAAAAAAGAACAATAAATAAGATCTTAACAAATGCAAGAAGGCAAAACAAACAACAACAAAAAAATAAACAAATAAGCAAAAAGCAGGGGTATTATTATTTACATTACAAAACCAAATTCCTCAAACGCGGAGTACAAGTACTTTGCTTTTGGACTTTTCATTCCACTCAAAACTTCCAGATATTTAGCAAATTCCTCCTTAAACACCCTTAAATGCGGTTGAATTTTCAAAAATTTACATTTGTGGATATAAAATTTTGACAAAATGATCATGTTATTTACAACAAGGTATAATTTTTTATCATTGAACAGCCAGCCGAATTTAATAATTTCCCATGTAAGAATCAGATTTAAGGTAGTTTTTGATGAATCCAACATAACATGTCATTCCAGGTTTGAATTAAATTGCATTGAAAAAACAAGTGTTCTACAGTTTCTATTTCTAAATTGCATAATTGACATATATTTGAATCTCCGACAATAAATCTTATTCTCAAAAATTCTTTAGCTGGATAGATGTGATTCATAATTTTAAAATGGACCTTTTACATTTAGGATTAATAGGGAATGTAAGAAAATTTGTTCTCATTTTAGATACTTGCTTCTTATCTAAATGCTTGAATATGTAAGATCTCTTAACTGGACCAGGAAAATATTTATATGATAAACAATTCCTTAAAAATTTGTTTGAGCATTTCTTATCTGAAAATTTAACAATTTCTATCATAAGATCAGTCATTTTGGGACTTAATGTTGAGTATTTTAAATGTTCTTTCACTAATTTAACCATCTGTAAAGGTATATTATTTTACATTTTATTGTATACTTTCTGGGAACAACTTAATTTATATTTATCACAAATATCCTTAAGACTTAACAAATTACCTGAGTTATCCATTACATGTATTTGTGACCAAATACCTTTATTCCACCAATCCTCAATAAATAAGGTTTTCCTATTCACCAAAATACATCTGTTGCTACAGATTGACATGTTATGCGGGCTGAAATTGTGTTTGAAAATCATTTTCCAATATAAAAGAACGAATTCAGTAGTTCAAATTCGACAGCTCTTGGCAGCGCACATCCGGGAACTACAGAACAAGCAGTGGAGTACCGGTAGAAGATCGCCATCTGCTGCTAGACGTCCTCACCAGCGGGTGGTGCTATAGCGGTTGTAACGGCTTCATGAACAGGAAAACTGGATTGCCCACAAAGATTTTGCCACCAAGTACTAAAGCACGTTTTTCAAAAGGATCAAATACTTACCGGTATTTCCTTCATGGAAATGCAAATTAATTTATAGGGTTCAAATAGTTTTTCCCTCACTGTACATGAAAAATGACATTGACTTGAATGAGAGTGAAAGCAGAAGCTCCTGCATGTCGTAAGACTCCAGATTCCACTTCGCCAGAAAGTTCAGCAGGGAGCAACTTTGACCTGCAATCTCGTGTCACCTTTGGCCACCACACTGGACAGGTCAGACCCATGAGTTTTTTTGATTACTTAATTTGAAGCAAATCAAATACTGCTATAATATCAATATTGCTATAAAGTAGATTAGAGAGCACTCT
Source organism: Danionella cerebrum (assembly GCA_007224835.1). Classification (NCBI taxonomy): domain Eukaryota; kingdom Metazoa; phylum Chordata; class Actinopteri; order Cypriniformes; family Danionidae; genus Danionella; species Danionella cerebrum. Next base: position 12,424 of record SRMA01025468.1, on the reverse strand, counting down.
AATAAAAATAAAATTAGTCATATTGTGAATTTATTTTTTAAATGATGGTGTACTGTGGGCGGGGTCATATGATGTTGGGCTCATCCTGATTATTCAGGAGTAGTGTAACTGCTGTATTAGGGGGCATGGACTGTTGGGCAAGGACATCGATTGATCACTTTTCTGTGGGCCTCAATCAGACCCCTTTCGGATGGTTAACTATCTCTGGTTAGATTTGTATTCCATATCAAGGGACCCAGAAATGGATGAAACCACCATTAATTCTCTGCGGGATGAATGTGGGTTTAGATTTTAAGATAAAAGTCTTCTTTTCATGCTTTTTAAATATTTAATTTAAGGAACTTATTTAGTGACCACAGGATGATAAAGAAACAGGACCAAGTGAGTGTAAATGTAAGTTATTCAATCATCCCCAGCTCAGAAATAGCTTAATCCTCCAAATAACAAAGCGGGTGCCCAGTGGTATATTCATGCTGTAGGAATCAAACTAACTGGTCAGAATCAAAGCAATTATGCATGATAACGAGGTATTTGTACTTTGTTCCTCCACACCTCTGACATTAAAGAAGTTGTGCACAAGTTTTTAAATTCATCACTCATTTCGGACCTTTGAATAAAAAGTTTGAAAACTGGTTTAGCTTATGCCTACTGAAATACATAGCCTCAAGAAAAACATGAACTTGGATTGGGGTAAAATCAAGCAAAGACATGTAAATCATTTGATACATTTATTTATTTATTAAATATCACTTTATTGTTCCAACAATACAAGCAAGAGCTTGCTGATGGAAACGATGACGATGAGAAGAGGGAGGACGCAGAGTATAATAAAATAGAAAATGAGTTTTGAGGGACTAAAAAACAATTCCACAGCTGAAGGCAGCCAAATGTCTTCGATTTCCATGTCTGCACTCGAAACATTGTCAGAGAAATCCAGAGAGAGATCGCTTCTCTGGTCCTGCAACAAACACCAAAAGTATGTCTATCAAAAAACACTAACGAATAATTAAAGTTAAAAAAAATGAAAGCAGGTATTTACCGTAAACCATGTGTGGAGGAGGACTTCGTGCAGCTGAATACGGTTGCTGGGTTCAATCTGGAGGCAGCGGTGAAAAAATGCATGGCATTCTAAGCAGAAAGAAAAGAAGAGTCTTAGTATCACATGAACTTTTTATATGATAAAAGAACACTTGATTGTCAAAGGAAACCTGCTCAATTCTGGAGTAAGTCTCTGATGGTCAGCCAGTGATTAGTTGTGCTTGTGTACATTGGGTATTGTAGCTTCTAGATGATATGTATTGTGATGTTTGTATATAATGTGTTTGTTTGTATATAACAACGCTATGTTGTGTGTTGATTATTTCACAGCTGATAAATTGAGAATTATTCACTTACATCTTTCACATAAGATCTGCTTTCTCCAGAATAGTTCTGCTATTTACAGTTTAAAAAAAATCAAGATGTCTCACCCTTTGAGAAACGTTTTGTTCTCCAGGTCCCCCCACTGATGTTCTTCAGCCGAGGCCACATCGGGAACTTCAAGAAGAACATTGTATATAACAGCATCCCAAGAGACCAGACAGTGGCTGGTTCCCCGTGGTACCTGCCCTTACTCTGATACTCTGGGGGGCAGAACTTCCTTGTTCCTGTAGACAGAACAGTTTTTTTTTGTTTTTAGTGCATTTCATTTTAACTGCAATCTTTATTTGAGAACCACAATAGGAAAATAACAATTACCAGCAAAGGTCGTGTAACCCGCGCTGGTGAGGATTTCACCACAGCCAAAGTCAATGAGCTTGACTTGTAAGGTTTGGGGGTTAATGAGGATGTTCTCCATCTTAATGTCTCTATGGAAAACCCCTCGCTCACAGCAAACCTGAGCAGCAGTCACGACTTGGCGCATGATGACGCAAGCTAGATCCTCAGGAAAGGTGCCCATGTAGGTGATTACAAAGTCATGCAGGGGCTGAGAGGTCACGGGGCGTTCCAGGACTGACACGCACCCCTCAGGCATCACCTCCCAGTCGAGAAGCTGGATGATCTCCGCGACTCTAGGCTCTTTGTCCACCATCAAGTGTAGAGCGATCTCCAGAGGAACCGATGGATGACCCTCCTAGAAGAAACAGAATTATGACACATTCATAAGAAACATTTGGAACCAATTCTGGATTGACTGAGATTTTTGAAGATCAAAATGTGAAATGTGATGCGGAGAGAAGAACGTCGGGCAAAGCTTATTTACCAACTGTAAGTAATCCAACATATGCGTGGGGATGACTTTAATGGCAACCTAAAAGAAACGAAAGAAACAGTTTTTAGAAAAATAAATTCCAAGCTTTTTAGAAGATTTCGTAATTTTTATTCAATTTACCTGACGTCTGTCCTCCAGTCGGATCGCTTCGTAGACCGTCCCAAATCCTCCTTTACCAAGCCGAACCCCCATTTCGTACTCCACAGAATTGATTTCTAGAGAAGGAAAGAAACTGTTTATTTAATGTGAACTGAAACATAACCCAAAGATTTTCTTAACACTAGAAGCTTCTCAATACCTTATCAAAGCATCGTTCAAGCATCTATTCAAAACCAATTAGCGTCCCGATTGACTTTTTAAGTATCCAATGCACTCCACATAAGCCCTGTCCACTCATACCCAGTTTTTTTTTTTTTAAAAGTAACCAAGTATTTTTGAAAACGCCTGCAAAGGTGTGTTGAATCAAAAATACTCTGAGATGCATTTACATGTAGACACCGAAAACATGCTTTTCTGAGTTCTTTCATCGTCACGTTCTGTGCTTAGAGTCAATATTTTTATTGAATCCTTTTAGATTCTCAAAGGTTTAAATCATATTTTTATTGAAGTATTGATTACACGTGCATTATATCAATGTTTATAGTGTCATTGGAAAATTAAAAATGAGTGTATAATATTATCCACTGCTAGGATTAAATGCTATAGAAAGTGAGTGAGAGGAGAGAGAGCTTGTTTAATAAATTGCCTATTATTGCTCCTTGATCACTGATTTATGATTTTCCCGCTCTTCTCTCTCGTATCACCATTTGGGCACCTCTGTCCTAGATGATCTATCCCAGTAACTCCACGATAAATATTGTGACATTTTTCTACGGAAATATTTCAATATATTGTCACCCACCTAATGCTCGCTGCACTAACAAGCCTTAAACAATCAAATAGTTTAAAATAATAACTAAAATCTTGTCAGGTTGTTGCTGATGGGTTGGAATTTTATTTTAATAAAGCGAGTCTTTAAACGTACCTATCTTTTTTTTTTTTTTTGAGTTCCAGGGTAACTGATATGGTCGTGGTCCTACAGATTTAAGGGTCTCAAAATTGTAGACATTCTCAGGCTTTCTTCTGGGTAGAGGCTGCGAGTCTTCCTTCCTGCAGCTCTCCTCCGAGTCCAATGCTCCCCCGTATGTACCCTCATACACAGTCAGCATTGAATCACTTTGGATAGCTGCAGGAGCACCGTATGATAGAAAAGAACCTGAAAGAATTCCAAAGCCAGCACTCAAAATATCTATAGTATAGTTAGAGGAGCTTGATGCATAATTAAATACATCTGGATAAGCCCCTGCACTGAGGCTTCTATCAACACTAAACACATCGCTACAGCTCAATACATCACCATGATGTTTGGAACTCTTGCTTGGACCACTACTGGATAGAGGACCACCTTCTCTCCTGCTGGTTCTGCAACTGAACCAAACCGGAGGAACACACTCACCAATGGCGTCCACCACTTTTACCTGATGTTCTTGATCTAGAGGAAGAAATTATTTCAGATCTTCATGTTAGTGTTACTGTCATTACTTCTAGCATCACGCTGCAGGAAAAGCAAATTCCCTTACCCCCCAAAACACCTGGAGGAGTATACTCACCAATGGCTTCCTCCACCTCTACCTCAAGCTGTTGATGTTGAGAGGTAAACAATAAGTTGCAGCTATGCTCTGCTTGATCAGAGTCCGGTGCACCCTCGTACACAGCCAGCAGTTTATCCCTGGATTCCAGATCAGCACTGTGGATAGCTACAAGCGAACCTGAAAGTACTCCAAAACCAGCACTCAGAATATCTAGAGGGTAGTTAGAGGAGCTTAACACATATTTACAACACGATACACCAGGAGGATTTTCGGAACTCTTGCTGGGAACACTATTGATTTGAGGAGGACCATCGTTTCCCCGGCTGGTTCTATATCTGAACTCACCTGCAGGAGCATACTCACCAGTGGGGTCCACCACTTTTACCTGAAGTTCTTGATCTAGAGGGATAAACAAATCTTCATGTTAATGTTACTGTCATTGCTTCTAAGCATCACGATGCAGGAAAAGCAAATACAGTTGCCCCTTTCACTCCGCCAATCCCAAACAGGTTTGAGCTGAAAATACGATTAATTTACCTGAAATCATCCAGCTAGTGAAAACACTCCAGAGGTAGGGTAACAGGGCAAAGTTCCAGTTGGTGTGAAAACCTAGTGACTACTCCCCACTTTTAAACTTTGTAATAAAATATTAATGAAGCAGCATTTCATTTACTGACCACTTGAGGCTGGTCTCAGCAATAAGCATATTTCCATTTGTCAGAGGCATAGATTTCCATTTAAATTATGACTTTGATGTGAATAAATATCCATTCGACTGTCATTGAAAAGCACAACTTTGTTGCTCACAGGCAACTAATCTGGAACAATAAAGTCATTTTAACAATTGTTCATTTTTTACCTTAACTGAATCACAATGAATAATAAATTGTCACCACATTTTTTAAAGGGGGCATTTTATGCAATTTTTAAAGTCTTTATAATAAATAATTAAGCCTTCTATAATTTTAGTAACTTTCTAAAGGATATATTAACCGTAAAAAACGTCTTTAAATCATCTCGTATGTTTTGCCGGTATAAAACACACGGTTTAACCCCCGTTTCTCATTTACCTTGTAGTTTCTTTTTCATTTATATCATAAAAAATAATTAAAGAAAGTAATTAAGTCTATGAAAACTGTCTGTTCATCTGGGACACCACATATATGGCCCATGAGTATTCTCGTTAATGGATCTAGGATTCACCTCTCTGTTTGATTTCCTCATCCTGACCTCCCTGCTCTCTCCTGACTCTCCTTTCTCTCAGAACAAAAGCGATAACTCCGAGAAGAGTAATAAACATGTTTTCAACCGCTTCACGGCGCTCCAACACTACAATACAGATTTGTTTTCCAGCTGTTGTGTTCTCTCTCGTTGTTCTAACCGTATGACGTACTGTGTTCTATACATGACGTGCGTGGTTGGGAGAATGTAAAAAAAAAAAAAATAACGTCAGAAGACTGCCAGTACACGTCAATCCCACGCGCATGCGCAGACATATCTCTCTCGCATTTTACACTGCATTGTTTTCCGGTTTAAAATATGCTAATAAAAATATAGTTTTTTTTCCTAAACGTATTTATATTTTATTATTAGAGTTCTAGGTATAATGCATACAATATTGGTTGAGGCTATAACGAGCCTCACCGCACCCAAGCCCCGGTCAGGCCTGCAACGCAAAATGGCGGTTTGAACATTTATGCCGGCTTACGGTTATCGTCCGAATTTTATTTTGGGTTTATTTACTTTTTTGTGACTGTTTGTTCATTTGTGGGACCTGTGTACATTAAATGTATTACTGGTAAACTTACGTGAAAGTGTTTGTTCTGATGAGAATCATTATTATAAAACTTGATTCACCAGTAAATCATTTACCTAAATATTAGAGAACCTGATAACGCTTTAATACAGTGAAAAAGGTGTTACAGCATTAAGAGTATGAAAGTTATTCAAGGAACTTATTTAGTGACCACAGGATGATAAAGAAACAGGACCAAGTGAGTGTAAATGTACGTTATTCAATCATCCCCAGCTCAGAAATAGCTTAATCCTCCAAATAACAAAGCGGGTGCCCAGTGGTATATTCATGCTGTAGGAATCAAACTAACTGGTCAGCAATTATGCATGAAAACGAGGTATTTGTACTTTGTTCCTCCACACCTCTGACATTAATGAAGTTTTGCACAAGTTTTTAAATTCATCACTCATTTCGGACCTTTGAATAAAAAGTTTGAAAACTGGTTTAGCTTATGCCTACTGAAATACATAGCCTCAAGAAGAACATGAACTTGGATTGGGGTAAAATCAAGCAAAGACATGTAAATCATTTGATACATTTATTTATTTATTAAATATCACTTTATTGTTCCAACAATACAAGCAAGAGCTTGCTGATGGAAACGATGACGATGAGAAGAGGGAGGACGCAGAGTATAATAAAATAGAAAATGAGTTTTGAGGGACTAAAAACCAATTCCACAGCTGAAGGCAGCCAAATGTCTTCGATTTCCATGTCTGCACTCGAAACATTGTCAGAGAAATCCAAAGAGAGATCGCTTCTCTGGTCCTGCAACAAACACCAAAAGTATGTCCATCAAAAAAACACTAACGAATAATTAAAGTTTAAAAAAAAATGAAAGCAGGTATTTACCGTAAACCATGTGTGGAGGAGGACTTCGTGCAGCTGAATACGGTTGCTGGGTTCAATCTGGAGGCAGCGGTGAAAAAATGCATGGCATTCTAAGCAGAAAGAAAAGAAGAGTCTTAGTATCACATGAACTTTTATATGATAAAAGAACACTTGATTGTCAAAGGAAACCTGCTCAATTCTGGAGTAAGTCTCTGATGGTCAGCCAGTGATTAGTTGTGCTTGTGTACATTGGGTATTGTAGCTTCTAGATGATATGTATTGTGATGTTTGTATATAATGTGTTTGTTTGTATATAACAACGCTATGTTGTGTGTTGATTATTTCACAGCTGATAAATTGAGAATTATTCACTTACATCTTTCACATAAGATCTACTTTCTCCAGAATAGTTGTGCTATTTACAGTTTAAAAAAAATCAAGATGTCTCACCCTTTGAGAAACGTTTTGTTCTCCAGGTCCCCCCACTGATGTTCTTCAGCCGAGGCCACATCGGGAACTTCAAGAAGAACATTGTATATAACAGCATCCCAAGAGACCAGACAGTGGCTGGTTCCCCGTGGTACCTGCCCTTACTCTGATACTCTGGGGGGCAGAACTTCCTTGTTCCTGTAGACAGAACAGTTTTTTTTTTGTTTTTAGTGCATTTCATTTTAACTGCGATCTTTATTTGAGAACCACAATAGGAAAATAACAATTACCAGCAAAGGTCGTGTAACCCGCGCTGGTGAGGATTTCACCACAGCCAAAGTCAATGAGCTTGACTTGTAAGGTTTGGGGGTTAATGAGGATGTTCTCCATCTTAATGTCTCTATGAAAAACCCCTCGCTCACAGCAAACCTGAGCAGCAGTCACGACTTGGCGCATGATGACGCAAGCTAGATCCTCAGGAAAGGTGCCCATGTAGGTGATTACAAAGTCAAGCAGGGGCTGAGAGTTCACGGGGCGTTCCAGGACTGACACGCACCCCTCAGGCATCACCTCCCAGTCGAGAAGCTGGATGATCTCCGCGACTCTAGGCTCTTTGTCTACCATCAAGTGTAGAGCGATCTCCAGAGGAACCGATGGATGACCCTCCTAGAAGAAACAGAATTATGACACATTCATAAGAAACATTTGGAACCAATTCTGGATTGACTGAGATTTTTGAAGATCAAAATGTGAAATGTGATGCGGAGAGAAGAACGTCGGGCAAAGCTTATTTACCAACTGTAAGTAATCCAACATATGCGTGGGGATGACTTTAATGGCAACCTAAAAGAAACGAAAGAAACAGTTTTTAGAAAAATAAATTCCAAGCTTTTTAGAAGATTTCGTAATTTTTATTCAATTTACCTGACGTCTGTCCTCCAGTCGGATCGCTTCGTAGACCGTCCCAAATCCTCCTTTACCAAGCCGAACCCCCATTTCGTACTCCACAGAATTGATTGCTAGAGAAGGAAAGAAACTGTTTATTTAATGTGAACTGAAACATAACCCAAAGATTTTCTTAACACTAGAAGCTTCTCAATACCTTATCAAAGCATCGTTCAAGCATCTATTTAAAACCAATTAGCGTCCCGATTGACTTTTTAAGTATCCAATGCACTCCACATAAGCCCTGTCCACTCATACCCAGTTTTTTTTTTTTAAAAAGTAACCAAGTATTTTGAAAACGCCTGCAAAGGTGTGTTGAATCAAAAATACTCTGAGATGCATTTACATGTAGACACCGAAATCATGCTTTTCTGAGTTCTTTCATCGTCACGTTCTGTGCTTAGAGTCAATATTTTTATTGAATCCTTTTAGATTCTCAACGGTTTAAATCATATTTTTATTGAAGTATTGATTACACATGCATTATATCAATGTTTATAGTGTCATTGGAAAATTAAAAATGAGTGTATAATATTATCCACTGCTAGGATTAAATGCTATAGAAAGTGAGTGAGAGGAGAGAGAGCTTGTTTAATAAATTGCCTATTATTGCTCCTTGATCACTGATTTATGATTTTCCCGCTCTTCTATCTCGTATCACCATTTGGGCACCTCTGTCCTAGATGATCTATCCCAGTAACTCCACGATAAATATTGTGACATTTTTCTACGGAAATATTTCAATATATTGTCACCCACCTAATGCTCGCTGCACTAACAAGCCTTAAACAATCAAATAGTTTAAAATAATAACTAAAATCTTGTCAGGTTGTTGCTGATGGGTTGGAATTTTATTTTAAAAAAGCGAGTCTTTAAACGTACCTATCTTTTTCTTCTGCGGAGAGTTCCAGGGTAACTGATATGGTCGTGGTCCTACAGATTTAAGGGTCTCAAAATCGTAGACATTCTCAGGCTTTCTTCTGGGTAGAGGCTGCGAGTCTTCCTTCCTGCAGCTCGCCTCCGAGTCCAATGCTCCCCCGTATGTACCCTCATACACAGTCAGCATTGAATCACTTTGGATAGCTGCAGGAGCACCGTATGATAGAAAAGAACCTGAAAGAATTCCAAAGCCAGCACGCAAAATATCTATAGAATAGTTAGAGGAGCTTGATGCATAATTAAATACATCTGGATAAGCCCCTGCACTGAGGCTTCTATCAACACTAAACACCTCGCTACAGCTCAATACATCACCATGATGTTTGGAACTCTTGCTTGGACCACTACTGGATAGAGGACCACCTTCTCTCCTGCTGGTTCTGCAACTGAACCAAACTGGAGGCACACACTCACCAATGGCGTCCACCACTTTTACCTGACGTTCTTGATCTAGAGGAAGAAATGATTTCAGATCTTCATGTTAGTGTTACTGTCATTGCTTCTAGCATCACGCTGCAGGAAAAGCAAATTCCCTTACCCCCCAAAACACCTGGAGGAGTATACTCACCAATGGCTTCCTCCACCTCTACCTCAAGCTGTTGATGTTGAGAGGTAAACAATAAGTTGCAGCTATGCTCTGCTTGATCAGAGGCCGGTGCACCCTCGTACACAGCCAGCAGTTTATCCCTGGATTCCAGATCAGCACTGTGGATAGCTACAAGCGAACCTGAAAGTACGCCAAAACCAGCACTCAGAATATCTAGAGGGTAGTTAGAGGAGCTTAACACATATTTACAACATGATACACCAGGAGGATTTTCGGAACTCTTGCTGGGAACACTATTGATTTGAGGAGGACCATCGTTTCCCCGGCTGGTTCTATATCTGAACTCGCCTGCAGGAGCATACTCACCAGTGGGGTCCACCACTTTTACCTGAAGTTCTTGATCTAGAGGGATAAACAAATCTCCATGTTAATGTTACTGTCATTGCTTCTAAGCATCACGATGCAGGAAAAGCAAATACAGTTGCCCCTTTCACTCCGCCAATCCCAAACAGGTTTGAGCTGAAAATACTAATAATTTACCTGAAATCATCCAGCTAGTGAAAACACTCCAGAGGTAGGGTAACAGGGCAAAGTTCCAGTCGGTGTGAAAACCTAGTGACTACTCCCCACTTTTAAACTTTGTAATAAAATATTAATGAAGCAGCATTTCATTTACTGACCACTTGAGACTGGTCTCAGCAATAAGCATATTTCCATTTGTCAGAGGCATAGATTTCCATTTAAATTATGACTTTGATGTGAATAAATATCCATTCGACTGTCATTGAAAAGCACAACTTTGTTGCTCACAGGCAACTAATCTGGAACAATAAAGTCATTTTAACAATTGTTCATTTTTTACCTTAACTGAATCACAATGAATAATAAATTGTCACCACATTTATTTAAAGGGGGCATTTTATGCAATTTTTAAAGTATAATAAATAATCAAGCGTTCTATAATTTTAGTACCTTTCTAAAGGATATATTAACCGTAAAAAACGTCTTTAAATCATCTCGTATGTTTTGCCGGTATAAAACACACGATTTACCCCCGTTTCTCATTTACCTTGTAGTTTCTTTATCATTTATATCATAAAAAATAATTAAAGAAAGTAATTAAGTCTATGAAAACTGTTCATCTGGGACACCACATATATGGCCCATGAGTATTCTCGTTAATGGATCTAGGATTCACCTCTCTGTTTGATTTCCTCATCCTGACCTCCCTGCTCTCTCCTGACTCTCCTTTCTCTCAGAACAAAAGCGATAACTCCGAGAAGAGTAATAAACATGTTTTCAACCGCTTCACGGCGCTCCAACACTACAATACAGATTTGTTTTCCAGCTGTTGTGTTCTCTCTCGTTGTTCTAACCGTATGACGTACTGTGTTCTATACATGACGTGCGTGGTTGGGAGAATGTAAAAAAAAAAGATAAAAAAAAATAACGTCAGAAGACTGTCAGTACACGTCAATCCCACGCAGGGTTGCCAGGTCCCAGAAATATTTGCAGCCCAATGACAACTCAAAATCCGCCCAAATGGAATGAAAACTAGCCCAATTTTTCAGTGTCCAATCAGATTAGACAACTGCTGGATTCCCACAAAGGGCCTTAAAATAAATTTATATAAGTTTAAGTTTAAAGTATTGGCCTTTTGTCTCACCCAAATTCTTAATAGCACACATTGTGTTTTTTTTATATACAATCTCATACAATAAAGGTCAAATAAGAACATGTGCTCTCTGAATTTTTTTTTGACCCTAGTCAGAAGTGCCTACTTGTACTTGTTCATCCACAGACAACCGAACCGACGCTTCTGACTAGTGATGTGTCGTTCAAGAACGATTCGTTCTTTTTGAACGAATCTTTAATGTGACTCCGTATGAACGAGTCGTGTTGGAGAGGGATTCGTTCATTGACACATGCGCATCATTCTTGTGGTTTTCCGAGCGTAACCCGTTCATCATCAATGACAGAAGACCGAAAAGACCCGAATGACTCGAAAGATGAACTAATCTTTTTTGTTTCCGGCTCATGGCCACTCCGTAATGTTAACCAATGCAGCATGAGCCGGAAAGAGAAAAGACCAAAAGGACCCGGAGGACTCGCAAAAAGAACGAATCTTTTCGGGTTCCGGCTCATGGCCACTCCATAATGTTAACCAATGCAGCATGAGCCGGAAAGAGAAAAGACCGAAAGGACCCGGAGGACTCGCAAAAAGAACGAATCTTTTCGGGTTCCGGCTCATGGCCACTCCGTAATGTTAACCAATGCAGCATGAGCCGGAAAGAGAAAAGACCGAAAGGACCCGGAGGACTCGCAAAAAGAACGAATCTTTTCGGGTTCCGGCTCATGGCCACTCCGGAATGTTAACCAATGCATCATGAGCCGGAAAGAGAAAAGACCGAAAGGACCCGGACTCGCGAAAAGAACGAATCTTTTCGGGTTCCGGCTCATGGCCACTCCGTAATGTTAACCAATGCATCATGAGCCTGAAAGAGAAAAGACCGAAAGGACCCGGACTCGCTAAAAGAACGAATCTTTTCGGGTTCCGGCTCATGGCCACTCCGTAATGTTAACCAATGCAGCATGAGCCGAAAAGAGAAAAGACCGAAAGGACCCGGACTCGCTAAAAGAACGAATCATTTCGGATCCCGGCACTGTAGCGGACACGTGACAAAAGTGCTAAAGAAGCCAGTCCGGACTGAGTGCACGGACTGCACACGTTAACATCAGAGTGAAGTACTTTTGTGTCGAACAAAAGAGATTTAAATCTAAAGAAGACAGATCAGAGTTTAGGTAAACCAGACTAAAAGACCCAGGTAGGCTTTAGTAATATATTTATATTCATTTTAAATTTAGCATTATAGTTTTGTCTTATTTGTAGTGTGATTCGCGTTTGTGTATAAAACGCCAGTAGATGTGGAAGTACACACAACATTTATTGATATTTTAGTAAAATGAACGAAATGACTCGAAAAAAGATCCGCTCATTTTACTGAACGAGACTCAAAGAACCGAATCCGTAAAATGATCCGAACTTCCCATCACTA
>SRMA01025467.1:56762-136082 GCA_007224835.1 Danionella cerebrum | reverse complement strand
AATAAATAATGTCATTTATTCAAGCACATGTAATTTTCTTCTTTTTGTGTGTGTGTTTGAGTACCATTTTGGAACTGGTACCTTTTTTGGAATTATTCATTTGGCACCAGTACATTCATATATATGATTATGGGCTTTTTTAAATATGAACAGAACTCACAAAAATGCTCCTCACAAGAATGCCATTTTTTCATGAAGTGTTTTCTTTTTTTAAATATGTTTGCTCGACATTAGCAGAATAGATAAACAATGTGGATAAAGCAGATGATTTGCAACTGCAGACTGGACTGAATAAAACACTTACTTTATGAGGCAGAAACAAGGAGTTGACAGAAGACATTAAACTTGCTGTGTCCTCAGCATCGGGCCGGCCAGAGATAACAATCTATGAGAAAAACATGAACTTTTTACACTTCAGAGCAACAAACTTGTGAAGAGTAAAGACCATGGTTGAACCAGGCAAGGAACAAACTGAAATCCTGAAAGAGAAGAAGAAAGGATGAGTGCTGTAATGAGGTGGGCAGGTGTGATGTGGAGCGGAAGAGGCTGCCCTTAGCTGGACCTCTGGCTTGTTATTCCTTCCACTGATGACTCCTCCAGCTCTGGTGAGCCATGATGGCTGTGACACATCTTTACAGCTTTTACAACAGTCTGGAAGCTGGAGGAAACTTTGGAAAAATGCGCTGACAGGAAAAACTTTAATCCAGCAGCAGCATCCTCCTAGCAGCATCTGATACTGTATGTGACAGATTCCACTGGCCTCACAGAAAAGAGTGATGAGGTGTCTATCCATCTATAGGTACCATTGAAAAACATATAGTAGCATGAGTCTTGCTGTGATCCCAAAAAAAGCAAAAGGACCAGGGATCAGATATAATAACTAGCTTCAGACACAAAGTTTGGAATAGGTGTTTTTTTTTTCCCTGACATTTACCTGAAGCATTGTGTCAAACTAAAACACTATCATTATAGTTAACCAAAACTACTGTTTAAGATTTTCCCCATTTATTCCAAATGAGTGGCCTTTTTCATTTATTCCTGAGATCTGTAAATACAGAACCTGGAAAGCAAATGGATTCATAATGACCAGATTTTCAAAGAGAGTGGAAACCTTACTGAAAGTTTGCATACACCAGGAAGTGAGTATGCAAATCTGATTAATATATCATAATTAGAATTAAGCATACAGAGGTATGCAACAGTTTAGGCACCCCTGTACATTTTCAGGATTTTCTTTTAGAAAACATTGGCTGTCTGCATAATACATATCAGTGAAATATTTCACTTAGGAAATGAACACAGTGATATTTGAGAAGTGAAATAAAGTTATTATGATTTATGGAAAGTGTGCAGGAATTATTTCTTAATTATCAAGTCATAAATTGGAATTCATCAACACCCTCCTGTCCTGATGTAATTAATGTGACCTGGTTCATGGGAAAAGCAAATAAATCAATTCAGAGCATCCATCCAGACAAGGAAACATAACATCATACCTTCACTCTCTTGGAGAGAGCACAACTGTCCATCTCAACCGAAGCACCCACCCTCTCATGTGATGGCTTTTAAACAGGACAGGTTAAAAAATATTGGAATCCAATCAAGAGAAAGCATTTAAAGGAGGCCTATTGTAAGTGGTTTTCCTCTTTGCATCTTTTCTAAAGAGAGGTAATATATGAGCCTCAAAACAACTCTCAGATGACCAGAAAACAATAATTTTGGAACGTCATGGTTTAGGGGAAGGATTAAGAGAGCTGCCTCAGATTTAAGCTTTCCGTTTCAACTGTGAGGAAGATTGTTAGGAATTTGTTAAGGCCCAAAGTGGCAGAGCAAGAAAAACCTCAGATAAGCAGAAGCGCAGGATGATCACAGTCAACCCACAGACCAGCTCCAAAGACCTGCAACATCATCTAGCTGTCACTATGCATTGCTCAACTGTAATACTGTATGGGTGAGGAATGCAGAAAAAGTTTTTTTCTCTTCATAGGCCACAAATTCAGACAAGCCTGCTTCATTTTGTAATAAAGTGTTGTGGACTGTTGTTAATAAAATAGAGTTATTTGGGCAAAACAAGGGCCGCTATTTTTGGCAGAAAAACAACACAGCATTCCTGTCTGTATAACAAGCTTCATTTCAAGAATCTAGCCTTGTTCTGGAGTTCTGACTGGTCAGGCTTTTTGAATTGAGTTCTTTACACTGAAAAAGTTTCAGTGCAGCACACAATTCATTGCAGAATGCATTTAATGCGATAGTTTCAAATTAATAATGAAAATAGTTTTGTAAGTGGTTGCAGTGGGAATCTTTAGAGCTACGTGGTGATTCCTTTACTGCAGTCAGCCCCTCAGCAGTGTTATAAACCTAGCAAGATAACTGTTACATTTGTGATCTAAGTTTACGATTCAATCTACGGGTATAGACCGTCAAAGGTCACAAGAATTTCAATCAAAAAGTGATTGAATAGTTTTTATTCATTTTGCCCCAATCCAAAAGGTGGTGTTTCTGAAGGGCAGGACTATTAAAAGCCAATATAAGACAAAACACTGAGGTGACGACAACAAAATCCAGAAATTTAAATATTTATATGAGTCATCCAATAACTACTTCATGAAGTTAATGCAAGATTACAAAAATTGAATTTAAATGACAAATAATTAAAATTAAACCCATTTAAAATTGTCAGCTCATTAAGGACCGTTGAATAGAAAACCGCTGATCTAGAGCATTTGTGTTGTTTTATTCTTCATTTAACAGAAGATCACTTTCTGGTGAAGGTTCATGAGGAGAGTAGGACCACATCCTCATTTGTGACCAAATGTGCTGCCCCTTGTGTTGTGTTTCCTTTTTTTCTCACCAGATTTCTAAACCAGCAAGACACAGGTCAACAAGCTCAACATGTTTAATTCTGACACCTTTCTGATCAATAAAGCCCCTTGTAGAGTATCTTCCAGAAGGCCTGGCATGGCATGGCTCAGATGCACCTGGGGAAGTTCAGAATAGCTCCGCAGATACTGAAATCATTAAACATGCGTGAGCTTCCTGTCAAACTGTATTAGTATCAGTACAGTAACAGCAGATACTGGTCTGCAAGGACATGCAGAGGGTGGTGCGGTCAGCTGCATGCAACACCACAATCGATGGTCTATTCTGAGATCAGGTCTGATGGAGTCATAACTTAAACATTGTTTTAAAAAAAATGTAAATGAAACCAACACATACATAACCCAAACTTGTACCAATAAAAATTGAATTACACTTTTTCTACGTGGAAAAAGTGCACTATTTATATGTGGGCAACTTTGACTTCGATTTTTGTTGTTTATACTGACTATAAACCGTACAATATCATACTAGGAACTAAAGAAATCTTAGTTGGTCAATTTTTTAACTCCAGTGTAGACATCGCTAAAAAGTATCATAAAACTTTCCTGCCACAGCATTCGTCAATGTTACAATTTCTCAGTTTTTGTTCCAGAAGATTTTGTAGATTTTCAAGCCATTCAGATATTTTACTGTGACTAAAAATGGCCGTAATACGGCAAAAAACATTTTTATAGCAAGTTTTTAAAACTTTCAGATTAACTGCAACAGAATGGAAATGAAAAGAATTCATATTAAATTGTTTCACAAGTTTCTGAAGTTGACCTCAAAATAAAAATTGCCAGCTATCGGCATCTTGGAATTAAAAATGGCCGCAGGATGTACAGAGGGATGGTATAAGCATAACAAAGACAACGGAGTGGCAGTGTTTCAACATCTTGTATAGTCATGTTTCCATCCAAAAACACAAATTAACTTTTATGCGCAAAACAAATTTGATATGAAATATGAAAAGAAAAATGGAAGTTGCTGCATTAGGAGAAGGCCTTTTTTCATACATAATAACTTATTGCATCTTAGAACACGTAGACAAAACGCAATATTTGCAGTCATGCCATCTTGCATTTGGAGACAGGAGAATGCTCTTTGCAGACGGTCAAGACAGTTCTGGGAGATGATGATCCCAAACCACTTTAATGACAGACTTAAGGAATTTTAGAATGACTAAAACAACATTTCAGATGTAGACGGTTAGTCTATTAATGCATCATGCCCCAGTTCATACAGAAAAGCGCATTGATACTGCATTGTATTGGGATTTATTTAGTAAACGAGTTTCCATCAAAGCTTCTGCACATTTTTCTTATCTGATCATTTTTTATGTGCGTTTAAAAAATGTATGCACATCTTTATGCAATATTCCAAAATGCACATAAAAATAGACTGATAGAAACGCAGCTAATGGCTATAACTCCACAACTTGCATTTAGAAAATTTAGCAAAAAATAAATTTTTTGGCTTAATATTAAAAACTTTAACAAATTAGTACAAATTAAAAATTGCAGTGGCCAGTCAATGAACTGCAGGGTTTGTCAATTCCTATCATGCTTCAAGAGGGAAAGCGGGGATAAACCTTCGAAGTCTGGGGCATTTTTGAGCGTTTTTTTACTACTTTACAAATTGCTCTAATAAGTCACATTTAAAACCATTTTTGTAGCAATGCTTGATATAATTTTTCAGTACAACACTAGCTTCTTTTTTTACAATTATTATTCCATTACATTACACAATAATCCCAAAACAAACCTGACATTATAAAAAACATTTTGTGCCATTGTGTTGTGGCAGAACTTTGAAAAACAAAAGCAATCTCACAGGTATTGTACTTCCAATGATTAACCTTCTTTTCACCACTAGATGGCACTGGTGGCACCAATTTGGTGTCTGTAATATGAAACTGAAAGTCAACTGCACATTTTGCAATTGCAAATTATGTGTCATTATGTTTGTAATGTTCGTTTACAACCCCCAAAAAAATCTAAATCTTTTTGAAACTTACACAATATATTTGAAATCAAAATTAAACAATGGATTGCGTCATTCCTACTTTATTCAAAACAGCCTGTGTGAATGTCACACTCACCAGTACGTGCAGAGACATCAAAAGATTCAATTCTCTACCAAAAGCACTGGCAACACAGTTTCTGTAAACTCCAAACATCTGTTTTAAACTCAAACATGCTCATTAAGATTTATGTAAATGAGGCAGGAGACCTCGGATCCTGCATGTGCAGATTGTCGTAAGTCTAAATTTTTGTGTATATGTAGCAACTTAGGGCGGCAGGATGTTAGAAGGTTGTCGTTTCGAGGCTCCCCGGTGACCTTCCTGGAAGGAGTTTGCATGTTTTCCCTGTGCTTGTGTGGGTTTCCGTCAGGTTCTCCAGTTTCCCCCACAATCCCAAAAACATGCGGTTAGGTCAAATGAATAATCTAAATTCCCCTTAGTTGTGAATGTGTGAGTGAATGTTGCCCTGCGATGGACTGGCGACCTGTCCAGGTACCCCCGCCTCTCGCCCAATGTGCACTGGAGATAGACACCGGCAGACCCCGGTGACCCCAAAAAGAGAATAAGCGGGTTGGAAAATGAATGAATATGAATGTTGTTACTTTGTCTTTAGGCAATGTATTAGTATGAATTCCATGGAAGGCCCCAAGTCAATCTATCTTTGTTCTTTTAAAGATTAAACAAAACATAAGTTATTGAAGAGAAAAATGTAAAGAACCCAAAAGGGAATCCGAACTGAATCGATTCAGAAATTTGCTGGTTATCCGCAGCCCTAACATGAATATCAGTAGTATTCATAGAAGCTTCATTTCATTGGCGTTACATCATGTGGCCATTATGTGACAAGTGAAACTAGACTTCTACACTTGCGGCATACTGCAGTTACCTGTTTCAGAGTGTAATGGTGGGCCATGACACTGCGCACCATGTCTGGCAGGGCGATTGGCACTTTCAGCAGTCGATCAGAGAAGGCAGTCAGTAATTGCTGCGAGCGCTGCGTCCAGTCCTGCCGGCCCGTGAATTGAGAGAGCCGAAGCAAGTTCATAGCTGACACAGAGTTTGCACTGGGTTCAGCACCATCTTGATCTGAAAACCAAAAAAAGAAGAAAACAACACAGATGAGCAGTCGGTGATGTAAACAGTCTGGCTCCTGGAATAAAATGCAATAATAGCATGATCTAACCAGAGATCATTTATCAGGGTACACATAGCTAAAAGTGCCTGATATCATGAGTGAAGTGGCTCTAGAGCTGTGAGCTGATTTACTTTATCTGCTCTGTGTGTGTGCAGGGGTGTTGTGAGTGGGTTCCCGTGACTCGTGTCACAGAGTAATGAGCTGATTGTATCTGGGAGCTTAGAGGGATGGAAGCGATGACTGATGAATAGCAGTGACACAGTCCCAACCAAACACATGGAGATTACGGCAGGTCACTCACCCCTTACAAGGCGCATACACCACACACAGCAGGAGACCGTAACCTGAAATATTTATCTAAAATAGTCCATTTTCAATTGGATGTTTGAAAACTTTACATTTTTAAAAGCTTGTCATTGGGGCCTTAAGACGATGTGAAGTCACAATGTTCTTGTTAGTTTTCATGACAAACAGATGAGAACCATCCAATCACAGAGTGGGTTCATGAATGTGTAAAAATGCCATAAATATGCATGAAACCAGTGTTTTTACACGAAACTCACAAAGCTGTGGGCTCATGCTGGATACATTTTTAAAAGAGTATTTTTTCGAATGGTTGAAGGATATTGTACACGTTTGGTTTTTGAAAGTCTCTTTTCCAATATGTGATCGGGTAAGCATTTCTACTACATTTTTGTAGAGATGTATGTAAAACTATAATATGCAAAATATTGGAGTCTGTCTTCACCAATCCAATTGTTTAGTTGTGAAGTCACTTCCAGTGATTGGCGCTCCAATTGACATATAACGGTAGAAGGTGTGGATTTTGTTATTGAAAATGATTCAATCAAAACAGTATAGATTGCCAGTATAGGTGTCCTAAAAGAAATAAATGTTTATAAAGTGGAATGTGCTCTTCTGTAGTGTAAGCGAAACCTCCATGTGGAACAACGGTGCCTTACCATTAACTTTAACAGCAATTTCCACTTTATACACTTATTTTTTTTGGACCGCAGAACCACCTCTTGACTTCAGACTAAATAATTGTTTACTCTTAGTTGGAGACCGTATCCCCCTGTGTATTCTGACCATTGCTACCCAGACATCACTCACAAATGTGGTTTTCGTAAAAGCGCCAATTTGAAAGTATTGCTTTAATTCCCACACGGCTGGGGACATCAAATCGATTAACTTCCGGTAAATAATTGAGCTAAGAAGCAATTGAGCTTGTTAAGTTTGCCAGCCCATTAATTTCATCAATGGTAGTAAAGACACTCAATTTTATGTGATGTTGCGCATTATTTCAGAACCACAATATCTGCACCATTTGGATTGTGCTCCCTCTATTAATGCTGTTACGATTATTATGAAGTCCCTGGAAGCAAGGTTTAAGAAGTTATCATAGGAATTGCTTCTTTATTAGGTTTAAAACACTTATAATACTAAATTGCTGACAAACTATATAGGGAGAGAAGAGGTGAGGGAATGAAAATTCCTGAGAGATTCCCCTGCTGCATGTCTCTCCATCAGGATAAGCAGAAGAAAGGGACCTGTATGTCTGTCAACTTTATTTAAAGAGAGAACATTCCTGGTTGTGATGTAGCTTCCTTTTCTATCTCAAAACAATAAGATTTAAAATAGATTTTTCTATTACAATGTTTAAAATGAACCATAATTAATAAAGATGAGACACATCTGAGCGATCCTCCATTTCTACACTGCTCTACAAAGCACAAAACACTTTCAGACACTGAATAACAATACAATGAACCATGTTTTTTTTCCTGTGTTTGTCAAAATTGAGGTGTGAAAGAACCCTGCTGAGTCTCACGGCTCTCGCACCCCAGGTGATAATGTCCCTTGGTGGTATTTTTGTTGGCACTGTGGCCAATCGTCATAGACCCCCTATAGACCCAAGGGGTAAATAACCTGTGAACTGGTTCTATTTAACATAAAATGAACCCTAGCCAGACTCTCTTTCTGAAACTCAGCTTAGAAGCATATTAACTCCACTTAGCTCAGCGACTCTGCTTAGCTTGGCTCGACTTAAGAGAAAGGGGAGGGGCCCCTCTGACGTCGCTTCTGAGCATCGTAGCAACGGATACTGAGCACATGCAAATGCAGAACGTAGATTATTCACAATAAAATGTAAGGTAAGTCTGAAATTGTTTACTTTATTGTTCTATACAATATTCTTGTCACCTGTAAGACAAAAAATTTCAACGGTTTCCCTGGGACCAACTGGTGGCGCACAACTGGTATTTTGTGTTGCTTTGTAGAAGTGTTCAGACATGGACTGCATCATGATTTGTAGATTTAGCCCTGAATATGCACTGTATTGCTAAGTACAACAAACATCTTTAACGGATATTATGTGCACTGCATTTAATTAATTTAACAAAATTTAACATCGCAAATACCTTGATGGAGTTTGGAGGTGAAAATATTCACACAGCACTTTAGACAGAATTGAAGAGAACTGGGTCTACGTTCTCAAACTGCGTCTCACAACCAAACACTTGAAAAAAATCTAAAGCTGAAGCACAAGACCGGGAATATTTAAAAATTGGGGGCTTACAAATTTTATTTGTATTAATTTTAAACCCAAATTGTTTCTATTGCCGTCTATGACTTTATATCTCCTCCACAGCTTCACGTTACCCTGGATGTGGCTCTCTCATTGGCTGCAGGTAGTCACAGATGTTATATCAGTCAGAATACATTCAAACTACACGGTTGTGACTCGCCGACAGCTCCAGATATTTAGCACGCCAAATATCTCAAATATCTTGCTACTTTTGTAACGCGCGTGCACGAGCTTTGATTTGCACGCGATTCTGGTCCTGCGACTCAAAATCAGGGCTAAAATCGTAGAGTCTGAAACCACCTTCCGGTAACAGCATAGAGCCATTTTGCCTCACCCACTGTTTGAACCCCAATCAGAGGTAAAAGAAGTAAAAGAAGAGTAGAAAAATAAAAAGTAGAAGAAGAATCTGAGCAAAAACAGGTGCTCAGATTCTTCTTCTACACTTAATGGTGTTATTGTACCTTTGCAATTGGTCTTAATTACATTAAAAGTTGATTTACATACATATTTAAATATTTAAGCTTAATATGATAAAAACACATGGATGTTAATCATGAAGAGATGTCATTATTGCTTAATGCATAACGTGAGTCATTATGAACAATAATTGGAATCAAATGTGAATTTACAACAAAATAAATTTTAAATAAATAATAATACAAGTCTTGAAGCTTATTAATATTTTACTTTCTTCTAAGAAAGTTATCAGTAAAAAAATTTATTTGATCAGTTGAAATAAGGGGCTATGAAGAAATGCAATGATTTTTTCTTTTTTGTAAAAAAAAAAAAATGCAAAAACCTTGGAGCAACGATGTCTGGATATGAAGAGAAAATCTCCCTGGTCTGGTTTTATTTGGTTTGGGCAAGGCGTAAAATGTAGAGTGGCAGATGCTTTTGGAGGCAATCTGTCTTCCACTGACAAAGTGAGGTGAGGGGACTCAGCTCTGACACGTGATGGCACCGCATGCCTCCTAATGGAGCCAACTGTGCACGCTTGGATCACTATATAATGGCCCAGTCACTCAGAAAAGATGAAAAATGTGCCTTACGTCCATTTTAATTTATCAGAAGCAACAACAAAAACATAACAGTTAGCTTTCACAGCCCTCATCCATATCTCACTGCTGTCAGTGCCATTTTCACAGTGCCATCAGTCACGGCCTGGGCACGGAGGTGTAACTATTCGCTCACATCAGCCTGTACTTCCAATTCCTGGGAAGAAAATATGGAGGCCAGGCACTCGGGACAATAAGCCCTGGAACTTATATGCTTCAAAAGCATGTAGATGGATATTTTGTCTTTTCTTTTTGGGGAACGAAGAATGAAAAATCACTCTTTCAAACCAGTTCCACTGCAGTGTCACTTGGAAGGTGATGAATGGCGCACAGCATGGAGTAAAATGGATTGGGTTTCTTTTAGGAAATATCAATTGCTTAAAAAAAGCAGGCTGGTACTCGATAAGTCTTTTATAATGGCTCTAACATTCTACCCAGAACCATGTAGAAGGCCATCACGAGATTTCACAGAAATGAAGACCAAAAGAGAAAAAAGCTGATGAGCTTGGGTGCAACAGAAAAGAAAAAGAGACAGTGCAGCTTTCTCTAGAGTCTGACTGGAACCGAGTTAAGAGGCTGCAGTGTGGTAGAGCTATCAACGCAGGAGTGATGCAGACTGACAGCTACCGATCATTTTGTGACTCATAGGCACCAACACAAAACACATAAGAATGAAGCCATCTCAGCTCCTCACCCTGCTTAAGAGCCAGCGGCAGTGTTGGGTCTGCAGGATCATTGCAGAAGTAGCCGCTGCCCTGAGAATCCCAAAAGACCTGGTCTTGCTTCTGCTGAAGGTCTTCAGCCCACTGCAGCCATCGAACCTTTTGTGTGGCCTCAAACAGGTCCAGCAGCCCACACACCACAAATGCATAGTCATCCAGGAAACCAGCAATGGGAGACCCACTGGAGAGAGCATTAAAGAGGAAGGTCAAGATCTTGTGTTCTTTCACAAATGCACTCAATTTCCTGTTAATGTTTGGATGACCTACACATTAATGGCAGGTTAACTTACATTGAGTTGATCGAAATAACATAAGCTCTATTGACTGCGACTATGGCATGCTGCCAGATTGCAGAAGATATTATTTCAAATCCAGAGAATGGAAAACACATTGATGCACGTTTAATGGATGCGGTAAAGACAAGAGTCAAGGAACTAACACAAAAGCCAATAATAGGAGTGTGATCTATTGGTAAACTGCAATTAAAAAGATAATTTCCATAATGACAAACACAATCTTTATAAAACATATTTAAATATTTAACTGCAAGATGTAGCTAAGTCCTTTCAATATTAAATTAGATCCTAAAGTTACCCAGTGTTCCATTATGATTGAATGATTTCTGAGATGAGAATTTATGTGAGTTTCATTTAAACTGTTTAATACAGTGATGTGTGGTGATGCACTTATATCTTCACTCAGATTTACAAACATTTGAACCCTACAGAGTAGCTATCAAAGTCTCCTCCCTTGTTTAATAGACATTTCAAAGAACTTATTCTTATTACGAGCTCTCTAAAACGTATAAAAAAATGTAAGTGTTACCTGCATTATTTGGCACTTTGAAGTTGTTTATAGTGTCCTATGAATATTTATGTTTTCTTATTTATATATATATATATATATATATATATATATATATATATATATATATATATATATTTTTTTTTTTTTTTTTATTTCATTTGTTAATGTATATTGATTTTTTTTCCTCTCTTTTATAGTGTTTTTCTTTTTTTTTTACTCTTCCTGTAATGTTAGCTCATATAATATTTGAGTTGCAGTAAAATTGTCAACCGTTAAAGTGCTTATTTAAAATTGTATTTTTCCATATACAAACTGTACTGTAGCATACAAAAAAGGTGAGATACAACATAGGAAATGATTGTATATTAAACTCAAACTAAAGGTGTCTGGAAAGTTTCAGAACTTAAATTATTTGAGATTATTTTGCATTCTTTGGAGCCGGCAAATTTGGAGTGTGATTTAAAAAAAATGAGGAAAGTTTTTTCACTTAAAAAAACATGAGTAGTTTTAAATGAATTTCCAAGTTAAAACTTAAACACAAGGAACAGTAGCGTTTAAAAATCTCAAGTAAACTTTACTCAGAATTTTCTGGAAAATGTTACTGACTATTAATATATCATCTAAAAGTAAAAACCATACAATTAAACCTTCCGCATTAATTCTAGAATTTTTTATTTACAGATGTATGTTTAAATCCACTTTCTTCATTATTTGACAGAGGCAAAACTACCTTTATTTTTTTATAATATATCACAGTAAATGATTAGACGCACTCATACTAAAAGGTACTCATATGATAGCAACAAAGATGCTAGCAATGAGCAACTTAATCAGCCATAATTAGCGAACTTTTCCTACAGCCAGAATTAAATAAAGCAAACTGGGAGATTTCTACCCAGCGACTTAACAATCTCACAGATGGTTTGTGTAAAAAAAAAAAAAATCACTCCAGATGACATCACTGCACGCTAATGTCTCGTGCAGCGTTAGCGCAGATGTTAAAACTCATTTCTACAAGGACTGTCTGCTGAGATTTAGGTCATATATAAAACTTAAGACAATTGTTGTACCTAAATAAATTCGAAAAACAAAGTTAGGTTTAAAAATATCCACTGTGAAAAAAAGAACAGATAGACGTTCTTAAAATCTCCACACTTTTCTGCAAACATATATCGATAAATTAATATAATAGTCATAATAGGAGCTTGCCGTTATGAAAAAAAACAAACAAATTAATCTTATTTAGCAAAATGTATTTAAATGTACTTATGTACTTTTAGTACAATGCATAACAAACAAAATACAAGCAAAGTGCTGATGTGAGCATGCCCCTTTTAGTAAAACCACAAATTGCTAATTTTTAGTAACTTACTTGCATAATGGAAGCAATATTTGCTAAGTCCAAAAATAATTTTTTTACAGTGCAGCTATAGAAACCCCAAGAGTAAAAAGTGATACTTTGAATCACCGGCTTTTACAGCATTTCACTTTTTATTAATGCTTTTTATTACTCCGCTAACCTGAAGAAATCTGCTTTTAAAGAAAACAAATTGAGGGAAGGGTCATGTTTTTCAGCTTTGCATAAATTTAAATGGGACGTTCTGCTATAGAGTTACTTTACAGAACTTTGGGGAAAGATATCTTGACATTACCATTAAGTAATACATGAACCGCCATATTTTCAATCAGTCATAGTCAGTCAATCTTTTATTCTGATCAGTATCTTCTATTATCAGATCAATTCCACTTGAGCTGATTCTTTACATATTCAGAACTGTTGAGCAACTAGAAAAGAGGAAATGAAGGAATGACTGCAGCAGTCTTCTTTTACGGCTCTTAAAGTGGGATGTTACATTGAAACAACACAGCCTCTGTTAAAAAAAAAGTGAAATGGTTTTCCTTTTTAAAGAGCTATTTGACTACACAAAAGCTTATAAAAATCCTTGTAATGGCAGTAAAACATACATTAATTGATGGGAAAAACTGATTACGCTTAATAATAGATTAAGATGATATAGATTACAATAAAGATTATGTTGGAAATACTGATGACCAGCTGTTGTTGCTTCTGGTTTGCAGACCTAACTGCCTTGACAGAAATGCATGCAAACCGCTTTGTGATACAAAATAATTTGAAACTCCATTTCAGGTGGTGTCACCAACAATATTACACAAGTCTTTAAAAATTTTAAATTAGGTCCTCGGGCCCTTGAAATGAAGCGTCACTGTAGCCAGTCAAAGGCAGGAAAACACATAGTTGCAGATCTGAAGAAATAGTACAGTTCAGGCTATGAAGATGCTCTAATGCTGGGAACTTCTTAGAAATTCCTAATGATGACAATTGTCATGGATAGCACCACGTCTGACCCCTCTCCTGTCATTGGCTCAAGCTGTCATATCTAATGCAGCATTGAAATGTCATGTTCTGCACGTGGTAGGTGAATAGAGATAAAAGCTGGTGACTAGTTGCTAAATTCTCCTGATTTGACATGCATCTCTATTCTAAAGCAAATTAACAATGGCTGGAAGTGGTCACAAGTAAGCAAGCTAAAAATAACATTTATCAAAAGAATAATCTGTCACTGTCCAATTGTCCATTGAGTGACTTTCTAAAATATCAGGTTAAGCAAAACTTCCAAATAAACAGAGACCAATCGAGGGGGAATTCTGTTAATTTTTACAGAACCAAAACCATTACACCCTGGACAGGTTGTCAGTCCATCGCAGGCAGGGACGTCACTAGGGTTGACAGATAGGGGGGGCTTAGCCCCTGGAGGGCTTCTCGTACATTGCATGTGGTGAAAATAGAATAGAATAGAATTTACTTTATTAATCCCTCTGGGAGAACTTTTTGGGAACTAGTACTAATGACACTAAATTTCACTCGCGGTAATTGGGAATAGATACTAACATTATGTGTACTTCAGAGATTCGACAGCATATTAGACAGCTAATAAGAGATTTTTCACGATGTTAGCATTTTAGACGACGTTCGCTTTAGCTTCCAACATTAAGGTTGAAATAGACTTGGCTACAATATCGTCCTTCCTTCTCTTACCATAGGTAAATGTTCAGATTAAGCAACAATCGCTGCTATCAACGTGCAATCGCTGACCGTGTGTTCACCGTGTGTTCACTGCTGTTTACTGCTGCTGCCTCCACACTGTTGTGTTGGTCCAGCTGCTTATGCATAAAATGTCACCCCAAATTATAGGGGGGGGGGGGGGGCTTTGGGATATTTTAGGGAGGCTGAAGCCCCCCTAAATTAGGGCTAACGACGTCACTGATCGCAGGGCAACATTCACTCACATAATCACACCTAATGAATTTAGATTATTTAGATTATTCAAACCGAAGTACCCGGAGGGAACTCACACAAGCGCTGGGAGAACATGCACACTCCTTCCAGGAAGGTCACCGGCGAGCCTCGAACCGGCGACCTTTTAACTATTCTGCTACCCACTGCGCCACCATGCCGCCCCTTAGCAAAACAATAAAAGGCAAAATAAAACAAGCTTAAAAACAGTATAAACTGCCGGGGTCTTTAACTGGCAATGACCAAGAATTTTATTTAAAAATATATAATAGTGGAAGTTTAGCTGGAGTTCAGAAGATGGTTTTACAGAAATATTCTGAAACGATATGCTGCTTTAACATGTTTACTGTACTGGAATCACAGAGGAAAAAAATAAAGCCATATTATTTGTTAAAGATGCGTGAGCAAAATAGGAGAATGCAGTGAAGAGACAGCTTCTGTCTGTCAATCAGAGTTCACAACTACCAAAGTCCTATTATTTCCCCTCAGAGCATCTAAGCTCAGAATTTGGTCATTTATTCAACTTGTTTTATGGTTGTGTGAAAGCGTCATTTCTGCCACTTCTTGCTTATTTTTAAAAAGATGTTCTTGCTTTATCACAGATGTAAGAATGGGTTAGGTAACTCTGTATAGTGACTTCCTAATTTAAAATACTGGATGTCTATGTACTGAGGCAAAATGGAGGTAAATGAAACATATCTAATGACCTCATTAAGGTCAAGTGTCAAATCTTAGCATTAAGGGTATCAGAGAACCCTAATCTATTGTAGTGAGTGGCGAGAGAGAAACGGACACACTGGCACTGTTCAAGGCTGCTAGGGCTTTTTATTATTAGAATAAAGCCCCATAATAAATAATTAAAGCATGTCTCTGTGGCTCCAGGGTGCCTTCACCCCACTTAGTCAAGTGGCACGTGCGTTTCCAGAATAGAGTTGTGGCACCGAGCTGACTGGATCTATGTGGCCTGTCAATGATTCTTTGTCGGATTATGAGTGGTCCAGTCCCCGACACTCTGTTCTGGGGGATGGGAAACCAGTCGAGCCCAGTAACTCAGCTGAATTGGCGGTGAAACTTTAGACCTGGTCAGTGGGGACCTCCTGGGCTTCTTCAGCTCCCGGATGCTCTCCCAGTGTCCATCCACTTATACCAGCGATGGTAAATAGTCTACCTTCTCCCGCACACTGATCGTGTGACCCTGTTCTCCCCGGCTGAGTTGGGTTTAGATCACACCCCATGGCTCCCCAATACAATATATACTGTGAAGCAAAAGGCATGAGCTTAGAAACTAAAATAAATAGACTTGGTTCCCCTGAACCAAGTCCAAATCAAATCCAGGCTTAATTGTCCACTTCCTCACACCCCCGCAGACCAGCACTCACATTCCAATTTATTTCAATGAACCATGCCCTGTCCCACCTCTTTCCACCAAGACAGGACACTTGTGAGTTTCATGAGAAAACCCAAATAAGAATGTAAGCATCTGCTAGTTCCAGATAACAAGCTCTTGACACAATATTAATTATTAAATATTAAAATTTTTCAATTTATTAATGTACCGGACAGAGATAAAATTCTGTTTAGTTTATACATTTTTATAAACACTGAACGAATTGCAGTGTAATATTTATGAAAAGCTCCATCTGGTGTTTCCAGTCCCTTCAAGGTCATTTTCTGTTTTCTCACTGGAAAAAGTCATTTCGAACTGAAGCAAAGCCACATCAGAACATCCACACAATCCTGCAAGGAAAACTAGTTATACAATAGGATCTAATCTGTAGCTAACTCAGGAGCCAAAAAAATATCCAAATTTGTAGAACCACCCAGAATGCAGTATGATTTTCATCCAGCTGAACCAGATTTGGACCATTAGCTACATTCCTTGGAATAACAGCACAGCCATTGGACGGTTCATGAATAATTCACCTGGCACAACATTTTACCTGGCCCAGATACTATAGCATACGTCTTCTATTACAATAAAAGCCCCCTAATTCCATTTCAGTACTCCAACAGACAGTTAACCAGCATCACTCTTATCAAACAATGATCCCAGAGGACTCTCTTTAGGTGTTCAACCTGTGGCACATAGCTCTTTAAAGGATTAGTTCACCCCAAAATGAACAGTCTGTCATCATTCAGTCACCTTCATGTCATTCCAAACCCACTTGACTTCCTTTCTTCTGCTGAAGAGAAAATTAAGGGTTCTTTTCCATGCTCTTATCCAAGCAATTACAACAAAATGTTTCAAGCTCTAGAAAAGCTATTAAAATATAATAAAAGCAGTGTTAAAAATTTCCAAGTCAAATGATAACTCTGATGGAAAAGCAAATGGAATGCTTTGCCATTATTCTCACATTTGGATGGAGTGAAAGTTGTTGTTTTGTCTGATTTGTGCCTTTAGAAAAAAAAAAAAAAACGTCTGAAATGATTAGTATATTATATGATTATAATATAAATTAAAGCTGTAAGCAGTGATCAAAGAGCTTGAGCACCTCTGGCGCCAACGCATCTCAGTGGCTTATGACCAATGTTTTTATTATAAGATTCATTCAAGAGAGAAATGCAAATTAAATGATAAAAACGACAAAAACTGCACTATCAAAAGTGTTATTACCCCCAGGCGGTCTTAAAATTTCTGAGTTTAAATATTTTTGTACATTTTCAGATTGGCCGATGGGTTTCATTATTCATATCTGGCTAAAGCAGGAATTTGACAAGAGAACAAATTAAAAGTTGAGCTATTGTCTGAATACAAATTAGAAGAGAATAAAAGGATGGAAAGTATACAGGAGCTTCATCAAATGACCAGTGACCCCCACGAGGCAATAGCGTCACAGTCACTTGTCACAACACATTTTTTGCTTTTGTGATTATTGTTCCTTTTTATCATTTATGTAAAGTTTATCAAAACAAAAAGAATACTAAGATCTCTAAAACTTCTTTTCAGGAGGAATTTAAAAATAAATAAAGGCAAAATAGCAAACATTCTAACTGCGGAACGTGCCGTTAACTGTCATTCGCAGTAAACTTTTTTTTTTCAAGTTTCATGTAGCACATGATTCTAAATCCTGGACGAATCTCCAATTTTATGTTACAACACACTCATTAGTCATGAGAAAGAGTCAGACACAAAGGGCTTAGTAAAGCAGGATGTGATTTTCTCCACTAGTTTAGACTAGACTAGAGAAAGCCTGACCTTTCAATGACGCTCTTTGAAAAAGGAGAAATGTTTGTTATTGTCATTTATGAATGTGTATTAATCCTTATGTAATAACATAAGAATATGTTAGAATAAATATAGATTGTCTTCTTTAACGATTCAATTGTTTTTAGGTAGTTGTCAAATAGTGATAAGAGGAAGGATTATAAAAAATAAGAATCATAATACTATTGTCTGAGATAAAACAAACAGAAAGTTACAAGTTGCTCAAATTAAGCAGCACAGCTAGGTTCTGCTAGGGTTTGCGAGAGAGAGAGAGAGAGAGAGAGAGAGAGAGAGAGAGAGAGAGAGAGAGAGTTTTCTGTTAAATCTTCTTAAATGCTTCTGAAGTCTCCTTACTTGGTTATGAACAAGAATTTAATAACAAAGGATACTCACTGTACAAAAATTTCTAATAAGAAAATCATAAATGGCAACATGAAAACGGATGATTCAAATGAAAGACAATAACAAATGTACAACTGAGACATTTCTCATTTAAATCTGTGTGAATGAGGAACAGATGAAGCTGATCGAAAGAAAACATGATCCTAACCAAGGTACTAACCAAGTCTTTGTTGAAAAGGAAATCACTGACCAAAAACGCAGTGACCCACACGAACACTAATATTTCTCTGTAACTCATCTTCTTCCTGGGCCGATCAGAAATAAATGGCCTAAAAATTTAAAACATGTTATTAAAACATGTAAATCTGTGTTTAATATGTGAATATCAAGGCTTAGACACTATAATGATTATTTACGTCCAGGATTTAAGACACAGCTACTGTTATTCATTATAACATTTGCTGAAAAACCTAAAACAGGTCACAATGAACATGTATGAGGAAGTGAGAAGCACACTCAGCATGATAAGATGACCGATGTGCTGTCAGAGAATCAGTAACGAGGGCCTGAAATGAGGGGTAACCCCAAAAATGTGAGAATTTCTGTGAGAAATTTCATGTGAAAAGCTTCACATTTAGCTGATTCCAGGTAGTTTTCACATTTTCAGGATATGTGCCAAGGCAATTAAAACCTAGATGCCTCATTATGAAAAAACCCATTCTTATTTTCATATAATCAGCATTTTATCCATCCATCCATCCGTCCATCTTATGATTATCAGCAATATTTCCTCATGGGATATCGATAAGGCAAAGAAAAGGGAAGAATTAGCCCAGAACTACAAGGGAAGAGCTGGTCAATGCCGTGAAGAGAGCTGCAATGACCATATCCAGGACTACTCAATAATACACTACGACACATGGAAACACATGGAAAGTTCCCCTGCCTAAGTCAGCCCATGTCTAGGCTTATTTGAAGTTTGCCAGGAACCATCTGGATGATCCAGAGGAGTCATATGTCCTATGGTCATTCGTAAGAAGCATATCAAAGGTTCTGGAGTCTACAGGCCTAAATCCCACAGAAAATCTTTGGAGGGAGCTGGAAATCTGTGTTGCTCAGTGACAGCCCGAAACTAGAAAAGATCTGAAAAGAGGAGTGGGCCAAAATCCCTCATTCAGTGTGTAAGCCTGAAGAAAAACTAATGGAACCGTTTGACCTGGAACCGTTGTAATACAAACTATAGCTTCTAAACCAAAAATAGGGCTGGACATGAATTCAATGACAATATATATCGCAATATGTTTTTTTTTCATAACGAAGAACAAATTTTTAATCCATTTTTGATATTTCGATATAAATTTGCAACAAAAAATGTGATGTCAATTGCATAATGATTTCGATGTGACTGCAAAATGTGCGGGAGAGTGGTGCTGACATGCTGCGGGTGAGAGAGTGAGAGAGAGAGAGAAAGAGAGAGAGACAGAACAAAAGAGAGAGAGAGCAAGTTTGAGAGAGAGAAAATGTAGCATTATTAAGAAACATTATTCTGCTAATAAACTGTTTATGCAAGTATTTCTCAGCAGTAATATGACGGGTCTATTGTGTCTGGCGAAAGAATTCGCGCAGATACACCGTTTTCTGTGTAAAGTGTTCATTAAACTGATTAAAACGCAGTCAGAAAAACGATAAAATAATATCTATAGTGATGCTAAAAGCTCTCCCTTTTAATGAAAACAGAGCAAGTTTCAGAACAAAACTAAAGCTGAAATTCATGTCACATTTTGTGTGGAAAAGAAAACTAATTTAATAGTTTTTTTTTGTTAGGTTTATTTTTAACTGCACTTTCTGCACTTTTTGCAAAGGGAGAGAGGAGAGCCAGGACCCGGAAGCGCAGTGCGACATCAGACTTAACAAGCGAATAATAGAGCAGAACTGATTTTTGCTGTTCGTATCTCACATTTTTTTTCGCATCTCGAAGGAAAAAATTTCCCGCGAGACCTTTCGTATCTCGAACATTTCGTAACTCGAAGTATTCGTATCTCGGGGTACCACTGTACTTAGATTGTGTAATACCATTAAAGCCTCGAGGGGGCAGCAAGGTTTCTACACGAAGAACAATAAAACATTAAAGTGGATGATAGAGACACAGCTGATGTCTCTTCTACTCTGGTTAAGAGCTCTTTTTATTCATGCTTTTACAAAATTCCTCATGTCGCTCCTAAAACGTTCTCATGCTGCTGTTCCTCAAGCATCTTTGAGCTCACACAGTGAAGCTCAAAGATGGTGTATCCAGTAGCTCCATGATCTGTATTATGTATACACTTCATCAATAAAATTTTTTTAAGTAATTTATCCTAGGGGTGTAACGGTTCACGGGGATGTATTGAACCGTTTCGGTGCAGCCTGTTCGGTTCGGTACACTTGCGTACCGTTTCGGTATTTTTTTTTTTTTATTAAATATTATACATTTATTATTAGCGCTATATTAAGCACAGCGGAACAATGTTCCTAGGCGAGTTTCCGCACGGACGCTATTGAGTGACGCACAGTAGAGCTGCACGGGGAGTTATGAGAAATGGAGACCCTCCCGCCTCACTATGGTCTCCTGTTTGGTTTCTCTGTTAAAATACATAACGGGGATAGACGAGTGGATAAATTTAAAGTTGTATGCCGACATTGTTCCACAGAGATCGGGTATGTGGCAGGCAACACATCAACATTTTCTACTGGTGGAGATATTGTCACTGCAACCAGATCTGTGCTCTCTTCAGAAAACTTTTTAGCCAAAAACTTAAAACTTGAATGGTTAGTTTTGTTGGTATATAAGCTGAAGCTGTTGCTAGTGTTCAAAGTTTTCAGGTCCTAACTAGTTGCAGTATTTCATTTTTTTATTTTAAAAATGTGTATGTACTTATAGAGTGCAATTTATTTAAAATATCACCCAAATGTGTCACTATTGTGTATTGGCAGCTTTTCAAAATAAATATTTTGTAAGTTCTTATTGTTTTGTACCGAAAATGAACCGAACCGAACTCTCCAAGACACTGTACCGAACCGAATACGATTTTAGCGTACCGTTACACCCCTAATATATACCATGTTCCACCAACAAATAATCACATTGAATTGTAAAAAAGGTAATGTGTTTAAAATACTTAAACATAGTTGTTTGCAGCATTCTTCTAAATAACTTCTTTGGTTTATAATCAAAAAAACTAAAGAAATGGAGTAGGTTTTGGTTTAGTGTACAAACATCTTATTAATAAAGCACAGTTTAACAAAACCTGTGCTGATCACTGTGCAAACTGAAGGCATCCTGTTTTTGTGTAAGCCAGAAATGGTTCTTACATTTGCTCCACCTCCATATCATTTCCTCTGTAACAGGAATGGATAATCCTCTGCTCATCTTCATCCCACAGGTGCTCTCTGAGAAAACAAGCTGCTTGCTCAGCTCTTTCCAGAAGTTCTTTATCACCAAGTACAGCTCCGACCCGTGCAAACCCGGACAACATCAGCCCTGTGCAACCAGAGGAAAGAGAACAGATAAGAAGCAGTGGAAAGCCTGGTAGTGTGTAAATAAACAAAGTTTTTCAGCTACGTAAAAATGAAATGCCTTAAAAGATACATTTTGAGACAAAAGTCACATTTTGTTTTCAGATCCCACTGAGATAATAAGTAGTGTCTCTTGGAAACTATTCAGCCATTTTCCAGATCTGCCGATTTCAGCTTAAATCATTGCATCTGATTAGAATCATTAAATCAACTTTATATTTGTCTAATTCAAAACATTTTTTTTAGTTTTTGTAGAGTTACAACTGAAAAGGAAACGTTACTTTGTAGGCTGATATTATTAGGAACTATACTGCCCTACAAAGGCAAAGCTCTGCAACTATACCAACACTAAAGCTGGAAAAATACTTTCGGAGCTATGGTTTGTCATTAAAGTTTTGGGCACACTGCACTTAACCCCCAGTTATTGGCATTTCAAACAACGCTTTCAACTCCACGTAAAGCCATATTTAATTTAAAAGTGGCGCCACAATTTAAACCTTGCTCCGTACCAGGATTAGAACTAATTTTTTTTTAACCAAAAAGTTTGTGCAATGTGAAATACAGCAGCGCTTGCTGTTGCTGCTAAACGCTTAGCAACACACAGCCAATCAGAAATCAGCGAGGATAAAGGAAACAAACAGGAAAAGTTCAAGAAAATTTCAAATGAATGTTAAATGTTTGTTTCTTTCAGGTTTTTCCTTTTTTTTGCGTTTGTGCATCTCATGAGACTTAAAACAGTTGATGACCTTAACAGTGATGTTTGTTTTAAAACTGGTAACTGGAAGTGGCCTCTGTTGTACGTCCAATCAAATATGTAAATAAGTACGTTAACCCTTTGCTTAGGAATGTGCGGTGTGAAACATCTGTTAATGAATACCCAGAATTAACCCTTAACCCTAGCTTTAGTATAAGTGGTGTGAAACGTGATTACAGATAACCCACAATTTAGTTTATTTCAAGGGCGAAAAGCCCTTTCTCCAAAATGCGGCACAGTTGGAACATGAGCTTTTGTTACAAGCCAAAGAGGCGTTATAAAGCCCAAAGTTTTCATACCGAAAAACAGAAAAATCAGAAAAACATGGCAACAAGCATAGGGAGGCAGTGCACGGTAACTTCCAGTGAGTGGCACTGATTTGCATTATTCAAGAGTTCTTTCCCAGATTTATTACATTCACAAATTACCATGGTTCACATTGTTTTCACAAAATGCTGTTTGAATAACACAGTTCAGGAGGTGCTTTTCAGGACTAGCCAAATGATGTCTGATGGCTCCACCTCTTTCCATCATCCTTACCGTATATAGGCACAAACAAGCCACTTTTGACATTTGTTCAAGCTTTCCCTCCTGCATGCCAAGGCCACTCGTTTTTTGCAATACCGAAATTGGGGATATCTATCCTAAAATGTCTGCAACTGCATTCTCAATCAACATCAAACTGATAATCTTTATACAAGTTCTGCTGTACAGAGGAGGGACTTGGCGGCCACCACCACTTCCTCCTTGATGACGATTCAAACTTTCGACAGCAGATGTCTCAGGCATCTCTTCCACTTGTGGTGGTTAAACAGAGTGCCAAACATTGACCTGTGGTCAAGGTAAAACCAACAGCCCATTAACATACAACTCAGGAAGAGAAACTGGTACACCAGTAGGGGATAAGAAAGAGAGGGTGGCCAAAGCAGACTTGGAGGAGGAGCCTGCAGAGAGAACTGAAATACTCTGGTCTGACATGGAAGGAGGCTACGTCAAGGACAATGTGAGTTGAAGGTGTGTGTGAAGGCCCCAGGAGCATGGACGATTGAGAAGAAGAAGCTTGGTGGTTCATGGGTCCTTGTTTCTGCCCGGACTCCTTATTCAAATACCCTTCCCCTCAACAAGCCATAAACATGAAAGCATTTTTGTTAGAACCACAGCTGTGCATCATATGCCTCCGTCTGCTTCCATCCATGTTGTGCCAGCAGAGTTCCTTAAGTGTAATATGCTTAAAGTGATATCGTCGGATCTGGAGAATTGCTAAGATCCCCCCCGCCACCCCCTCCCAAAAAAAAAAGTGGCTTTGCTCCTTTAAATCAAAAAAAAAAGACTATAAGATCTGAAGGTCAATGTGCTCAGAAGGCCAGGGATCAGTAACAATGGTCCCGTCAGAGCCATGTACGCCTGCAGCTCTGACATGTCTCAGGGCTATGAAAGTAGGCCCATCAGCCTTGATTAATGTGAAGGGTTACTCTGCAGGTAGCAATATCCAGTCAGTATGAATTAAGAATGTAATGGAGCGTAGCTCTAGAAGGAACAGTTTCATTAAACAATGTCTCAGGCTTTCTTTAATTAAGATATCAGCTCGTTAGTCACTATTCTTTGAGCGCTTTTGTCAGCCAGAGCTCTAAGGGGCCCTTAGCACCTTGCAAAGGCTTTGATATCCCATCATTAAAGACAACTAGGGCAAAGACCAAACACCATAAAGCGCCTACTGTGTTTTTTTAAAGACCTGGCAACAGATCTAAGCACTACATGAAACTATTTGGGCATTGCAGTGCTCCCATTAAGACCAACAAGGTGGCAAAACAGGTATATGGATTATTTCATGGAACATACCTTAAATCTGCAAGGAAAGGAAGTGGACATGTATAGATTACACAAACATTTTCCATTAACCTAGTTGATTATGGCTAAAGAATAAATCTAATTGCTCTCAGTGCTCTAGGTATTTCTTTCTCCACAGTAGGGGAGTAGAGCACTTACCGTTCCAAGAAGCTAACATTTTGGTGTCTAGATGTGGAGGTGGGCGAGCTCTGCGCACCTCGGCCAGCTTGGCTCGGGCACTGGACAGCAGCTCAGACAGCCTGCTCACGCTGATGCCAAAGTGAGCAGCGGTGAGCTCCACTGAGTAACGCACGATCAGCACATTCTGACCCTGCAGCTCTCCATAGGGGTCCTGCAGAAACAAAAAAAAAGGAAGTATTTATAAAGAGTAAGTAACTGATTTAAAATCAGTTTAGTAACACGGTTATAGCATTGCAGCCTCTATTTTTTTTGTTCCCCAGTCAAATGTTTTTGGTTGCGGCAATAAGATTTTTTGTGCATTTTTTGGAGTTTAATCGTTTCTCGAAAAGTCATCGCATTTCAAAGAACTGGTGAAAACTGATTGGGGTTTAAATGGCTCTATAGCGCCACCTGATGCATTTCAGTTTATAATGAGCTAACAGTTTGTCATATGCAAATACAATTCAGTAAATATGTGTAGGGTACCAAGACTTGCCCAATGTGCACTGGAGATAGGCACCGGCAGACCACCGTGACCCCAAAAGGGAATAAGCGGGTTGTAAAATGATTTTATAACCTGAAAAGGGTTTCCAAACATTACGAAAACAAATGGTTAATCAATAAATTAATTTTAATAAATAAAGCAGTGACCTGTCTAAATCTAAGGTTTTGGTTAGTGGATGGGTTAATCTGACACAAACCTAGCTCAATCAAGAGTTGCCGTAGCCAACAAGTCAGAGATTGATTAACAGTGACTGATGTTGAGTATCATGCTTAACATGGACAAATAAAGTCAGACTTACGGAAGCTGAAGCCAAATTTTAGGTCTTGCCAAAAATCCAGAGAAAAAAATTATTTATATGGGAAACTAAACTCCCATAAATATTTTAACATTCCAAAGTTCCTTATTGTCAAAAATCCTTAAATAGTAAAATGTCCGAAGATATTCTTTAACAGGGGTAACTAACACATGAGGACCACATAAGTTGCCCGCCATGTTCTAAAATAGCTCAAATAGTGCCACTTTCCAGTGAGCTGAAACTAATTTATTAAGATATCTATTCTTTTATAACACTTGCAGGTAAGCTTGATGTAACAATATAATATATATATATATATATATATATATATATATATATATATATATATATATATATATATATATATATATATATATACTATATATATATATATATATATATATATATATATATATATATATATGATAATAAATATATAATATATGAACAGTATAACACGCTACGACAAAAATGAGATGACTGACCCAAAAAAAAGATCATTTCATTTTCGTGAATCAAGATCAATATTTATCTGTTTACTACCTTTTTAATTCATTGTGAGAAATAATTAACACAATCAGTGTCTTTGCAGAGATGAATATCCTTAATAATTAATAAATTCAGAAGAGGGTATCAAAGTGGTAGCCCTTTGCATTAATCAGTACACAGGAAGTAGCTCTCGGTTTCAAAAAGGTTGATGATTTATGAACAGTATTATTTAAAATGTACTTTATTCAGGAAACTTCCTCAATTATACCAAAAGTAATGAAAACTGACATTAATTTTACCCTAAATATATTTATCAATCTGAAATCTAAATGTTTAATACATTTCTCCGACAGGCTAATTTAGGTTTAAAGAAATTTAATAATGCTGAAATATTCAAACAAAACAAATATTTATTTGATTGATAAACTTTTATATGCTATAGCCAGGAATTAGAATGAGCTAGAACAAAGCATTCTGGAAGTGAAATTTGCGAACCTGAGCGAGGTCCACATTGCCTTGCTCTTTCAGACCGTAATGATGCATGAAGATTTCTGCTTGTGTTGTGCCTCCTGTGGCGCCCTCAACGATGTCAGGAAGCAGTTCTCTGATCTCTCCTGCTGTCCACACACAGAACGCTCCCTCTCTCTTCTCAGTGGATTCCTCTGTGGGAAAGGAATCCGCATCCTCAGCGCTATAGAAGCCTCCAGACTGCAGAGGGCAGCGCAATGCACAACATCAAATGCCTTTAAGTTATTTTTGCAGCTTACAGAGTCTTTTCAATTGTCTTTCTAAGGGGGTTGTTACTCTTTGGCAACAGGTTGTCAAGCAACATTTGTAAGAAAGTTGTGTTTTCTATTCGTGACCTATTTTTTTACTTTCACACCCAAAACAGACATAGCTCAATATGTTAGCTTCAATAAAACAGGAATTGGAAATTGAGGCAAGCTGACATTAAAGAATCTAGTCTAG
This sequence comes from Danionella cerebrum, assembly GCA_007224835.1. Classification (NCBI taxonomy): domain Eukaryota; kingdom Metazoa; phylum Chordata; class Actinopteri; order Cypriniformes; family Danionidae; genus Danionella; species Danionella cerebrum. The sequence goes on along the minus strand of SRMA01025467.1, from coordinate 109,460 downwards.
TGTAGGTAATCTTTTGGTGTTATTTGTGCTGATTCGGCATGATCTATTCCAAATATAAGATCTAATGAGAAGACAACTCACCTTGTCACTTAGGTCTCTGGAGACATAAAGCAATACATTACGAGCCACGTCAGCAAAAAGCTGTTCCCCAGACACCTGCAGAGAAAAACAGCCATAATACCACAAAACACTGAAATGTATACTATACATCTGGAAAAGGATGCGATCTATTGAATTATTTTTAGCCTCCATGAATGGATTGGCAGAACGATACGCGAATACTTGAAAATTCTCATTTGACATTAAAAAACTTATTTATCCGGTTAAGTGAAGGAATGTTTTTCTGGTTGTTTAAACATTTAAAAAAACTATGTTTTTAGATTTAAATGTCAATCAAACAGAGTTTGAAGGTGCAATTATGCACTATGGCCAAACTTTATTTGAGAGATCTATTTAAACCGGAATTATTAAAATTACAGTAAATTAACAAATGAAAACCATAATCATAAAGTCTCATGACACCGAGTGGTATTTGAGATCTGGCCAATATTCTTGTCACATATGTGAAAATTGGTAAAAATGTAATAATAAAAAAGGTAATGTAAAATGTAGCATTTCCTGTGGCCACCTGGTGGCACTCTATTCAAGTGCTCACATTGTGGACTGATCAGATGTATGGCTGAGATATTATCAACTTCCTGTTTATGGCGAAATGTTGACTTTCGATGGGCGCTGTGCAAATATAGGTTATCAAAAAAAGCTTGTGAAAAAAGCTTACTGTTCACCTTAAGATAAGACTGATGGAGTTTGGAGATGAACAAATCAAACAACTTCCTGATTTTCCTGGCAACCCATATTACTAGCTACCCTACACATGTTTGCAGAATTTCATTCACCTATACCAGGGGTCGACAACCCAAAATGTTGAAAGAGCCATATTGGTCCAAAAAAACAAAAAGCAAATATGTCTGGAGCCGCATAACATTAAAAGCCTTATAGAAGCCTTATAATGAAGGTAACCCATGCTGTATGTATCTATATTAGCCTACTACCAAAATGACTAAGTTGGCTACAAATATATAATGAGCCTTCATGATTAAATGTTTATTTTCCCTGCAGCTCAGCCTGTAGAAAATGTCGCACCACGTGACTACTCTGTTGTACGATGCCGCCTCAAGTTTAACTTCATTACAATATTGATTAATCATGTTTCATTGCTTTGATGAAATAAAAAAAAGAAATCAGATTTTTGACGTCATTTTTATTTTGAGGATTCTAAAAAAACAAGATGGAACGTGCATAACGTGCCCCTCATCGGGGCAACAAACAGAGTGCAATAAAACGCATCCTGCATTTATAAAAATAAAACAGTAGCCTTTTGAAAAGGTAAAGTATATACCTTTTTGTTTTGTTTACAACAGCCACCTGCCTGGCATACCGAAGTGATTGAAGAAAGATCTGCTGATGTATTCCAAACACCCAAACTATTTAAAGTGCAGACTAGTGTTGTTCTTCCACTTGACTCATCTTGTGGCATCAAGCCTCACAGCAAATAGAGTAGCAGGATGTGCAAAGTCTCATTGTCATTTAATCGACGGGAATCAATTTTTTTCAAAACGGGTGTTTTTTGTTTTTTTTTTACGCTAAAGGGTTTCGTTTTAGAGAATATAAGAGAAAGGGAACAATGGTGACTTACATATATTTCCTAAATACCCCAAAGCAGGGGATTAAACTCAAAATTGGTGGAGGGCTGATGCTTTCTGAGATTAAGAAATAAAAAGGTGTGGAAAATATATTTTACAAAAAGAATGCTTCCTTCAAAAAAAAAGCTAATTTGTGCAACAGACAAAAAAATATTTTGAATCTTATTGTTCAGGAAGTTATATCACAAACAGGAAGTTACATCATAGCTGAGCTCTATAATGGGATGGTCATACTATGGGAAAAATTAGGTGAATGCAAAAGCGGAGGTTCTCACGTACACGGTGTGCTTCCAGATTCCTCTCCACTCAGAAAGTTCAGCTGGGAAGAAAGTTGATTTACGATTTCGGGTCACGTGATGTGTCTTAAGCCACCACATTGGCGAGGTCAGGTCTGTGAGCTTTTTTTACCTCACTCAACATGAGGTAAAAGTATTTTTTTTTTATGATGTCAGTATTGCTTTGAAATATAATAAAGAGCATCCTGTTACAATTTAGTGAATTGTTTATTTTTAAAATGATGCTGTTTTTGTGTCCAGTGAAATTCAGCATTGTTTAGGATGAGTGACCGCCTCATGAGTCAGGGTGTTGGAGATTTTCTTTTCCCTCTCCTACTCTGAACCTTGAAAATGCCGTTTGAGTTTTTCAGACCCCTTTCTTTCCCCTCCTTCTTCCTTCTTTATTCCCAATGCAGCATGGTTTATTAGCTGTTTGGCATTCTAAGTGTTTTAAAACTAATAAAGCTGTATTTTCTATTATAAATCCAACATCTTCATAATTATATATTATCACAATATTTTGATAACATTTGTAAATTACAAAATGCAAAGTGGGTAGAAAAATAAAAATCAAATCTAATGTTACTACATTTTACCCTTCCTTGCAAAGTAGATTTTGTAGCATTTTAGTAAACTGTGTGATCCACCAATAACACCAAGCAGGTGCTAATAGTCATTAATATCACATGAAGGTGAAACCCAGTCATGAAACAGCAGTGTAGGAGACTTAAAACTGGATGAGGAACAGCCAAACTCTATTACCATAGTGAGATTTAGAAAGACAGTGGCAAGATTGAACGCAGCGACAAGACACAAGGTAGTTGTACTGCATCAACAGGGTCTATACTCTCACCTGGTAAGCAGATATGTAGGCCACAGCAAGTTGCCCTTGATCATACAGCATCTTTTCAAAGTGAGGAACATGCCAAGAGGAGTCTGTGGAGTATCTGTGAAAGCCCTGCCAGGATAAAACATTTTTTTTTTCTTTTTAAAATGTTGGAAGACCAATCATGGCATCCTTGATTTCCCAAAGTAAAGCAAGTATCCTTGTTGTCCTGCAGCATATTCTAGTAAATAAGCAATGACTGTTGCACACTAACAAAAATATGTATAGAAAAAGTATAGAAAGTTATGTAATAAAATAGCAGTTTCCATTATTTTCTTTACATTTTAAACAGGTGTGTTTCAGTCTGGCGAGTGTTATATATGTTGCTTTCTACATTGCTGTACCTTTGCCACGTGGTCATGTATGCCACCAAGTGCCATCATTCTGAGAGTGTGAAGAGCCATTTGCAGTGCTTCCGCTCCTTCAGATCTTGAACGATTTACTGCCCAAAATGACATCAGGAACATCAGATTTACTGCAGAAAAAACACAAGGGAATTAAATTGAAATTGACAGGCAATTACCTCACAAGACAGGTGCCTCTCTATCTCTGCATGTTCTAAATAATGGGATTTTTAATTAGGTTTCCATGCTATGTGCCCGAACATGCATTTATTTAATGAAAAACAACTTTTCTTGATATGTGCATTTAGCTGATGCCAGTTTGTTTACCTGGTGAAGGGAATTTTGGTGCCTCCCGAAAACCTCCATATTCATCCTCATAAGAGTGTGCCAGCTGCTGGTAACATCTATTGGCAACATCTCGAGCAGGTGGAAGAGTTTCCTCGGGGCTAGCAGATATCGCAGTTCCCTTCCTGAGGGCTTCTAGAATTCTCTCCCCACTAGACTCCAGGGTTTCTCTGTTTGTTTGCCACTAAAACAAACATATAAAGAGGAGCGATCACCTTCACAAACTGGTAATGTGCTATAATAAGCTTATTATTATAATAAAAAGTAGGACAGATTCAGAAATTAATTTTGATTTTAATCTGTGAATTTGCTAAATAGAACAAACTCTGTTTATAGGGGAGACATTGAAATAGTTTAACCCTTAGAAGTCTGTACACACGGCTGTTTTGAATTAAATGGGAATGACACAATCCACTTATTGTTTATTTTTCAATATAATGTGTAGGTTTCAAAAAGGTTTTTAGTTTTCATATATTTGGTATTAACAGAACATTACAAGAGTTATGACATAATTTCTAAGGTAATTCTTATTGTAATGTGAGAAAATGCGCGATCGTCTTTCAGTTTCGTTTTACAAACGCCAAATCGTTGCCACCAGTGCCATCTAGTAATGAAAAGAAGAGATAACCCTTAATCATGCTATGGTGTGCTAACAGTAAGTTGTAGGTGAATGAACTTTGGCATACGTGTAGTACTAAGACTTAAATATAAGTAATATAGATTGTGTTCCCAAAACCGACAGGAAGTTGGTTATTTTACAAATACTTTGACAAACTCCTTCTAGAGATTCTATCACAGCAAAAAGTCTATGAATCGAAAACAAAAAAATATTTGATATTCAAGGATTCAAAGTGTTTGTGGTCATATATACAGTGAGGAAAGCAAGTTTCCCTGTACAATGAAATTCTTACTTTGCTGTCCACACTGATTGTCAGGGTGCAAAATAGGGAGAATATAAATATAATATAAAAATATGTAAACTTTTAGGTTAACTAAATAAGTAGCATTATTTAGCAAATATATTATTATTATTATTATTATATTATTAGAGTAGTAGAACCCTCTGAACCTATTGTGGCTCTTACTTGTTCAATTATACGAAAAAGCACTGTTTTCAGTCCAGGTCTTCTCCCACTGTCCCTAGGTGGGAAGTAAGTCCCACCAATGAAAGGCTTGAGATCTGGTGTGAGCCAGACACTCATTGGCCAGCCTCCACCTCCACTTGTTGCCTAGAAAAAGAGTATTAATAGCATTTAACTTAGACGTTGCTTTTAATAACATGCAGCTTCAAACTTTAAAAACAAACCTGCACAAATGTCATGTAAACCTTGTCTACATCGGGCCTCTCCTCTCTGTCCACCTTTATACATACAAAATTCTCGCTGAGGATATTTCCAATCTCCTCATCTTCAAATGATTCCCTCTCCATCACATGACACCAGTGACATGTGGAGTAACCCACTATATAAGGAGGAATGAGACTGTGGAAAAAGTCACGAAGCACACAGTATGTTTTCCTGACAAACATCTCTTTACCTGAAAGAAAAATGGGCTTGTCTTCACTCTTTGCTTTATCAAAGGCTTCTTGTCCCCATGGAAACCTGTTAAACCAGGAAAGACTTTTTGAAAACAGTATAACAGAAAACATAAGTAAAGAGAGTGAGTTTTTATTGTTTTTATTAATTTATTACAAACCTAATCCCTATATTATGTAGCACTTTGCACAGTATAAATGCAAATACAGATTGTAACGTTTTGTAAAAAATGATTTATAAGAAATGCAATTAAAACATTACACTTTATTTAGGCTGAGTTCCATTTACCCTTACCCCTGTCATAAAATATTCATTCTAAACCAAGTAAGAAGACTTGTTTTAATAAGTTTAAAGAAGATTTAACAGAAAACACAGCTTTATTTAGCTTATACATCTATTAACTCATCAAATCAATGCTATGAAAGAGAGGAAAGGGAGGGGGAGAGAGGGGGTTCTGAAAGAAGAGCTGAGAGAGCATCAGCTGTAGTCAGAAGTTCTACTCAGCTCGGCCAAACCCGAGCCTGAGAATATTCAAATGACAGAGAGTGTGGTTGCCTCCACCAGGTGTGTTTAATACTGTAGAAAACCTGGAAGATGACTGCTCCGTTAATGCCATGGTCAATTGCCAACATAAACATAATCCATAAATCAGAATCAAGAACTCAGACAGACCATGGCCTAAACATTTTATACAAAAGGTAATCTTTATTTGAGCAGTTTGTAACTTTCGGGTCATGATACATCCTGTGATGTATTTTCTGTTCTATCTCAAAAATCAAACGGAATCATTGCACCCATTAACACTTCCTCTAAACATACTCTTTATGGTCAATTTAATCTTCTGTGATTGGTCGATTTGGAAGTAGGGGGTGTCTAGAGTGACATACAATTCCAAGTGTCTCCATCATGAGCAAACCAAACACTAACACAAACCGAATCATCTGAACAATTGATCGAAGAAATCTGTATGAACATTTTGCAGGAGAACACAAAGACTATCAGATGGCAGTTTATAAGATCTGCATCAGGAGGCAACCTCCTGTATTCCCTCTTGAAACTGTAAGATTGTGAATAATATGAATATTTCTATACATGTATATACATTTGTGAATGTATAAATGACTCAGCAGAAATCTAACAGTTTTGCAAGTAGTTTCTCAACCACTCTTTGAACCACTCCTTTGCGTTGCAAAGGTGCTAAAAGGATTACGGTTAACATATGTGATTGCCTGCTTGCTTCTGTTTGCTGTCATGTTTATAGCGCATTAATGGAATAATGGAAGAAGTGCCAGACATTGCAATTGACTGCCCATGGCCAAATTTATTTTTTAAAGTAGTGGAAAGGAAGAATGAGTCATTCGTTTCTATATACTGAGTAAGTCTTCAGGGAAATCTGGTGGTTTGTTAGTTTCTGTTTTTGTGTGATTTATACAAACACTTTACTATAGAGTTTAAAAAAAAGACATCCTTTGTAAAGTTGAGTAAATCCGTTGTGATGTAGTGATGTAGTAAAGGAGCAAGGTACCGTGTGATAAAGGAATAAGATTTCGACATGACTTCAAACAATAAATTGTTAAAGAAATACATGTCTAATGTGGTTTCCACCCACCCTATTTATTCCTAATCACATGGTTTCCTTTTAGTATGTTGTGCTCATAATACTTTCAAAAGATTTCAGTACCAGATATCACAAATAGAACACAGTGTATATTCAGAGTGGTGTTAGCTGGCTTTTTTTTTTTTTTTACCTTGATTGAGTGTATAAAGGACATGACTAGACATTGGAACTACATTACATCAAATTACTTTTACTTTTGATTACATCTATGACTTAAGTACATCTGAGGTCAAGTACTGTTGTACTTTTACTCAGGTCGATGTTTAAAGGGAGCACTTTCACTTTTACTGGAGTAAGATTTTACACTAGGTATCTCAACTTGTACTCAAGTGCATGGTCTGTGTACTTCGTCCATCACTGTAGGTTGGTAAGATTGAAATTACCATATTTTTCACCATATAAGACGCACTTTTTCTTCCCCAAAACTGAGCGGGAAAAATTGGTGCGTCTTATACGGTGAATGCAGAGCGCCGCGGAGCGGAGGGCGGTCACGGCCGTAGGAGAGGTGTAAGAGAGGCCGCGGCCTCTCTTACACCTCTAGTCGGTAGTCTTTTGTTTCCATGCCTTGAAGGCGGACTTCGACAAAGTGCTTTTGAGTTCTTTGCCATATTCTCGGATGATCAGTTTTAGCCTGATTTCATTCTTGGCTTGACTTAGATCTTGGGTGTGATGATGTCTTCAGGTGTTTTGTCTTATCTGACGGTGTACTCTCCTTTTGGGTTGGTTGGATTAAAGGGATTTTTTGGCTTTGACTGCTAGGATGCTTTCTTTTTTGTTTTGGGATATTTAATGGCTGGTCTCAATTAACTTCTGGATTTCAATTGACTTCTGGGGTGTCAATATTTCTGCAAACAATTTTCCAATTTATGGGCCTCGACTTAGTTCTACGATTTTCTTTTCACATTTTGTCTTCTGAAATTCTTTTACCTTCACCCAATAGGGACAAGTTTTAGAGAAGGCCAGATAGTTTCCATGGCAATTATAGCTTTTTGGTGGCTTAAAACATTCATTTTCATGTTTGTCACACCACAGATCGGCTTGTTCTTGCAGCTTTGAGGCTCCATGGCCAAATTTCACACACCTGAAGCATCTGAGAGGGTCTGGGATAAAAGTGTCAACTTGAATTTTATCTGGATGGAAAGGTCTATTGAACGTTAGGTGCCTGTCTTTATAAGTAGTCCATCTTTTTGACGTAAATCCGTTTTACATCAGTAACATCTTGAGTAGATAATTCCATTTTTATCTCTTCTTCTTCAGCATCATCCACCTCTCTCGTGCGGATAACCCCTTAACTACAATTTAATGTAGGGTGTTGAAAAGCTTTTATGTCTACATTTCAGCTTGATTTTTTTGGAACATTCTACAAGGATTTGTGCTGATCTTAGTTTTTTGATATCCTTCACTGTACCAACTAACCCCAATATTCCTGTATAATAACATCAGAGAAGCATATACGCATGTCTCAAACTTCTAATAGAATAAAAGTAGTGTCATGCAGTGAAGTATAGAATAAAAATGTAGTAGCAGCTGCCGCAGTTTTACTCGCAAAATGCATAAATGCAAGGATAATAACATCAGAGACATACACGCATGTCTTGAACTTATTATACAACAAATGAAAAGCCATTCAGTGAAGTATGAGCTAATAATTTAGTGGCAGCTTGTAACGCACTGCCAGTAAACCCCAGAATCAAACAATGAGAAGATTGCGGAGAGGTCCTCACATCCTTTATTCTCTTCAGATAAATACCTCCATATACAAAGAAAAGGTTGATATAATGTCAAATGTGAAAAGATTAGAGCTGGATCCAGAAGCGCTCCTCAATGCTTAAATTTTGTACACACACACACACACACACACACGCGCACGCACGTCCCAACCCAGTCTCATGTGCATGTGCTGTGACCCCCTCCCATTAACAGTATACCTTAGGGCTCACTGGCCATTACAAGTGGCCAGTTTTCCTCAGAGAATGTACAAATACGAGTATAATGACATCACAGAAGCAAACATGTGTCTCAAACTAATTATAGTATAAACTAAGAGCCATTCAGTAACGTGTGAGCTCAGCTAATCATTTAGTGGAAGCTAACACACTGCCAGGATCACAAAGGGAACAACACAGAGAAGTGGGAGAAGTTTTTTATTCTCACTAAACCGGTTGCCTGCCACTTAATTTGGGATAATTACCATGTATTTTAGGGCAGCTGCCACTTTTACTGGTACTGCCACGCAAAGGTTTTTCCCCTACTGGTAAAAGTTTCACATTTGCACATACAAGAAACTTTCACAGTGGGTGAGTTTTTTGAGATTGGAACCACCAGATTGGACAGACAATAGTATAAGGCACTGATCATTACTATAACAGAAACACTTTAAATCGGTTTTAAATCAAGCGAAACATTATGTGTAGATTACTAATAATGTGTCATTATAAAGGTTAAGGTGTCCTAAAAATTTATGGTTCCCCCATTGTTCCGTGGGCACTACAGCTATAGCTGCCCACAGTTCTGAGTGTGTGTTCACAGTGTGTTTGTTCACTTCTGTGCGTGTGTGTGTGTGTGTGTGTGTGTGTGCGGTGTGTGTGTGTGTGTGAGCACTTGGATGGATGAAAAGCATAGACGAATGTAATAGTACATTATTCATGTAAAACTATTTGAATCTTTTTACATTTTTTATAAATGGCAAAATTACTTAAACTTGTGGTTCACGTTAGTTGCCCTGGTGGTTATCTTACCCCTTTGCTTTTAAGTATACTGCAAGACATCCCTCAGAACGGAGGGCCATACAGCCCTTCATTTGAAAAAGATTTGGGACACCCCTTCAACTCATGTGAAAGTGTGAAAACGGAGTCCTGAGAGGTAGAAATGGAACTCAGCCATAAGATTTAGCAACTGGAATTCATATTTGCAAAATAACCAACATTTCCACCAACTGGAAACATTTCAAATATATCTAGCACACAAATGCTTGAGATCTACTGCACAATGCAAGGGGATTTAAAAAAAATGTCAAACTGAATGTTTCTATTTCGGTCTGGAATTTCTATCCGTGATTTGCCAATCTTCACAGTATGGTTTTATTAGACATCAAGGTGGCAGCTCACCAGTCCACAGGGTTGTGGGCATGTTGTAGTAGATAGGAGGATTTCTCTATACTCAGACGGTTTGTGTGTTTCGGGGCCTTTCGTCCATCAGGACCCTGAGTTCCCGAGGCCATGCTCTTAAAAAACACTCCAGAAAACCTGATAATGAGAAAAAAAGACAGTTCTGGTAAAATTTAATTAATGTAATGTTTCGGTTGACCTTCTACACAAGAAGCTGATTTTAAATTCTTATTTTTTTTGAAGCATTAAAAACAAAACAGATTGAAACATTTTTGTCCACCAATAATTAGCTAAACAAATCTTTAGACATAGTTCAAGTTTAAGTTAACTGGCAACTTTTGTGGCTTTCATTTAGCTAATGACAGCTTAAAATGGCGAGAAAAACATATTGGGCAAGAGGGAATGTCAGGTTTCATTTGTAAACAAACTCGGGCGCACTGAAAGCTCCTGACAGTGTATATTCTGAAGGTAAACAAGGGCTGTCTCAACAGGTTTTATTTTTAGGAAGCATGATTTGCTCTCAACATAAATGGCATTCCCAGGCAGCGTTTGTGCACAACATTTGCGGTGAAAACAGCTTTAAAGGTTTTTAAAGCTCGGTGTTAGCTGAAGAGCTAACGAGCATGCAGTTAATAACAGGCTATGGCAAACACAAGCGAGTGTTTGGACTGGCGAGGTGATGTGATGGCGTCAGAGATTAGGGCCTACCTGAAAGTGTCCCAAGACAATATGTTTCTTTCTGATCTGGCAAGTGTTGACTTTTGGTCAAACAGAACGTCTTTTGGTGGTCCAAAGCACGGGTTCTTAGGTAAAGGACTGTGGATTTTCAGGGTTCGGGTACAAAAGAGGCTGACCTTTGAAATGTGTTTAGAAGTAGTGAAAGATGCAGACCAAAAGAGACCCCGCCGCATCAGCATCATAGACCCGCAGCGACTAGAGCGGGGAACAGATTTCGGCACCGAGCTGTCAGTGCAGTTATCTGACGTTCACTAGCTCACCACTAGATGTCACCCTAGACCTAGTCACACATTTGTTCTAATAAAGCCATATACCAAAACTGAATTTTAAAAGACAACTATTTACGGGGGACCAAAAGTGATTGAATAAATTAATAAACAATAAATAAAAAAATTGAAATAAAATAATTAAATTAATATATTTTATATACCGGTATGTATTTTTATATAAATAATAAAAAAACTAAAGAGATGCTTTATTAAGCAAATGTATGTAAAATAAATGTATTTTTTTTAAATAAAGTATAATCTTAACCCATAGACCAAAACAAATTAAACAAAGTACACAAAAATATTTAATGGATCAAAGGGACACATATGAATGAATAATTTAATAAACAACAAATACATAAATAGAAATCATCTAATCTTTTTAATCTACTTTGGATGAAAATAACTTTAATTTAGATTTTTTTTTTTGAGAATTTTAATCTGTTTGTCACAAACAGTAATTTAGCGTTAATGCTTATCTCTCAAAAGTATTTTATTTAGAAATCAAAGTTTGTTCCAATTAGCTAGTGTATAACGTAGTCAACTTCTTTAAGTAAAATAAGTTATTTAACATTATCCCTCAAAGGCCCAGTGTTGCCATATGGCAACATTTTTTACAACTTAGGGAAAACACACCTAAAAATCTCTCAATCCTTCAACAAACCACATTTACATAAAGAATGAGTCTTATTGTTTAGCCTGGTAATGTCCTTGACTGGAAGAATGTTCAAATAAGCCCTTTTAACGGACCACAAAGTTAGTCACTTTGTGATTTTTACATAGCAACTTCACCCTGTTCCTCAGATGTGAAATAAAACAAGATTCATGTAAGTAAAACACCTCCAGTATTTTTTTCTATGTAAAGTAAGATGTAAATATTGCCTTGATGTCATTGTAGTTCTCAGTTTATACATTATCTCTTATTTCTAGCTACTTTTATCAATGTTGCCATATGGCAACATTGGGCCTTAGTGGTAGCAGAATTCCCCTATGTACCATCCCCATTCAGTCAATTGCTGTTCCTCTTCTATACATCAAAAACTTGCACAGACATCAGTTTTTTTATCATTTAAAAGTTTGTTACACATTCTGTGTCAACTATTTGTAATCAAACGTTTTATTTACACATTTTTTAATTATATTACTGGTTTATTTCAAGTAAGCTCCAAGTTTCTGTAGCTTATAGAATTTTTATAGCTAATGAATTTCTGTTTTCCTAATCCTGTTTTGGATTCCTTTTTTCTGTATGTTATTCCTGACTGAGGGCAGTGTGATAATATCTTGAGGGATGTGGTGCTTAGTCATGTAAAATAAGGGGCATAGGCAATCAGTAGTCAGCAATAGGCTATAGGTGATGGGCAATTAGAGAGTCATCCATAGGCCATTAGGCCTTCCAGACGGTATTGTTTGAATAAATAGGTTCTTTTAAAATGTAGACTATCAATGTAATCTGTGACGTCATTGAGGCCATGCAAAACAGGGAAAGTGATTTTGAGATGGACACTGAAGATGAGAGTGAGGAGGAGGATTTTGATTCCCCCCAAAATTCCCCAATAAACATTGATTCCCCAATAAACATTGATTCCCCAATAAACATCTGCCACTTTGCCCCCCAGACTGTGCCCCGCAACAGATATCGCTTGCAAAAAAAAAGAATTCTACACCCCCAACACTGCCTTTTCAGGACAGTCAATTAGTTCTGATGTCATCTGCCCAAATACACCCCTTGAGTACTTCCGGAGGTTTGTGTCGGAAAAGATTATCCAATCATTGCCACAAAAAACAAACAAGTACAGTTTTCAAAAAAAGGAGTATCCATAAACACCTGCATAACAGAAATAGACCAACTGATTGGTAAGTACCTTAAAATGGGCATAGTACAAATGCCCGGAGCCAGAGTGTATTGGGAGACAGACACCAGATATGCCCCTGTTGCAGATATTATGTCCCGTAACAGATTCCAATCTCTACTGGCATCTTTACATTTTGAGAACAATTTGTTGGTATCAGAAGAGGAAAAAAATGATAAAGTGTGGAAACTTCGACCATGGTTTGAGGATTTCAGGTGAAATCCTGAACCACTGGCTACACTTCTTTACTTTGCATCAAGTGCGACGTGCGTCTTTACCTGTCAGAAAACAAGAACTGCTTTTGGGATTACCATCACTAGGCATTGATTGTACAAAACTCAATAGTTAAAAAAAAACAAGTTTTGTTAGGATTGAACTTTGTGTAACGCTGTTTTATTTTTATTTTTTTTATAGAATGTTTATAAACGTTATTTAATAAACTATATAAAAATATATGTATTTAGTTTTTTATTGTCATATGATATTGGTATGTATTTGTACAGACTAGAAATAAGATAGATTAGCAATAAATACTTAAAAAAAGAGCTTTAAAATCCCACCAACTTGTTGAGACATAGTGAGAGAATCAGTGAAATGCTGCTACCCCTAAGGCCCAACGTTGCCATATGGCAACATTTCTGTAAAAAGTCTCAAAAAACTAAAAAACACACAAATTTATGAATCAATGACCTCCTACAACAATGTTTCAAAGGCCAATTTTTTTTTTTTTTATATATATATGTGGGTCTTTGGGGGTTAATCATTTATGTTGAAAATTGGGCTCAAAATAACTTTTGAATCCCACTGGTGGTTTTATTGAAGGCTGCATCACCAGTTCGTACATTCATTCATTTTCCTGCCCGCTTATTCCCTTTCAGGGGCACGGGGGTCTGCTGGTGCCTACATCCAGCTCACACTGGGCAAGAGGTGCCGCCACCATGCTGCCCTAAAAATAATGTAAATACATATTTTACATTATTGGTCAGATAATACAGCGTCGACATTGGAAGTTATATAATAAGTGATAGGGGAGCAGGGCCTTTTGCAGGGATCTGTGTGGAAAAACATTTTCTGATTATTGTAAAATGTCACACACCATCATAGGCCCCAAAAGTATCAGGTCCCCGAAATTCAGCACCGTGCTTGCGTGGGCTTCTTTCGGGTACTCAGGTTTCCCCCACAATCCCAAAAACATGCTTCACGAAACTTGACGTGCCATCTCTGGGGATTTGTGACGATTGTCCTTCTTTAGTCTTTTCGATATCTTCCAAATAATGCTTAATTGAATTAATGGGAGTGCATGGCTAGTTTTAACTGCTGTGGATTGGCCCCTGGAGGTTACAATTACCCTAAATTAGTATTAAAAAATAATAAATATTATGAGAACAGATTCCTAGACCATTGCATGTTGAATATTCAAAATCAAGTAAAATATTAAATGAGTATTCTTACTCATTTGAAATGCATTTATTCAACACAAAAACTCCAAAAAAGAATATACTTGTAGTATATAAAAATTTTCATTCGAGTTAATCTGTTGCATTAAATAAAGTATTTAAGTAAAGTCAAAATATTATGACGCATATTAATTACAGATTAAATAAAGATTAAATTTGTCCCTTCAAAGGTCTCTGGATGCCATTGATTATAAAAATCATAGTTAACTTGCCAAAACATCCCTGTGAATTTAGCGTAGTTAAGGAATAAATCAGCATAATATAAAATATTGCATTTAACCTATTTAATGAAATGGAATAGACATGCAAATGTTTATGACACTTAATTACATTTTAAAGAACCCCAAGCATTATATTTATTAGAAATAAAGTAGGTGAGGTTTTTAAGTATGTACAGCTGTACCCAAAACGTCAGTTTCCCCCAAAATGGCATTGTCTTCATGCTGTAGAAAGGCTGATGAGCATACAGTATTACACATTTTTACTTGAGATATTTTTGTATTGACCTTGAACACGTTCTTTTTGCAATTTTTTTTTTTACAAAAAGTGATATAATTTTTTTTTAAATCTTCAGTTTGTAATATTAATATCGTTTTGAAAATAATAACATACATACTTAAATTTAAATACATTTCAAAACATAACATGGACAATGTTACATTTTATTTATATGTTATAAATGTATGTGATATTTCAATTCAAACACATAAAATATGAATTCTCTTTGCAATTTGTAGTTGTCATTCATTTTAATTCTTATGGTTGCAATGTATTTGAACAAATTCTGTAATTAAGATATTGAAATAACCTTTCAAAAGGAAAGATTTAACAGCTCTTCCCCCTGCTGGACTATAAACAGAACTGAACGAAAATACTGGATTTTTGTATTTAATAATTTAAAATGCCCTTATCTCATTCTTTGCTTAAATATTAAATTTAAATATATATTTTAAAAACAATTCTCTAACATAAATATCAACAATTACACTGAACAATTGTTTGTGTTCAATGTATAAATAGGGATATATCTTGTGCAAAATTTTGCCAATTCAGTATGTAACAGTTCAAGGTCTTTTTTTATTTAGCATTCCTTGCAAAATCAAATGTTTCATAATAATCAAAGGTTGACTCGTCGTCGTTTTATGACGTCAATAGAAAGTGCCGCCCCAATCATGGCGGCGCCCTTGGTGAACGTGCAATAGTTCTCGTGGAGTAAAAACATTAACCCCACAACGTCCCCTGCCAAACTGATAACGCTCTCGTGTGGAATATGGAGAGGCGACAGTTCACTGCCTCCCTTGTGGTAATGCTTGTCTCTTCTATACGTGATTAAAGCAGAAATGTTCGTGAAAGTGGTTCTTCAAGCGACTAACTAAGTGTAAATACACAAAATACAGTGTTGTGTATACACTACTAGTTAAATAAATTTCCAGGAATATGTGTATACCTTAACGTTTCATTAAACCAAAAATTAACGTTGTTATCTTCATTCTGAATGTGTTATAAAATTAAAGATTATTTTACAAATATTTACAAGACCATACAATATAAAATGTTCTCTACAATTTCATCTCAGGCAGGTGGATGTGCAGGGATGTGTGTAGATCTGACTCTTTTCCCGCTGGACACCATAAAGACGAGGTTACAAAGCCAGCAAGGATTCTATAAGGCTGGGGGTTTCAGAGGAATTTATGCTGGGGTACCTTCTGCTGCTGTAGGATCTTTTCCAAATGGTGAGTTATTGTATATTCAGCAGCATTCACATTTAAACAGAGCACCCTGGCTTGTTGCTATTAAAGCACGTTGATTATAAGTGGGTATGTTTAGTCAGTTTATCTCATCTCTGTGACTTATACTTCTAGAAATAGTCTAGATGACTCTTTCTGCTTCAGAAAGGTTGTACATTTACATTTATGTATTTAGCCCACGCTTTTACCCAAAGTAACTTAACAGTTCGGGAGTAAACATAAGCAGTTTTTTGCTAGGTCGGATAAATACGAGCCTCGATGGAAAGCCAGTGGAGAGAGATGAGGAGAGTAGTGAGTCGACGTGAGCTTTTCTAGGTTCTATTAAGATCAGTCGAACTGCTGAGTTCTGTATCATTTGAAGGGGTCTGACTGCACAGGAAGGAAGTTCCGGCGATTTGAGCATGCAGTAAGTCTTGATATGACTAGAAGTTGAGTTGAATGTTCTTTAAGGAGGTGTCTGATCTTTCTGGTGTTGAACAGAGCGAATCTACATGCTCGAGCGGTTTAACGATGTGTTCCTTGAATGTTAGCTGCTCATCTGATTTTCGAAAGTTAGCTATACAGTGAACAAACTTCAATAGTTTTTTTCTTGGCTCAAGTTTATTATCGTGTGGTTCAGGATGGCTTAATTTTCCCCTAAAAACTAGGAGGGACCATGTGGTTGACAGCTACACAGAACAGAGCTGACTTACCGCTGTTTTCACGACGTGAGAAAGATTATTCATGCTGCCAGTGATCAAATTCTTCTTTAAAATTACTAAATAAATTGTATATAATAGGCTTCGTGTGAAAGGGGCGTGTGTGAGCTAGACTCGAGGAGGAGCTGTGAAACTACGACGGTTTTACCACCTAACAGGAAGTCACTTGTGCTCGTGTGCAGCCGTCAATGGCAATCTCCTCACCAGCTCTGAAATGACTTTATTTGAGCTCAATGGCAGTAGGTTGTGTCACGTCGTCCATCTTTTTTTTACAGTCTATGCTTCAACCAATGAGATATTAAGAGAATGTAAAGTACGTTCCCATTTTTCAGTTACTTCTTTAAATGACACACTTTTACGATCATAAGATTAAAACAGTGTTTTTGTTTGCTTTCTTTCAGCTGCTGCCTTCTTTGTTACCTATGAAAGCAGTAAGTCGTTCTTCTCAGGATATACTACAGCAAACCTGGCCCCTGTCACTCATATGTTGGCTGCTTCACTTGGAGAAATCGTAAGTGTCTGGTTCACTTTCTCCCATAGTGTTTGGTCCATTTTGTAAAACACTGTCATCTATTGGAAGCTACACTTCATCATGACTGCACTGAAATGTCTTCATCGCAGGGAAACATCTTCAGATGCTCTCAGTACTTTGAGAATGAGAGAATTCCCCAATCGTAGAGCAGCAATTACAACTTGTTTTTGGAACAATCTGCATTCCCTCATCAGTTTCCTGATGGTAGGCATGGGCTTCAGGAACTCGGACAAATAATGTGCTCATGCAATAAAAATCTTAAAATAATTTAAGCATTTTAGTAAAAACAACCACGAATTTAAGCTGCACGCAGCGGTCAAAGGGCTCTCGCAATGTAGGTGTTTTAGACTTTCAGTGGAACTTCATCCTTCTGCTGCTCACCATCTTTATGGAGATGCAGATTTTATTTTCCAGCAGGACCTAGCACATGTGTACAATGAAGCGAAAAGGGTCTGGCTGCACATCTGGCATAACTGGCACTCTCTGACTATGGGATAGCGCACGACACGTGACATTCACTCTTTTATTTTACTTTTACTCTCTCATATGTTCTTTCATTATTAATAGAAGAGGGGTACAAACAACTAATCCTAAATTGCGGTTTTTGTTTAAAGTTTTTAAATTAATTTGACATAAGATTCATAACAGGTAATGTTGCATCTTCTAATAAAGTTAGCTTTTGACAACTTGGCATAAGTTAACATTATTTTATTTATGGGAACAATAATTCTACGTTACACGTTCGTTCTTCTTTCTTCTGTAACACTTCTCTGAAGTATTAACCAGGTAAACCTCAATCACCATAGTGCCCTCTACTGGTCTTCAATGTACTACAATCACAAAACACAGTATTATTCTATCCAGAAGTGAATTTATGAATATGTAATAATTATCCACGATGCCACAGAGCAATTTCAAAAGCTTTAAGTACATTAATTATTTACTCTGAACAGTTTTATATTGTAATATTTAGGAACACAGTTTTAATCAAAAGGATCACGTTCATGTTATAGAGATCAACCACGTGATAGTTTAAGGGAAAAGACTACAGCACAATATTTTGAACATTTACTTTGATCTGTACACTTTTAAAGTTTGGAGTCCACACTGTGCTTCAGGAATGGATGAAGTCACATGTCTTGTGCTATCCAATAGAGAGCCAGTCAGGACTGGTCCAATAGTAGAAGAGTGCCAGTCGAAGTGTGCCCATCAAAGTCTGAAGCCAGACACTCTTGATTGAAGCCAGCAGTACCTGGTTTAAGGACCATGGTTCTCCTGTTCTTAATTGACAGCGAACTCTCCTGACCTTAACCCCAAAGAAAATGTCTGGGGTACTGTGAAGAGTAAGATGTGATACGCCAGATCCACAAATGAAGAAGATCTAGCTACCATCAGAGCGACTCCCACAGTTCATACTTTTTCAGCTGACCAACATTTTAACATTTTTTTTTTACTTTGTATTGGTCTAGTTTGTAATATTCTAATTTCCTGAGACAGTGATTTTGAAATTTTCATCAGAAATAAAAACTATGTGTGGAAGTGTTGAATGCATACATTATCCAAGTTTATCGGAGTCACTTAAATAAATCAACCTTTTCATGAGATTCTACTTATACAAACCTCATTTGTATTGAAGTGGAACATTTTTTTTATGAGTTTGTGCAAATTTTTGAGGCCGTTTTCAAGAAGGCCACAAAGGATGCTGTTGTTTTTGTAACAGTTGCAGTTTAGTGGGGCACCTGTAGAATCTGTGTATGATTGTTCCAGATGCCTGCTCTAATCCCAGCTTCCTGAAGCCCTGATGGGAGGCATGTGTTCAGAGTTCAGACACCGGCCGAAATGTTCCAGCTGTGTCTATGTCTCTCTGGAGTCTTGAATGTCGGGTCAAACGTTTCAAACAAAAAACATTTACAAGCATATGTTTCCCATTGATTAATGATTCAATCCATTTCATTTGAACAGCAGTTCAATATTGGTTTAAATCATACTTAATCATAAAAAAGAACTCAAAAGGTAGATAAAAAAAGATCTTTAGCTGTAAAAAAAATAGATCAACATCTGCATTTATAAACGTCCAGTAGGGACGCGTGAGAAGCTTATTATCAGTCAGTTTAGTTTATTCATGAGTCATCCATACATTTAAACAACATATTAATAACAACAATTTTTTTTAAACAAAATAAATGGTTAAAAGAGCCTACTGATATAAATAAAGTACAGTTTTGTGAGCTGAATACCATATTTCCATAACCATTGATCTATTCAGACGAGTACAAAGCATTCAGTCGTCATGATTTACAGCTGATTAAATTAGACGGACACATCAGATAATATCTGAATTGGGAAAATACATACCGTCAACGCATTTGTGTCACATGTAGCAATGCCATCGTGTTGCATATTAGCTGTGTATGTAGTGTCAAGTGGAGGCTTAAATTGGTAAAAGCCAGCCAACACCACTGGGCAAGGATACAAAGAGGCAGAAAGGGGCATAGTGAAGATCGCTGAGTGTTTAAGCATAAACTCTAACTTTTAAGCATAAACTCTAATTGTCTAAAAATTAATAAAAATATCCAATCACAGTTGTCATGAAGGTCAGAATTAGCATAGAAACTATAGGAACCTATTTACATAAGGCATATCATATTTTATGCTTCACAAGAAGTAGTACTAATACCTAATTGTTTTGCAGTTCACAAATTTAGTTAATATCTGCATTAGTTTCACTCCATTAAATAAACCCCTTTAAATGGACTATGTACAATTTATCTGTGCCTTGTCACATATCATATGCAGTGCATGTCATTAAGCACAGCAAAACCTAAAAACTACAATATTTGCTCATCTTCAAAAATCTTCAGTTTAATTTTCCTCTTCACTGCTGTTTCTAAATGACATAGAAAACATTGTGTGAGTAATTGATCCAAAATAATCTTTCACCAGTCCTTCATCATCTCCCTGGTGAACTGAGACTAAATTGCTGCAGTGTGCACTCATGCACAACAATTCAATTACTCCGAGAATTACTTGTCATATCCACTTCCCTCTCTATTTAGGGCCATAATTTCCATAATTTACACAAGGAGACGGTGTTAAGATTTCATTAATGCTAACACAACAAAAGAAAATTGAATATGTTTAGCAAAATGAATGAGAATTGTCAGTTGGGATGGTCACAATTCCCACGTTTCACCAATTGATGGCACTCTTGTTGCATATGGTGAGCTGTCAAAATAGAAACCGTCATTGTTTGTCCTTCATACCTTACTTTTTATGTGATCCTGCATTGGTTTCATTCTGTTCCATCAAGCGTGATGTTCTGTAAGTCAAATAGTTTAGATTGAGAGAGAGAGAGAGAGAGAGAGAGAGAGAAACGAAAAACGAAAAACGTTCTGACAAAGCGAGAAACTTATGAATCAAATAAGAGACGTTTAGACAGTGAGAGATGTTCGGACAAACAGACAGAGAGAGTGACATTTGAACAGAGCAAGTTACGTTCAGGTAGACAGAGAGATATTCGGATAGAGAAAGAGACATTAAGAAGGAGGGGAAAAAATGTTCAGACTAAGTGAGAGACATTTGGACTGAGCAAGACACAGTGATGATAGAATGACAGAGAGAAGAAATAACAGAGGGAGAAACTGACAGAGGAATTGAGAGATTAAGAAAGAGATGGTCGAATAACAGAGAGTCTGAGAGACAAACAGACTAAATGAGAAACAGATGGACTTTTGTTGTGTTTTTTTTTAGCCAGTTTTTTGATCAATGTTCATACCAATGTGTAATATCAACTTCATGTATTTCGCTTATTCATTCTTTGGGTAGATGTAATGATAGATGTAACTAGATTATAGACTGCCCGTCCATCGCAGAGCAACATTTACTCTCTCCAATAAATTATTTTCTGAATTTACAGTTAGTGAGTAACCTAACATGTCTTTGTTGACAGCAAGACTTCTGTTGAAGGTTTTCTTGCTCTTCCTCAGGTTGCCTGTCTGATCCGTGTGCCAACTGAAGTGGTGAAGCAGAGGACACAGGCCAATCCCTCCCTTAACACCTACAGGGTTCTGCTGAATACATTACAAGAAGAGGTATGGGCCAAAAAAGTCTTCTAGGTATTTAATCAACAAGTCTTGTAGCAGTCTCCTTATTTATGAAAAGAAATGAGTTCCTTTCTAAGATTTGTGACATTTCTCTTCCTTGGGGAGCTATTGCTTACAGCATGAAATGGGATGGGCTTTTCTTTGTGAAGTAATGCTTGAAAGTTTTGAATGTATTTGTTCAGAAAATCACTTTTTTGTAAGTGCAAATGAACAAATCTTGTATGCGATCAATGGCACACATTTATGGGAGCATTATGTAGCATACTATCTTACAGAAAATGTTGATTATGAAATTAAACTAATGTAATGGACTGTATTCATTTGTGCTAAGCTTGACTTCTATATTTGAATTTGTAAATACAAATGTTTTTTTTTTTTTCTGGGCAGGGCTTCAGAGGCTTGTACAGAGGTTATGGGAGTACAGTACTGAGGGAGGTAAGATGGCTTTGCAATATAGACTTCGGTAGAAAGGCTTTCCCCTCAAGTGACCAGTTGATGACCAGCAGATTTAGATACTTCCTATTAAACATAGGATGGAAAGTGGAGGTTGCCACTTTATACACCCACCGTCAAAAAGAATAACATGATTTAGTTGGGTGAAATTAAAATGCAGCGACCTTTTTAGTAATTTACTGCTGAAAACGTGGTACCTCAGATTTAATATATAGTTTTATATTAGTTTCTAATAGTTGTATATAATATGAAGTCTGTTTTTTTTCTTTAATGTACATTATACTTAATTTAACCATAACAATTTGGGAATTCAAAGTGCCACATTGTTAATTCATCAAGATCAATTTTTGAGGACTAATTAGATTTTTTTCAGACTGACTGCACTACTAGGAATGTCTCCCAAAAATTATTCTGGGGTCTTATAACCCATTAACTATCTCTTCTCTATTTGAAATTCTCTCATCTGTTATTCCCTTTGAGTTCTCCACTTCTTTCAGTCACATTTACGAATGCAAGTGAATAACGCAAGTGAAATAGTGAAAACATAAGAAAACCTCTTGTTTACTGCAAGGTGACACTTTTTTTTTATTCCTGAGGTGATATTGTCTGTCATCTCAGAGCAATTCTCAACGTATTTTCTGCCTCAGTTAACACGCGCTATTCATGCAAACTCCATCTGGACATCAAGGAAAAAGAACAACAAGCCTTTTCTGATTTCTCCAAGGGCTTCTGAATAAATGAATAGATTTTGGAAGAGAGCGGGAGACTAGGCTGGAATACTAAAGGCCAGATAAAATAGAGGTTCTGAGAGCTGCTGGGCTTCTTTCTTGCTACTGGCTTTGACGTGTGTCAGGAAGCTAATTCATTTTCTCAGCGGCGATCTTCTCCAACCCTGTCAGAGTAACTTTGTTTACCCAGGACACCCAGGACCCCTCATGCAGGGATCTGATTGGGGTCTTCGTCATTATACAGATTCATTATGGAAGCCTGGGACAAGAGGTTGTGATTAGATGCAGCCGCTGATATGAGTTTGTGTTGATAAAATGGATTACAAATAGTTAAGTTGTTCCATGCTGTTAATTACAATAGAAACTAAGGGTTCAAAGGTTTGAAAGGTTGGATGTGTCTATTAACGTATTGTGGCCATGTGTAATTAGATCTAAATTCTTAATTTGTGTACACTTTAATAAATAAATACTAATATTTTGCCTTCTGATCAAAATCCATGCTTACTCTCCATCTATTTCTCAAGTTGCCTGTGTGACGCTATCAGTGCATCCCAGTATAACAGTGTTATAGTTGCACATTTTTATATTACAGCCTTACTTTTAATTAAAAATGTTTAACCTTATAGTGTCTTATAGAAATATCACATTTACATACACATGTGAGTTTGAGCCTCATTCCTTTGTTGATACAGCCTTGTAAATTTTATACCACTGCTATTTAGGGGCATGTATGGTCCTTTCTTCTGCACTGTTGCATATTGTTTTTCAGATCTTTCCAGAGATTTTGAGTTGGTTACAAACTGGGCTCTGCCTTGGCCTTTCAAGGACACTCACAATTGTCCTGAAACAAGGTATCTTGACTGTGTTCTTGGGTTTATTGTCCCACTAAATGATTATTCATCAGCCCAGTCGGATGCCAAAAGAGATCTGGAACAGGTTTTCATCCTGAATCTCTTTGTGTATCTTTTTCTGATTAGGCTAATTGATTAGCACCATTCTTCACTGTACCAGTGGTAATGACCAGGTAATTACTGGTTAATCTGGTTTCCTCAAACATGATGTCTGGTGTTCAACCAGAGAGCTTTTGAATCATCTTTTCTTAATCCTAGTGCCTACTGTTTGCCTTTTACTAAGGAGTCACTGCTGTCTGGCCACTCTTCCTGATTTGTGTGGAGCTGCAGAAATGAAGATTTTTCTTTTTCCTGAACACTGGAATTTGTGTGAGTGCGTTTTTTTAATAACAGCATTGAGGCCTCATAAAGGGCCTCTACACACTGATCCGGATTGAGATTTGCACAAATATTCGGGTGGCTTCCCAAAAGGGTTCTGGATGGAGGAAATATTGTTCCAATGACACTCCCTGCCTGATGCCGTTTTGCATCTGAATAGATGCATCTGTGCCACACAGGGAAACCGTAAAGAAGAAGACGATGACAGTGAAGAAATAAAAGAACACATAGAACAAATCGTGGATGTCGTGTTTATACTGATGGTGGCTGATCACTGGGCGCTATTTCTTTCCTTTTTCCTTTACGAAGTTGCTACGAAAATGTGGGAGGGAAGCAGAGCGGCTATTTTATGCCCTACTCATGTCATCAAAAGAGCCTGCATTCATTGGCCATTCTTTTTGCGAAAACTAATGAGTCCACCATGAACATGTAGAAATTACAACACGCTTCATGCAGTTCAGTGTTGAGAAGCAGTGTATGCTGAGAGTGCTGAAAAACACGCTCTTGTGCTGTTTGCTTGAGATAAAGATAATGAACAGTAACTTTGGACCTATTTCATGCAAATATTATAGGAGCTTAAAATCGGGAGTTTGTTTAATTTTTCTGATGGTGTTTCGAAATTATTAACCGGTATCATATGTTTTTTTTTTTACAATGCTCAGTTGTTTGGTTGGCATAACCGCTAATATTAACCATTTATTAGCCAGCAATGCTCTCTGTAACATTGGATATGTTAACATTTCTAACTATAACAAGCGATGTTTCATCATCGATGCCAAAATTGCTTGATTCCTTGATTGTTCAGTTTAGATGGGTACTTAGCTCTTACAAGAGCCCTTGTAATTCATAGTCTTTACACTTACAGATGATGGGCTACACATGCCTTCTTCTTAGCCCTTCCTTTTCATTCAAAAGAGAACTAGGACACCCCTTTGCCGGACATGAATGCTCAAATGGAAGCCGAAGGGGAAAGTGGTATGGCCAAGGGGTAGAAATGAAGCCATAGTCTCTCCAGTGTGTCATGGGCCTTCGCAGGGACCTCTTTCTAGTAGCACATGCCTGAACCTCTCCTGTAGGACACGCTACCTAAACAAGCTAGAGAGAGTAGTGGCTCTTTTGTGAAAGAGACTTTTCTCCAACATGGAGTGCGCAAGCCACCCTTTTTCCATTTGCAAACCTTTGTTCCTGATGTAAAACTGGCAACATGTACAGAATTGGACTTCCATGGACGGCAAAAAAAACAAGCTCCTTTAGAATTTATTCAGGATTGAGCCACCAGAGGGCTGTAGAGGATCAAGAAAAGTGAAAAATCTCAGAAGCCTCTGCATGAGAGCTGGAACTCAGATTACCAGAAACATCAAAACTTTGTTGTTTTCTGGATGTTGATGGCAAGACAACATCTTTTTCCTGCAAGTAAAGGCTAGTATTAAAAATGAGCGAAGCAGCATTTGTGAGCAGTGTTGGAGTTTTTTTTTTTTGATGGAAAGATCTGGTCATAGGGCGTGAGAATGAAAGCAGACGAGTGCAGTTTCCTCAGTGCTGAGCTTGATGTGTATTTGTATATCAGCATAGATGTGAGAGAGTACGTTGAGAAGGGGAGGACCGAAGACTTGGCAACCCTGGAAGAATTTGCTTATGAAACACCTGTGGTCGCTCTGATGTTTCTCTCAGTGTTAAACCAATTTCAGACACAGATCTGATCATTTGTTTTACTTAATGTAGTCACTGTTTCATTCATTTCAAGTATGCTAAATGCTGCTCATGTGCAATTAAACCAGAACCTTTCTCTCCTCACTTCCTCTGATCTCTAGTTGACACTAAAGGCAAAAAGCCCCAGAGGCCAAGATCAATTTGTCTGCCTGATCCCTGTGTTTATGTTGCTGTTGTTCATTGGTCACAGTGGACTGAACAGTCGACAGGTGGATGTGTGTGTTTGTGTGTGTGAGAAAGAGAGAGAGAGGGAGGGAGGGTTGGTGAGTGTTTGACCTGTGGTGCAGTCTGGATTTGCTTCATAAAGCAAGCGGAGGATAAGAAGCAGGACTGTGTGCTCTGCTTCTGCTTATCTACTAGATTCAATCTGTTCTCAATATCCTGTTGATTTTTCACACCACTTGTCCCTTGCTAAACCCCTTTCAGCTGCCATCTTCATTCTGTTCTCTTGACTATTTCAACAAAAACCTGATAATGGCTCCTGCCTGACTCTTTGTCTTTTGGCAACTTAAATCTCAGAAAATGGTATGATACGATCAGTCCCAAGTTAATACCTATATTTTTTTGGATGGATTTTCAGGTCCAGGGATGGTGTCTGTGAAGCCCCTGTATTCTAGTATTGTCCGATTATTTGTCTCTATATATGAGTACACTGCTATTTACTTTCCACTGATCCTGTGAGGCAAGACATGGTCTTCATGGACTTTCCTTAACCCTTAGTCCCTACATGCACCGGTGTGTTTGGCCTTTAGTGGTGTGTATTTCGTGTACATCATTAGTGTACGAATCACACAATAGACTTATTGTTTAATTTTCACTTCAAATATAATGTGTTGGTTTCAAAAAGGTTATAAGTTTTCATATTTTGTGTTTTAAACAAGCATTACAAGACGCATAATTTGGTAATTCATATTTAAATGAGATTAAATGCTCGATCTGAACTGTGATCTGTTTCTTTTTGACCCCAAGTATGTGGCGTAAGTGCCATCTAGGGGTCAAAAGAAGGGATAACCCATTGACATAAAAGATCTGTCATAAGGGTCCTTGTTTCTGAAAATTCCTCCACAAAACAAAGCACAATTTGTACAATTGTGTACAATTTCAGGGTTCTTGTGGAATTAGGGAGGACACATGAATCGAGGAAACAAATCACCTTGTAAAGTTGCAAACTACTGAAGCAAGTTATTCTTCACCAGAGCAGGTTGTATTAGACTAGAGTAGTGCAGCTGCTCAAGTGATCTACACTAACTGGCCACTTTATTAGGTACACCTGTCTCGTTAACGCATATTTCCAATTATCCAATCTACAATACATTTTGGCATGTAGACAAGATCTGCTATAGTTCAAACCGAGCATCAGAATTGGGAATAAAGGTGATTTGAGTGACTGAACGTGGCATGGTTGTTTGGTGCCAGACAGGCTGGTCTGAGTATTTCAGAAACTGTTGATCTACTAGGATTTTCATGCACAGCCATCTCAGGGACTTACTGAGAATAGTCAGAAAAAGAGAAAATATCCAGTGAGCCTCAGTTCTGTGGACACAAATGCCTTGTTGATGACAGAGGTCAGAGGAGAATGGCCAGACTGGTTCAAGCTGCTAGAAAGGCAACAGAAACTCAAATAATCACACGTTACAATTGAGGTCTGCAGAAGAAAATCTCTGACACAAATCACTGCACGTTTGAATTCTGCCTCGAGCGGTCCTGCGCATGAATAAAATTCATTCACATTAAACAAGGTGCATCGTGGGTTACTTGTTTTTTTATTGATGAATATATCAGATGTCTTTCAGATGTCTCCTAAACGTTATGAGTCGGTTGGATACATTCAAGTGGCTAACTTTTGGTGTGATTGTTGCGTGTCTCCACTTTGTGCATATAGTACAGCAGAAACCAGGGCTGAAACTTGATTATGACTTACATATTTATAACTCGGCATTCAAAAGATGGCAAGAACACAGCTAACGAGTTCCTGTCTCATTTTTTAGAACACCAGGGTCAGACCCAGGATGGACTCAGACTGGTATGTGCTTCCTAGAACCAAGAAGGCCAAAATTAACTTATAAAATGTAAAATACAAAACATATTTGTTGCATTTTTGACATGTTTCAAGATTAGTTCCCAGACACCACTGATCCTTTCCATTCAGTTTACAACAATTTCCAAACTTGAATCCTACTTGGTTTTTTTTTTTTACGTATTTTTAGCTCTTTTTTTTGACAATGATATGTTTATGAGGGTATGTGGATCCTTACTGGTTCGGATTTATTGATTTGAGCAGCGTTGACTGTCTGGCAGAGATTCTGTCTATTTTAACTACAGCAGATCTGTGAGTGAGTGATTTACAGCACACATGTGAAGGCTTGGTTTCTGTCCTCCACCTGAACACATGGTGCCTCCAGCTGAAATATGAGAGTTTACAGGAATGTATTTTGGTTTTGGAAGAATAAAGGTGGTGTTCCTGGACTGGCTGTGTTTTAAAGAGGGCTGGCATTGGCATAGACTGGTGCATTAGAAGCATGACGCAGCAGACCAGTGCTGAAGTGTTCCTGAAGTGCGAAAAAAAAAACGATTTAGCTGTCTACAAACCTCAAACTAAACTGCTAATCCAGCTCCCACTCACGATGCATATCTACAGCACTGATGCCATTCACATTTGCTTTAAAATTAAACTATACTATATTTTTACTATTTAAAAAACAAGCGAAATTAAAAAGACATCTGATCAATTTATGCATTTAGGATGCATTGATTTCAAAAGCTAGAAAAAGTTGAGGCAGGACCTGTAACAGCAGGTTTAGTCTAGTTCATCCATATTCCCTTAAAAACAATCTTAACAGAATAAGAACAGGCAGAGTCACTGCATCGTAATGAATGTGGTTATTAAAACACTTTTTTTTGTAATACACGATTTACTCTCTATTTCCTCCTGTTATACAAAAACCAAGACATGCTCACAAACCGGAGCTGAGTTAAAGCATGATGCTATTTTTTTTTTTACCTATTGTGGTCATTTTCACAACGTATCTATAGTTATAAGATTTGGGACGCTACGGTCCCTGAGAAAAGTCTTGTCGCTTATGTAGAGATTGACCTGAAGTGCCACTGAAATACATTACTAACCAAGCATTATTTTCAAGAAATTGCTCATTTTTTTCCCACTCTTAATGTTTTTCAGCATCATGTTGAGTCAAACCATGTTCATTTTTTAAAAAAGGTAAATATTTTTTAAAAATCTAAAATTTGAGGGCATGTCTACAAAGTACCGAAAAAAAATTGTGTTTTGACTGTTAGCCTGTAGCGTTAATGCCAATTTTATAATTATTTAAAAGTTCTTTCAGATATTATGTAAAATCAGAATTTTCTCGACATTGGATTTTGAAAATAAATAAATAAATAAAATAAAATAGCACATGTCTGTCTTGGTGATTGAGGGGTAAGTCATCATCGATGGGTGTTCAATGGGTGAAATTTGATTTTAGGATATCCAAACCTTGTCGTGTGTTTTAGAACATGGTTTCATTTTCTGTTGGATCCTCGAATTCCCGGAAGCAACTGAGAATGGGCTGGGATTTCCCTCAGTGGGTGGATGGCTCACTACCAGGGATGTTCTACCAGCAAGTCTTGTGCTGACACCTGTGACAAGCAGCATAGGTGGCTTCCTTGTAGTGCCTGGTGGCGGCACAGAAAAACAGAATGGGGCCATCCTCAAATTGTTAATACAAGTTGGAAGCAAAGAATTGTTCAAAATCTCTTGGTTTGCTGGACCATTGAGATTTAATTTCACTGAAAATTGGAGACCAGTTAAGCTGAGTTCCTGAAAACAACCCCGCACCTCACCAAAGCACACAATTGGCACAGTGGCTTTCTGAAAAGTCCCATTCTCTGTGAATCCACCAACCATAAACAAGAGCTGTTAAAAAATCTTGATTGTTCAGATTACAGATTTTATGTAAGATGTTAAGGTTGTAATGTATCTTCCGTAAATGTTTCTGCCAAATTGTCACATTAACAGTGAGGTAACCTGGTAGTAACCAAACTTTGTATTGTAATATTTTCATCCTGTGACCTGTTTGCAATTAGGCTTCTTTTTACAGAAAGCAGAGTACTGTTTCTGAGACTTCCACAGACTTCCACTACGTCAATAGTCTGGCTATGTGGGACCTTAAAACCAGTCCAAAGAGGATTCAGTCTTGTCAATAGATGGAGCTCTTTTAGTGAAGAGATGGTCATGTCAAGGTGTGGTTTGCTTCGTGTCTGTTGACTCCGAATGAGCCTGCTCCACTGTTTCCACTCTCAGAGGGACTGGTTTTGGCAGGTCTTCTCCCAAGGCTGTTGATCAGCCTTAGAGAAATGTCTCATGTGATCTCAATCATCATTTGTCTGGGGTTTCCTGAGTATTACAATCGAATGCAGACCGAAGAACACACTCTGACATGACTCAAGGTAGCGGGAAATATTTAGGGGCTGATTCATAGATCGTAGTTGGGGTGCAGTCCTTTCTTGATTCCAATCTGTGCTCCACTCACTTATTCATTTAACACCCTGATGTAATTAATGCAAACTGGTTCATGGGAAAAACACACAAACAAATAAATTATTACATAAATTCACAGTTTCCATCCAGAGGAGGAAACACCACATGGAGATAACAAAACTGTCCAGCTCAAACGTTTGTCCCCTGATTTAAAAAAGAAAAAGTCTGTTTTTCATTCAAATGAACACGGTTTGTTGTTTTCAAAATTGACCCCTGTTTGAAAGGAAATTCTGAAGAGATAATATATAAATAATTTTAAATTAAGCATGACGCCATAATCAAAATCTAATAGAATCACAGCCTGCATGTGATTGAATGTAAATGTGGTGAGTGTGACCTATTCAGGGTGCACCCTAGCTTTCACACATCCTGTCTCTTCATGTAATCCCAGACACACTCGATGATGTTGAAAATAGAGCCCTGTTGGGACCATATCATCACTTGGAGAAATTGCTGTTCTTAATGATTTTAGCTGTGTGTTTGTGGTCATTGTCCTGATGCAGAACACATTTGTGTTTACTAAGTATGTACCTGTATTTCTCACCATTGAAAACATCTCATAAATGCAGCCCCAAGCATTCAAAGAACCTCCACCATGCTTCACTGCCTGCTCTCCAATGGCCAGCCTTTTACACCCCAGTTCCTATGCTTTCATTCATAGCTGTGTCGTTTGGACTTGTTCTCTCGTCAGACGAATGGACAGTAGTTCAGTGTGCCTGGGTCCCACTGCTAGTTCTGAGCAATTGGCACTTTTTTTTACATCATTTGGAGGGTAATAAGCACCTCCTGTACACCTCCTTCTTTAATAGAGTTTAAGTGGCACATCTTGAAACCTCAGTCTGCTTTGAAATTTGTGTATGGGGTAAACATTGTTGATGCAGTACAATTTCACAACTACTGTGTTTCTTGTTGCTTTGTTCAATCTTGGCATGTTTTTCTCAATCTCGTTTGATTTGGCTGGTCTTCACTGTTTCAAACTTTTGTGTAATATGTTTGGTGTTGATCATACATCTGACTATAATCCTAAAATCATGACTTTGTGCAAATGTATCTACACAGTAAAATCCTAAGAGTTAAATTAACTCTACTCAGAGTGTATTTGGTCCCACTCTATATACAGTTAAACCAACTTTGAAGGAGAGTTATTTAGATAAGTCTATTTGAACTAAACGGTCTATTTTTGTCTGTTTTTACTCTTTCTGGAGTGGACTTGGTCCCTCTCTGAATAGTTAATATTTAGTTTGCATTTTCCATGCAGATTTGGAAAAACATGAAGAAAATAGATTATTAAATTACTCTTTCTTATATAGAGTCGGTTTAACTCTATATAGAGTGGGACCAAATACACTCCGAGTAGAGTTAATTTAACTCTTAGGATTTTACTGTGTATAAGAATTGATGTTGGTTTGAAAGGAAAAAAAAACAACAAAATGGATTTGAATTAGATTTTTGCTCACTTTGCATTTTGTAAAGTTAAACAAGTAAACAATTGTTATTTCTATTTTTGATAATATTCTTTGTTTGCATCATTTGTTTTCACAACTACCTGAAACTACATGCACAGTACTGTACATCATCAGCTAATCTTTCCCCAGGGTTCCTTGGTTTTCAGAGATGCGATATGTTGAGTTAGTATGTTCTCGTTTGCAAACTCTGTTTGTTTGTTTTAACAGTAACTCTGTCAGGCTTTGACGGTGGCTTCATGTACATGTTTTGTTTGCTGGTTAGCTTGTTCTAATTAGCGTGTCTTGCCAGGTCTTGGGGTTATGTTTGCTTCCCACAATTTTCTGCATGTTTGCCTCAATCCGAGCAGAAAACCATCTCAGCTTTTCACATATGGTTTTAATTTGAGCCGCCGGTCTGGCTGGGGTCTTGTGGGGAAAGAGAGCGAGAGAGAGAGGAGAGCAAAGGGGTCTGGGATGGAAGGATGGGGGATTGTGTCCCAGTGTTGGCCCGCAGACCTGTGACCTGAGATTTAGTTTGCCTTTGAGCTAAAGCCAGTTACACACTCACACAACCACAAACAAACTTAAAATCCCTGCTCAGATTGTCTGCAGTGTTCTGGGCTGCTCCTAATCAAAAAAATTATTTTGGGGAAAAGTAATTACATTTCAAAGCAGTACATGCACCTCCTAAAATAATGCTTTTTCTATATTGTGATGACTGTACGCTGATCACGAGTAAAGACCTCGTCAAGTATTTGCCTTCAATCGTTGATTTAAATATGTGTCTGCTACTAAAACTCAATGTGCCATCCATATAATGTGTGATTTGCAAAACTGGTGACCCAGCCTTGTCCTCGGCAGCAGAGGGGAATCAGCAGCAGCTGGTCCTTTTACTAGGGTTTCTAACTAATAATATAATAAACAGATAATTTTTACTTCAGACTAAACATTGAATTTTTTTTGCTCCTCTTTTCTCTTAAATCAGAACAGCCGTGCGAGGAAACTCGTTTTTAAGTTTTTTTTTTATTCTTCTTATTATTGGGTCCAATGGACATTTGCACAAATAATATAATAAACTTTATTTGATTTTTTTTTTTTTACATTTAATTTATTTATTTCTTCATAGCTGCTGGTGGAACAGCTGTGTTTAACTGTTGATTCTTGTTTAAACAGCAGATGCATTAAGTATTTTTGCAATAGTTCATTTAGTTTGACAAAAAGATGTTTGCTTCATTTAAAAATTCAGCCTTTTTATTTTACTTTAGTAAAACGTTCACTTTGAGATTGATCCAATATCAATCTGATTTTATTAACTCCGTATTTTTGAAGGTGTAAATAAAAAAAGAGTGATATCAATAAAATGATGCAATTTATATAATGATAATCCATTATACCGATTGTATAATACCAAAATCAAATGCCAACTTCAGACTTTAGGCCTGTTCATATTTTTTTTTCTAGAGTCATGGGTTGATAATGTTCTGATAATGAATTCTGAGCTTGTATACATTCATGCATTTGGCAGATGCTTTTATCGAAAGCAATGTACATTTTAAGGAATACAGACTACAGTGGTTTTTCCTGGGTTTCAAATCCACAATCCTACTATTGTTAGCATCATGCTCCAATTAGTAAGTCTGAAAATGTACTATATTGAATCATAGCTGTGATATAGCTAAATAATTTGCTTTGTCATGTTTTTCCTTGTTCAAATTACTATTTTTTTTTTCTATCATTATTTTTTTCTCTGCGCTCCTCTCTTTGGGTGGGTGTTGCATAGGGTGGAACTCTGGTCACAAATCTTATTGCAGCTTAAACATATGGCTTCAGGAGAGGAGTGAGGTTTCCTCAATCTAGTGATACTATTTTCTTCGCTACCCAAAAGGTAAGCAGAGCAAGGGCCCAGCCACACTGATCTGACATCAAACAACAAGCACCAACAAAAGCCAACCACGGTGTTGCCTCTTGCCGGCTGCATCTGCAGATATCTGGGCAAAAGAACACTGAACTGTAAACACAGTTACTGACAACACCTGACTACAAAGTAGACATGTGCGTGATTTACCTTTGCGTACCTGCAGGTGTCAGTCTCAGTAGTCTTGTTGCTTGTGTTTGGTTGAAAGTATACATAGTGCTTTTCCATTATATCATACAACGCTGGCCTCTTTAGAATAAAATTAATCAGCTCGTCTTCAATACCTTTGTTCCATTCACTCATTGTTGGTTCCCAATGGACTCATTTGCTTGTTATGTCAAGTTCAACAGCCAATCAGAGCACTCTCTTTTGCCGACAGCCACAACAAGCCTGACGACGATTCATCTTCTGGCGAGGCGATGTAGCTCAACATGAGCAGACCTTCAGAACACACTAAACTGATGCTCCTTACCGATATTCATCTTTACATTGTCGATGTCAGCTTTCATTGGTGGCAAAAAACGGATCCGACATGGTAATCTAAAACTCTGTCCAATGTGTGATGTGCTGTTAGCATCGATGGTTTCCCATCCCAACTTGAATCACACTAAAATTCAAGTTGGTGTGTTTTGGCCTTTACTTAGTGTGTTTTTTTGTTTTGTTTTTTGCCAACCTTGCTTCCTTCAGACCTTAAACTTCGAAAACAAGATCAAGATATGAATATTCTTACCCAAATTTTGAAGTGTGTAATTTAAATGCAAATTTTTATGCAGCTAGCAAAGAATCCTCATTTGAAAAGATCCTTCCTTTGAAGGCAATACAGGATGGGAGTAAGTGAGCACTCATAGAGTGATATGCTCAGGCCTTTCATGAAAGAGCGGTGCCCTTGTAAAACAAGTGTGAGGTTAACCTCTAATTGCAGACTGAGTTTCGCTGTCTCATGCTGTGATTTATTTCCCAAGCGCCATTGCTTGCTCAATTCTTCTCGTCTAGTTTCTCTGTAAATATTGCTTTCAGGAGCACTTTTCCAAAACTTCTTTTATTTTTCTGGCTCTTCCCTCCTCTCGGTAGTTTATCTCAAGGGCAGCGGCGCTTATGTGTCCTGTAGTTGTGTACTTAACCCCAGTTGTCTCTGGAGGAAAAATGAGTCTGAGCACCGAGCTGCATGAAAATGGGAGGTTGGAGGTGAACGGCTTTACGGGACAGTTAATGGTATTATTACAGCTTGAACAGGGGTTGAACCGGGAGCTTGTTCAGATCGATATTTATTCATCATTTTAACTTTGTAATTCATTTAAAGTTTTAGCAATTAGTGCTAATAGCTCGTTGATTATCTTCCATATGTCTGACCCTGGTGTCTTCACATTTCAAAATAAAGCTCCACATATGTTTGCTGTAATAAATGCTTCATACCAGAGTTTATCTGGCAGAGAAATATGGATGGAGCCCTATTGTTTTAACTCAGTACATAAATCTGTTTTGTCTAAAAGTGAACAAGGAATCATTGCCAATTCAGCTGCAGTATTGCTCTCCAGAGGGACAGTATTGGGCTAAATTGAATGAAATCATAATGATGTCATTTCAAACCGTATGCTGGAAAAGCCATAAATGGCTTTGATTAGTTTTCTAGGTAGCAGTTTTTGTGCTTTAATAACATTACACTTCCTCATAATGTGTCACTGTAAAATAAAACTAGGGGTTTTATATATAAAGGAGACAGGGTGGAGTTTTTTTGATTGTGTGGGAAGACGGACTTGTTGAAGACGTACTAATGTTTGGTTTAGCTCACATAGCTGTGGTCCACAGCTGGAAACATCTGCAGGGAGCTGTCAGGTTTGGGGGTGAGTGCATGATGTCACTGTTTCATGTCAAATTGTGCACTTGCTTAACCCATAGAGCAAAGAAAAAGTCTTTCTGGAAAAGCCCTTGACGTATATTTATAAGACGTCCTTGACAGAAGGTTATGAGGAATGGAAGTGTCACATGGTAAACCATAACAGGACAATGTATGTTATATTGAAGGAAAGGCATGTTTGAAATGAAATATCAGTCCATTCCTTTTTTAAATACAGAATAAAAAAAAAACAAAATCCAGAAAATGCTTTATGTCTACTACACCTGCGATTAGGAACCTTTTTCCAAAGGAGCAGTATCCTCTTGTTGTCTTCATGATAGGCCCCTTCCTGCCCTTAGAAGTAGTAGCCAAGACCAAAAAGGCAAGATGTCGGGTAAGATTGTAGACATATAACAAGCAGGAATCCGATTGTTAAGTCGTGATCAGTGTTGTTTTTGGCAGTCATCTAAGTTTTAGTCTTTTTGACGAAAATGTCAAAACACAGCACCAATCTCAATAGTCACCTGAACAGCTTAACGTTTCGCACATAACTTCAGGCCTAAATTGGCTGCTAACTTTTTCAGCAAATGCCCGTGGCAGTCTATGGTATATTAGCTGCGCGTGTGTTAGCAGCAGATATCATCTCTTCGTCAACCACCAAGCCCTTTCATTGAAGCTGCCGTCATGATTCCAAAAAAAATAAAATAAATCTTATGTATGTACATGTAATTTGTACACAATTATACATATATAATTCTCATTTTGAACATGTAACCGTCCACTCTCGTTTTCATGAATAAAAACTTGTGTACTTCTCGTCATGTTTTCGTCATAACAGAGACATATTTAGCCCGGCAGCATCTCGTTATAGTCACAAGAAAGGTTAGGTTTGTCAACTAAATATTTTTGACGTTGTCAACAAAAACAACACTGGTTGTGACGTTACGCTGCGCTTCTGGGGTCTGGCATTTCACTCGCCCATTGAAAGACAATCGTAGAAGGAGCTAAAGCTTTGATCATTATTACATAAAAAAATAACTTTGAATCAGTTTTAATTCAAGCAAAACGTTATTTACAGTTCATAATAATGTGCCATAATAAAAGTTAGAGTCCTAAAAATTACGTTTATAAAGTGGAATGTGGTTTTCTGTAGCGCAAGTTAGAGAAAAAAAACCCATGTGAAAACATTTTTTCAGACACCTTGACTCTATTTTTTATTATGGCTCATTGTTGGTAATCTCTACGTAATATTTTTATAAAACTGATTTAAAGCAATTTTTTGTAACATTTTGTAAAGCACTTTTGTAATAACAATCAAAGTTTCAGCATTTTCTACCACTGTCTGTCAACTGGTGAATGGAGACCCAGGACACTGGAGCACCGCTTGACGTAACTTAACATTTGGATGGGCTACAACGCTAATATAGATAAGTTTGGATGAGAGAAAGCTATTGGAGAGATTATAAGCAAATCAAGAAGGGAATGTGTGTGTTCTTGTGACTTTCGCTGCTGCTGCTTTTGTATGTTTCACATATCTTTCATAATTGTGTGGTATATGGAGTATAGATTTATATTGAAATCTGTCAATATCACATTTCTTTAGTACTATATGTATGTCATTATACTTTTTTGGTAATGATCAGAAACTTCAGTTCATGCTCACATAAAACTTCCACTGAATGTGAGGCCAAATTTGTTTCAACAGAACAATGGCAAAAATACAGTTTGCTAAGTTCAATGTGCTTAAAACTGATGTCATTTTTCAGAGGAAGGTTGAGATACACAAGTCTGTCATTCCTTGCTGTGGATACAAGTCACAATTCTGATACAGGCAGAATTTTTTTAGATTTCGCTTCAGGTCTTTAGATTTGGATTCTTCTATTGTGGATTATTTTTATTACAAATTTAAAATGCCTCAACCATCCTCCATTTAGACTTAAACTGATGTCACAGATCCTGACTGATTGGACATTTCTCTGAGTTCAAACCGTTTTTTTAGCCGCAAGAATGGCTACGTAAAAGAAGCTCTGGATAATTGTGCTCTGTTGCTTTTTTGATTAGCTTTAGCTTAGATGTAGCTTCGTAAATTCTGATAAATATGCCTTTTCACAAAAAATAATAGCATGTAAATGCCAAAAAGCTATTTGATTAATTTTCTACCGATATTCGTTATTAGGTTAAATGGCTCCAATCTCTCCATACAATAACAATTTGAAAATCCATTTGTCCTCAAAAAAGCTTTATCGGCTTAATAATGTGCTTTTAAATGCATTCAGTGACTAATTATGATTAGGAAACAAAAAACAGGGCATTGGGGAAAAGTGACAAAAGAGCATTTTTATAATCCAATCAAGGTGATAACATTAATACAGTGATATTGCAATTTCAAATTGTATATGGCTGTAAACACTTTGCCTTGTACTCCATTTTGATGCCACTTTTTTGACAATAATAGCAGTGGTATGAGTTTTTTTGGAGGAGAGTACAGTACATGTACAGTAGTAACTGAATCAATTGTTGTCATCTTTCGGCCTGTTTTATCATATGGCGACTGGTCTGAAAATTTCTTTTTTTTTTTCGATTTTTTTTGTTGGTGGCCAATACATGTTAAGAGTTAGGGGCAAGAAGGGAGGAGAGAGAGAGTTACATGATGGACAATGGAACCCGCTATTCCACGTTGAAATCCATTTTGTATGTACCCAGCGTACTGACCACCACACTACAGGAGCTCTACCACTAGAATTCTTTATTTGAAATCCTTCAGCACACTGACTCATCTTTTATGCTCGCTCATAATCTCTTTGTCTTGCTCAGACTTTTGCATGTGGCCCAAAGGAACACCATCCATCTTGGTGGCTCTGTCAGCAGCTAATTGGGCCGACAGAGGGCATCCAATGTCACATCCACACAGATTATAAATTGACTCCCTAAAAGATTTCCTCTGACATCATGGTCAGTGTGCGAGGACCCTCAGCAGACTTTGAAGCCTTGTGTGAAAGGGCCTCTATAGCAGTGATTATGTGCATGCAGGCACCTGTAGCTAGCATTAGTCACTGTCTCTAGTGCATTTCCTGTTTTGGTTGCTAGGGGCTTACACACTTCTTTGCTTTTGCTGCTGGGGGTTTTTCTTTCAGGTCCTGGTCCTTTTTTATCACACTGAATACACATCTTTGACTAGTTTCTTTGACTTATTTTTGGAGTTTTGGGTGCATGAATGACTGAATTCTGTATTTACATCACTAATTTGTTTATGATCATTTAAAAAACAAAAAAGAATTATTGCTTCTCTGAAAAGCTAAACTCTTTTTAGCGACGCTAACCTGATTGCTCAAGGGTTTTCTAATCATTCATTAGCCTTCTGCCACAATGAGCAACCACCGTTACCGTTGTACCGTTAGACACTGATGTGATAGTTGCTGGAAATGGACCTTTATACACCTATGTAGATTTACACCAATTTTTTATATATCGCCTGAAAATGTTGTCACTTATAATGCCTGAAATCATTTTGTGTGTAGTTCTGACTTTTAAGTTTCCAAAAATATGTATATTCTATTAGATGTTGTGTTGTATGCATTTTTTAATCAATTTACTGAATCAATATCTAATATTGTCATTTGGTGTGACGTGAAAGGCACTTTATATTTTCATATAGTGTGAAAATGGAGTAAGTTTTTCCCCCAACTCAATTCCTCAAACATGTTAACCATGACTTCTTTGATATTTAACATTTCCATCCAAAAATTTGGTAATTTGGTAAATTTTTCGAAATCATCAGGCAAAGTAGGACATCGCTCTTCAAATCTTTCAAAATATTTTCAAGAAATTCTCTTAAACTTATTGACAAATTTTAAAAATAATTGAAAACTTCATTAATACTGATTTCCTTTCGTTCTATTGGTATTTGCATGAATTACTATATATATATACATATATATATATATACATATATATATATATATCTATATAAATATATATATATATATATATATATAATGAAATATAACATTGTTGTCTTTTGTCACCAGTTGTGAAAGAGAAAGAAATCTCAGAAATCTTAATTATTCAGCTTAATTTCATCTAGAGTGAAACATTTCGAGGCATTTTATAAAATAAAGATGAAACTGGATCATGTATTGTGAAAAAACAAATCTAATCTAATCTAATTGTTCCAGAAATTTTAATATTTTCCTGCAAAGATCACCAAGTGACAAACAACTGACTTGACAGATTTTCAGTAGACGTTCCTTGACACCCTCCACAAGAAGGGTAAGCAACAAAATGTAATTTCATTGCAATAGATGTGGGTTGCTATCCAAGTCCAACCACGTACAAAATAAGTAAAGTGGAATCATTGGCTGATGTTGGCTTTAGAACATCAGGTCACAGTTCAATCCTGTCTGGCTTTAAAGGTAAAACGCTGGTTTAAAGGTACTAGATGTCCTAATATTGGGGGTTTAATGTTAAAGAGAAAGAGACGCCAGACCTAACCTGAACCGGATTCTGTTCCCTCAATGTAACACAAGGTTTGAGTGAGAAAATTCCAATTTTTGTGCCTATAAGCAGTGAGACACCTACATTTTGTACCAGTTGCAGGGTTTTACTTTTTTTGTAGCTTTTTTGTTTGTGTAGAGGAAAATTCACCATAATATCTTGGACATTTTCTTTCTTAATTTTCCAGTAGAAGCATGTGACGGTTAAGGGAAGCATTTTGCTCCTCATGTCAATGGAATTGTACTGTTGAATAGTTGCCAGATTGCTGATTCTAATCAGCCTGAAACCACACATCCCTCCCTCCCTTCTTTGTTCTTTGGCCTCGAGCTTTGAACAAGTCATAATCTGTTTTGAATATTATTGCTCAGAATGTTAACCGTTTGGTCAGTGGGAGTATTGCAAGTGGGAGCAATGTGTTTTTTTTTTTTGTATGAGTGCTCAGACCTGGCTCCTCTCAGGCAACATTATTAGTCCATAGGGAAGCGTGAAACACAACAGTTTTTGGCGTTCTCACTTCTGATAAAGTGTTTGGGGCATCCCACAGGCTTACTTTGACCTTTCTGATTTTCCATTATTTATGTGCTTATTTATTCTGTAACCCCTCCCCCATCCTCCCCTGAAGAGTTTTTAGAGATTTTACAGATTTCACTCCACTAATGTCACTTTCTGTTAAATATGTTGGCCTTAGAAGTCTGTACATATAGTTTTTGGGCGCATCTTCTTGTTTAATTTTTTTACTTTTCAAAGTCATTGAAATGGTAGATTCTCTTTGGAGACATTAAAACCATACATTATCTCATACAACTCATGTGGCATTAGGTAAAAAAAGTGTTGAAATTCACCTGTGAAGTGACATCACGAAGCTCATTGAGAGTAGGCTAAGGGTTTGCAGAGCTGTCAACAAAGTTACCGGTGACTACTTTTGAGATATCTCAAGTATGAAAAATATTTAGTTATTTCTCAACTTTTAGTTTATTTTTTAATCCCATTTTGCTTCATTCATTGTTTTGATGTCTTCTGAGTAAATTTACGATCATAATAGTTACAAAAAATAAATGAGGTGTTGCCAAACCTTTGAACTTGTACTTTTTTGTATGTGTATGACATTTCATCTACTAAAACTTTAAAGAAATAACAAGTAAAGGGAAAAAAATGTACCCTGGAAAATATTTACTCAGCTGAAAGTTGTAGTCATTTTCTTTAGTAAAGAGTAATTCTGAGCACTATGGACAAGGTTTTCATCCAGAATTGTTCTGTACTTGGTCGCATTTTCTCTATTGCAAACATTAGTCCTCTCCCTGTAGCTGAAAAGCATCCCAATAGCTAGATGCTACCACCACCATGCTTCACTGTTTTAGACAGCTGATTATCTCTGGTCATACCAGACATCTTACTTTTAAGGATTATGGGGGAAACTGTGCTCTTAAGAACCTTAAGTGGAGCAGAATGTTTTGTACCCATGGCCAGATCTGTGCTTTGACCGAATTCTGTCTCTGAGCTCTTTAGGCAGTTCTCATGAGTCTCATTTACTCTGACATGCATTGTGAGATGCAAGGTTTTAAATAGACAGGTGTGTGGCTTCTATAATCAAGTCCAATCAAACACAGCTGAACTCAAAGCTGTAATATTTAAGGTAATTGTACTCGGATTAATTATAGTTTAATATTTTTTTTGTTCCCTTTTCCAGTAAAAATTTACAGCCATTTGTTCAAATCTAATCTTCCATTTAAATGTAGATTACAGGTTGTGCTACATTTGTATCTATTGCAATGCAACTAGTAGTGCTGGGCGATATGACGATATATATCGTGGGGACGATAGAAAAGTGTCTATCGTCCTATTTCTCTTCTATCGTTTCTATCGTTTCTAACCTAATTTTATCAATAACTAAAGAAAATATTGCATTAAATAGGCTATGACAAATGTATGATAATGTCTTGTGGCTATGCAATGCATACTCTACCCTTTATCTAAGTGATGATCAAGAATAAAAAGGAATTTTTTTGCAAAGAAACTCCGTCTTGTGATTTTGCGACGTGACGCTTTACGTTGTTGCGACATGCTTTGAGCTAGTTAACTCGTGAGTGCTCAAAGATGGAGACGCAAGAGATTGAAGATGAATGCCCGGAGTCGCAACAAATTGAAACTGCTACGCAGGCAGCAGCCCAAGAAGTTCTTTTACCGTAACGTGGGGGTACGTCAGTGATTTGGTTGCATTTTGGTTTCAAGAGCTCCGACACAGAGCAGAAGACAGTCATCTGCAAACTCTGCCAAAAACTGTTTCCGCGCCCGACGCTAACACAACAAACCTCTTTTACCACTTGAAGAAGGTTCACGAAAAAGAATACTGGAGAATCGAAGAAATGCGACGTAAAGAAAGTTGTGAAACAGCCCGGGCAAGTGGCGAGAAAAAATATAGCCTTTCATAAAATGCACACCGTATGAAAAAACGTCCCAGCGCCATAAAGAAATCACATGTGCCATCTTGCATTACTGTTGTAAAGGCATGATCCCCGTGTATGCAGTTGAGAAGGGTAGCTTCCGAGACCTCGTCAAAGTGCTTGACCCGAGGTACGTTATGCCCAGTCGTAAGCACTTCAGTAATGTCGAGTTGCCTCGCTTATATAGCGCATGCCGGGCCCAAGTAGAGAAGGATGTTAGGAGTGTGGTCCATTATTTTATTTTTTTTTAAATAGTTTATTTTGATAATAGTATTTAAATAACTATGATGTGGTTAAAAAAATGTGAAGGCTACTGTAGCTCTACCTCCACCACATCTGTTGTCATTTGATACGTTTACATTGCTGCACTAAAATGTAGTTTTTCTCATTTGTGACAGTTCAGTTAAATGTCACTTCAAAATAGTTGCAAAAAAAAGTATGCAATGATATTTTTGTCAAACTTTTCAGAGAATAACTGAAAAAGTACTTTATTGTGGTATATCGTGATATATATTGTTATCGTGATATAAAATAATCCATATCGTGATATATGATTTTTCCATATCGCCCAGCACTACCGCAGAAGAAAGGCTCGGTCAGTGCTTTAATAGGGCAGGTACACTCTGGTAATTTGTACCACCACTTTCTAAAAATAGATCTTTAGAGTATTACCTCTTCTCCAAGTGCTTAGCATGTACTGGTTCACTCATGAATACTTTTGTTTTATAGATTATTCTCTGGATTGTTTAGCGCCTCCTCGCTTACTTGCATCACAAGTCACTGCTAGTGTCAGGGGTTCAGGGCAACTGTAAAAAAAATAGGCATCAATGGGTGTCACGATATTCTTTCTAATGAGAAAACCATTACCTAGGGCCAACTTGGGTGCCACACATACCCAGTTTTTTTGAAAACTGATTTTTCGTGCTGTTCGTCTTCGTGTAAATGATGCATCGTTTTCATGTAACCATGCATTTTTAAAAACAAAGACCAAGGTGTTATGGTTTGAAAACGCTTGTGAACTCTATAACATCACTGATTTGTTTACAAAGACCACACAAGGACTGTGCTGCTGTTTACTTTGCTATTGCGCTTTACAGCATATGTATAGTCTTTGATAACCAAACTGAGGTTTGTAGATGTTCTCTGAGGCACACGAGAAAACAAGAAATCAAAGAGCACATTGGTAAAATCATGGATCTTGAACAGTTTATACCATTGGTGGCTGATCACATGGAGCCATTTGAAAAAAAATATAGGATTTGTGGCTGTTATGATTTTCAAAGTTGTTATGAAAATCTGTGATGAGTGCCTCCAATCGGCTCTTTTACATCGTACTTGTGTCATTAAAAGATGTCCGACATGGCACTCCAATTCTCTTTTTCCCTGGCACGACTCCTTCGCTCCGATGTGTGATGTCTCGTTAGTGGCCATGGTTTTTTTATCGATGTGTGTTCTCGCAAGAAACTGAAACCGACAATTTTGGTATGTGTATTGGCCTTTAGAACCTAAAAGTAAAGGTTACTGCAAAGTCATGCCTTGACGTTATAAGAATTAGGTCAGTGTAAAAGTGGCTAATGTCCGGTCCTGTGGTCTAGCGGATAGTGTGCAGGGCCAGATCTCAAACCCTCTTCTT
Organism: Danionella cerebrum; assembly: GCA_007224835.1. Classification (NCBI taxonomy): domain Eukaryota; kingdom Metazoa; phylum Chordata; class Actinopteri; order Cypriniformes; family Danionidae; genus Danionella; species Danionella cerebrum. The sequence goes on along the minus strand of SRMA01025467.1, from coordinate 65,833 downwards.
CTCTCTACCCATTTCGCTTTGTGTCAACATACTGACCTGTTGGTTCTGAAAAAAGGCAAAATGAACAAAAATACTGTTTTAAAAAAAACAGCATTACACATTCTATATACATTTTTTTAAATTTCAACTGTAATTTTATACATGTACCACTCCAGCTTCTGACAATCTAAGATTAACTTAAGTAATGTTATCAGGGTTGTTTAAAGACGATTGGAGCTAGCGCTCCAGGAATGACGGGACATTCTTGGCCTACACAAATTCCATTCAAATAAATATAGTGTAGAATAACAATTTTTTTCCATTTTATGTATTTTTTTTTCCAGGAAACCGAAGTGGAATTGTACAACGAGTTTCCAGAGCCAATCAAACTAGACCGAAATGATAGAGCCAAGCCTTCAGCAGAGACCTGTAGTTGCTGAGGAACCGCGAGGGGGCCCAACCTTTCACCCTCCCCCTTTTTGGCCTTGTCTCTGCCTCAATCCACCTCATTCTCTTGCGTCATTTATTTCACCCATTCCAACCAAACCCTCTTTACAATCACTTTCCTCCCCTTTCATTGATGTAATCACTGGCCTTTGTAGACGAGCAGACTTCTTCTCATTCTGTATCCGACACATGTTCTCAGCCTTAGACAACACTTGCTCACCCACATGTGCTCAAGAGACTCAATCTGGCACCCGTTCATTAGAATCTGCAGATCACTCACAAAAACAACTCGTGAACGGCTCTTACATTTTACATGATCTGCAGTTTCAAAGGCGCAACACTAAAAAAGACGACCATTGCCTCATTCAAAATGGTCGAACCACAGCATGCTATATTTGTATCTCAAAGTCTCAAAACAATGGTCAGTATGGAGCACTGGAGGTCAAACACTGCCCCCGCTGTCAGATATGAGAACTGCAGGTAGTATATCTCGAAATGGACAGAACCATGTGATCAACAAATCATGCCTTCACGGCTATTAGTGTTTCTAGATATTGGTTTTAACTTCAACCATCATGTCAGCATGACCGAGTCACCATGAGTCTGCCTAAGGCATTGGCCGGCTCTAGTTGTTTAGACTTTTTTAATTGTATTGTTTTTCTTACATATCTCTCCCCAACTTCACTCGTAGCTCAGGATGGTGGAGTATTTCAGTGCTCGGTAACTCTCTGATATTTTCCCTGTCTGTTTGTTCAGTTACTATTGTAATTATTACTATCTGTGTTGCATTATAAACAAACATAACTAGACAACATTTGGGGAAAACTGAATTGTTTGTGACATTTATTGAAGAAATATGTGCAGCATATACATTGTTCAAGGTAAATGTATTTCAAAGTAATAATGGAAATAAAAATTGATTGTTGAATAAATCTACTGAACGCTGGTTTTCTTCTTAACAACAAGCAATGTGCAAAATTGTGAAACGAAACCATGTGAAACTCAACTTTACAAACAAATGCTTCAGTATTTGTGACTGACGCCATCTGCGTGAAACAATGCTGTTAACTCCTTCAAGTCCTTGGTTTTTTGGAACTTAGAAGCCATTGTTGGAGAGGCCCAGGTGGCTTGGGCCGTTTTTCTTCTGCATGCTTTCCTTCAGGTCCTGTAAGTGGTGTTTTCTCCTCAGGAGTCTTCCTCTTAACAGGAGAGGCAGTTTTCAGCCAACTCATCATCATTTTACTGCTGGCTGTGGGTGGCGCTGTCTGGCCAGACAAAAGGGGAAATGGATCAAATTGCGTAATCTAACCACATCCTTATAGTTCTGTTCCCAAATTTTAAGTGACCAAAGATTTTGAGCTTGAGGCAATCCTCAGCAAAGATATACATGTTGGCTCATGTACTAACTTGTGCATGGATGTCCAAATCATTGCAGACAAATAAAGCTGTTTATTTTATTTGCAAGCAAAGAATCCTATTTTTTCCAATCTACATGGCCACAAGTTCCTAGGCCAATTCTCTCTGTTCATGCAAATGTGTCTGTATGCAAAAATTTTAAAAATCCACATCATCTCATGCCTTATTTACATGATGCATGTTAATGAGCAAACTTGAATTGGGAAAAACGGCAAGACCAGGCCAAAACTAAGCATTAACACATTTAACTAAACTGAATTGTTGGTACTTTTTTCCAGTGCTTTAAAAAGAAGGAAAACTATTCTATTTTAAACTGAAACTCTATTGCTGCCAGTAATAGAGGAAGAATACTTTATATGAGAGTTTGTCACTAGCTGCATTTCCATCTACCTTTTTATGCGCATTATCACAACTGAGTATGACAACCTTTCTACCCAATAAGGTAAAAACTAATTAGCCAAAAAAATCCAAATGCAACGGCTATTAATGGACTAATCAATTTCACTGCGCAACATCTGAAATGTTAGCCAAAGTCACCTCCCAAAACTGTCTTGATATGCTGTGTTCCCAAAGAGCAGTCTCCTGCCTCCAAAGGCACGATGCCATGACTGGGCATATTGCGTATCGTCTACATGTTATTATATACGAAAAAAGAAGACGACCACTTTCATGTTTCTTTTGATATTTGGTGCCAGTTTATCATGAAGTGACAGTTTTGTTCTCTTAGATTTGTTGGATGAAAACAGTGCTCTATTCACAAATATTTTATGCAATATTCCAGTTTTGTCCATTTCTTTTGAGAATACATCTTTGGATGAAAACCTGGCTAATGTTATTGTTTCTTTGAAACCTAAATGAAAGGAATTATGAACAACTAACACAACTTTCATTTTTTTACAGTTGTTTTCATACACTTTTTGCCTTTTTTTTCTCGATTTGTCTAATTTGCTGCATAAAAATGCCATTTGTTTCAACTATCTTTGCAGATCTTAGCAGTTCATTTTAATACAAATCCCCCCCTGTAGTTGATTCAAATAGACCAAATGGGTCAAATCAAATAGACAAGTTTCACCTTCTTAGCCGTGGGGTCTACAGGTTGCAGACACTCTGGAGAGTTGTTGCGAGAATTATTGACCAGTGACGAGACCGGGTGAAATGTCAGACAAGACTTGGGCTGAAGCAACTTCACAGCTTCCAGTGACTTCACTTCTCCAAAATCCAACCACCGTCTTACCTCATCCTCTCCATCCAGCACTGCTGGCATCCTGTTACACAACACATTGCTTTGATTTCAGAAAATAACTCTGTTTCAACACAAAAACTCCAACAGGATGCACCTGACCGGTCATGAATGCTTTGAAGATCTGGAGCAGCGTCTACAGTTATTACTGTATAGGTGTACAACACCTCCCCACCTCCAGGAGGTGTCCAGGAGTCAAAGAGCCCTGCTATCGTCAGAAGACGCCAGCCTGTCCACTCACAGTCATTCTAGAAAAGAAGAGGAATTCAACAAAATATAACAAAGATGTGAAATCAGAGGCATTTGATTTATATGTTACATAAAGCTTACTTCTCTTTCTGTTGATCCCTGAGGACTTTGTTGACTAGGCACTTGCCCTCCTTGGCTTTGTGGGAAATAAATGAAGAAAGGCTGTTTATTTTTCTCCTGACGTCTCCATTCATAGAAGCCATCCGCCAGAATGACGCATCGCTGTCCTTTCAGAAGAGGATCCTGTGACGTTCAACCAACTCATCAGTTTGTCCACATTAAATCTCAAGAGCATTTTGACAGAAGGAAGACAAGTTTGATTTGTGATTCTTAATGTATTCCAACAGAGGTATGTAATAACACAAAACAATGGAAAAATCTTCATCTCCTATATCAATCCCCTATGAATCATCAAACCCAAACTTCTACCAGATTTCAGTAATGGCACAACTCTGCGTACCATGATTCACAATGGTGCATTTGACTTCTACAAATGGGCTTGTTTTTGCCATGGCACATCACGAATATGAGCAAGTGTGCTTTCCATGCTACAAATGTTTAAAAAAATAGCAAACAGGACAAATTTTCAAATCAAGATGGCCAATGCAGATCCGACCAAAACAAGCAGATGCACCTGGCCTTATTCACATTTAGGTTAAGGAGAAGCCAATGATCAGAGGGGCCCTAGCGTACTCTACTGACTAGGGGTTTAACGGTTCACGGTATGTATTGAACCGTTTCGGTACGGCCTGTTCGGTTCGGGACACTTGCGTACCGTTTCGGTATTCGGTATTTGTATTAAATAATGTAAATGTATTATTAGCGCGATATTAAGCGCAGCGGAACCATGTTCCTAGGTGAGTTTCCGCACGGACGCTATTGAGTGACGTGCAGCTCTACTGTGCGACACTCAATAGCGTCCGTGCGGAAACTCGCCTTTGGCTTCTCTGTTAAAATACATAACGGGGATAGACGAGTGGATGAATTTAAAGTTGTATGCCGACATTGTTCCACGGAGATCAGGCAGGCAACACATTAACATTTTCTACTGCTGGAGATATTGTCACTGCAACCAGATCTGTGCTATCTTCAGAAAATGTGGATAGGTTAATCTTTTTAGCCTAAAACTTGAATAGATAGTTTTGTTTATATACAAGCTGAAGCTGTTGCTAGTGTTAAAAGTTTTCAGGTCCTAACTAGTTGCAGTATTTCATTTTTTATTTAATAAAATGTGTTTTTCTTTATAAAGAGTGCAATTTATTTAAAATATCACCCAAATGTGTCACTTTTATTTATTTTATGCAAGAATTCTATTGTGTATTGGCAGCTTTTCAAAACAAAGATTATGTAAGTTCTTATTGTTTTGTACCGAACCGAACTCTCCAAGACACTGTACCGAACCGAATACGATTTTAGCGTACCGTTACACCCCTACTACTGACGTCACTGAAACGAACATTCGTTTGAGACTGTTGGTGCTCTATTACTCAAATTTCAATGTCACCCACCCCTACAAACTCGTATTGCACTAGTGCTACTCCTTTAGACTAACCAGGAACCCAAGTATGCATGGTCTTCTTGTGCTTGTAAGGATTCCTCTGGACACTATTCTTCACCCAAAGTCCAAAAATATGGGCGTCTCAAAGACTCTAAAATCCCCTCAAAAATGAACGTGTCCTACAATGGTCTGGTAACATCTGTACTCTTCCTTTAATCCAAAGAAAAGTGGATATCTCAATAGCAGAACCCCAACCAGGAATCAGCGGAGAAAGACAATGGATGGATGGATGATTTCACTTGTCTCAAGTGTATATAAATATAGGGATATTCTCCTTACCTTATAGGACTTCTTTTCCAGCAGACTCTCACTGCGACAGTTCGAAGTATTGTACTGCATCTTACTAGGATCTGTCTCTTTGAACCAAGCTGGGACCAGTCCCCAACGCATGGCTGCCAAAACACATTCCTCTACAGGAGAATTCTACAGAAATCAACCAATTAAAAGCTGCTGTTCCTTTAGGATAAAAGTGTGTATTTTGTTACATGCCTTGTTGAAGTGTCTGTTGGAAAGCAGCACTGGGCTGAAGGAATGAGGACTCTTGTTGTATGAGGGCTGGTACTTGTCAGAGTCTCCATCTTTCCAGCTGGGTCTGTGTCGCTTTCCTGTTCGATCTCGATAGTGTGACGCCCGACTGAGCTCATCCGCTGCTAGAGTGCAAGCTGTTCTCCCACACATACTGGTGCAGCATACCTATGTGTTATTAATGAAAGCATTTAAACACAAGTTATATAATTCTACATTCAATAATTACATATATTTAATGATCTTTTACTCTAATGTATTTCATTCACTCATTAAAATAAGAACAACTTCTAATTTAACTTCATGTTTAGGCTCATTATCCTGCTGAAGAATACATTTGGAGCCAATCATATGTAGTATATGATACAGCAGTATCTGCCTGGAATACTCAGCAAAGAGAACACTATTGATCCTATATACATCTCCAACTCTATTTGTTGGAGATGGAACTTACACCAAGCTTCACTGTTGCATAAGACACTCATAATTGTAGGGCTCCCAAGCCCTTCAACGAACCAACTGCCTTATATTGCAGCCAAAAATAATTACTTATTAGGCCAGAGCACCTGCTCACATTTTTGAGCGCCCCAATTCCTATGTTTTTGTTCATACTTAAGTCACTTGGCCTTGATCCCAGATGGGGTTTTATTAAAACTATGGGTTTTGCCAGCAACTTTTCCATGAAGACTTTCTATGCTAGACATCAGGTCTGATATGACCTCAGTATGTCTTGACATCACTGAAATGTGTTCCATGTTATAGAATTTCAAGGATTATTCCTCATTGACTTGCATGATGGGTTGGAGTTTAACAGTCATAGATCAACCATCCTCAGGTGATGATCGAGGAACCTCAGGCAGCATGTGTGAACAACTGAAGGGAACCATGCCCATTGACTGTATCTAACATGGACAGAGTGTGAGTGACATCCCCCATAGGTTTCTAATAAAGGGTTTCACCTCAAATTAATCCTTGTCATTCTTAAGGTCTTTGCACAATGAAGGGCAAAATTTCGACAGAAACAATATAATATAATTGAGCTTACGTTGTGTTTATTACACAAATACACTGCCTCTGAATAATTTGCAGGATAAAAAATTACAATCGCAATGGGTTCCAATTTTTTTCAAATTAGTTTTTTTTTTTTTTGCAAAAGAGAGATTATCAGAAATTCATCACTGCTTGATGATACCTTTTACTTTTACGTTTTGTTTGTGTGTTTTACATAACGAATTAAATATCCAGCGTGCAAGGCTTGTGGACTTAAACATTTTCCTAAATATTTTTTGCGTAAATATACGCAATGAAAGTTTCAGACTTCGGTGTGCAAAGACCTTTAATCTTCATTGAAAGTGTCAGAATAAAAAAAAAATACATAAAAAATAAAGTGCATGAATTTGAGACATAGGTGTAGGCACGATTCCCTGAAGGTGCCTTATCTGTTACATAAAGGCTGTCACTCGAGACAATGTCCTTTATTTAGCAAAAAAATTAAGGCTTAATATAACTTAAACAAAAGAGTACAAAACAATTCACTGGCACATAAAGCAATGTACATAGAAAAACATGAGTGTAAACATGTTTTAGTTGTTTTTTTTTTCGCTGTAGCGATGAACTGCAGTACCCATCAAGTGTTTTTCAACCAGTGTGGCAAGAGATATTCACTAATGTGCTGTAGGAAATGACCCAATTTCACCAAATTGGTCTAAATCCACCTGGTCCAACTGTTTTAGCAGAACTAGAACTGATTTTTTGTCGGATTCCTGTTTATTTGATTCATATTCAGGACTAATAAAAACAACTTCATCTTGACAAATTAGGCTACTGTTTTATTTTTAATATGTATTTCTGGTGGTGTGTCTCGAGATTTGTTCAATGAAAAAATGCCTTTGTGTAAAAAAAAAAAAGGTTGATAAACACCTGTGCCAGGAAAAGGCTTTGTATTGGTGTTTTCTACGTCATCACTTCAAATTTACGCAGCATAAACAAATACATTTATTTTGTTGCACGTTTTATCTTGTATTCTCTTGTTTGCGTTACATTAATCAAATATGCCTGCAACACGTTGACGACAAAAAAAGTTACTATCGTTGTATTTTTCTTCTAAAAATGATTACGTTTTCAAAAATAACGTCGTGGGCTCGAATATTCCTAACTGTCTATCGTTAATTTCAACATCTTTTCAACTGTTGGATTGATGCGAAGCCGTAATCGTAGTTTGATTTAGTTTTCTAAACCATTTACTAGATACGTTCCCTGATAAAAATTCTCTGCAAATGGAAAGTTAGGCTAACAAGTAACTTAGCTAAGATGCTAATTTTACCACGCGTAGTCTTGTGGTCGGTTCTAGCACATTCAGCTGCATTTTGATTTTTTTTAATAGTTTAATTGAAAATAAAATAAATACGTAAGGTGACGGTTTTCTCACCGGTCTCAAGTCCCAAATTTGGAGTTATTTTGTGAAAAGGACAAGAACCCAGCAACTTAACCGTTCTTGCCGTTTTTTTAAATGTAATGGCGCCATCTTTGGGGCAACCGAATAATAATACTACAAGCGCTGTAGTTATGAATCCACACACTATTAAGAAATCGAAAATTATTAACACAAATACATGCACCAGAAATGACTACAAAACTTTGACAACACATTTCAGATTAATGTATATTTAACAAACAGCAGACTAACACTTCCACTGATACACATCTTATTTATTTCAACCTTATACAATGGGGAAAATGTGTTTTCACTGGTGTGTTGTGTTAAAATACTATCCATGTTATGACAACATATTTAATAGACCCAAAATTAATATTCTTATAAGATACAGAAACATCAGTGTTCTTCTTTAAAACAAAATCCAACAGACCAACAATTTGTGTTGCACAGAGAATGCAATTCAAACAATTGAAATAAAAAGGAGGATAATCACAGAAGTTCAATTTTAGATTGACAAATCAAAACAGCTGCATGAGGAACACTTTCAGAACAACGCCATAAAACAAAGCTCTGGAACAGACAACCTGAACTCAATGTTTATTCATCACTACTAGTCATATGCTCTGTTCAGTGAGTAGTCTTCTCATTCACCTACTCTTCAATTTGTCTGAATGCCAATGGTTTTTCCATGAAAGGTCCGCAGTCATCACTGCCAGCCACTATCCATCTAAGAGTTTGAGAATACTTTCTCTCTCCTTCAAAACTTTCCATGCCTGGTCTTTCTCCTTTTTAGTTGGAGTGCGTTTCTTTTGCCTGGCTGCCATGATGCGACGAAAAGCCTCCATGACCTCATTATCGGCTACCCGCACTCGCTGACGAAGCTCCTGTTTCCGCATCTCATCCCGCGCCAACCTGAAAATAAGGAAGGTCATATAGTTTTGCAGACCAATGAAAACTAACTTGGACTAAACTCAATGCAAGGCATGTTTGGGAATCAAGGGTCTGCTGCATTTGGATGAGGGTTAATACCACAAAATAGTGCAATCTAGAAGAAGATACATTAAAATGATTGGCAATTTATATTGGCCAAAAAACACCCATATATATATATATTTAACTATGTCTTGTCAGAGGAACAAAATTTAAATATACTTTTTTTTACTCTTATGTGACGCACAGAAATCTCAACCACCCATATATATATATATATATATATATAT